>CAMTDV010000024.1:64381935-64894435 GCA_947069175.1 Scalesia atractyloides
GAAGTCGGAGCCATTGCATGGGCTTCAAAGAAACAAACTTGCATCACTGACTCAACTATGGAATCTGAGTTTGTGGCTTTAGCTGCAGCTGGTAAAGAAGCTGAGTGGCTCAGAAATTTGATCTATGAGATTCCATTATGGTCAAAACCGATATCACCAATCTCTATCAGGTGCAATAGTGCAGCTACATTGGCTAAGGCATATAGTCAAGTGTACAACGGGAAGTCTAGACACTTAGGTGTTAGACATGTATGATTAGAGAATTAATCATGAATGGAGTGATATCCATTGAGTTTGTTAGATCTGAGCTTAATTTAGCTGATCATCTAACCAAAGGGTTAGGAAGAGATCTCGTGAAGAAATCAGCTAAAGGGATGGGTTTAAAGTCCATTTAAATATCTTATGTCAAGACACCCAATTCATATCTAATACAACGTTAGATGCAGAATTCAATGCGGAAATCTTGTCATCACGATATTGGAACACATTAGCAAATCATCCCAAGGTATGTGTTCAGACTGCAAGATAAAGTAGGTTGAAGTTGAACTTCTTAATAGTTCATTGATAAATTGCAGTGCAGGTGCAAGAGTAATGAACTACATATAAGAATATGAAGTTTAGCCGCTTCAAGAAGCTTTGGACTTGAGCTTTGATATATTCTTTGAAGGATTAGGACACAGGCTAGTAAAACATTGTGTCAAGTGGAATTTGGATTTGTAAACGTTTTGTATATTACCTACATGTATTTAAATGGATAACATGGGTTCAATCCATAAAGACACCCTGTTATTCTAATATTTGTAACGTGTAATATACTAAGTGAAAATTCAATCCTCAGGACATTTTCATTATGCATGCGTTTGTGTTTCTGTGATAATAGTTAAGTTAATCAAGGATACCACTAAAATGGGGGAGGAATGTTGGTAATTTTAGTGTTATCAACGAATTTTAGGGTATGGGATTAACTTGTCGATCGGGATAATAATGTCGGTGATTAAGCGAGTTAGGTGACGCAGGAGTGCGGGCTCGTTTAACACAAACGTTATTTGGGCCTTGTTTTTAATTATTAATTTTCTAATTAATAATTGTTTGGGCTTAATTATAGATGGCTTTACTATTTTGTTATCTTATATCATTGTGGAAAACAAGTTTTACTAGATATCTTTAATTAATAGTGTTTTCTTATCTTATTAAATGTGTTTTATATTAAAGTCCATGAATTGACAAAGATCATACAAATACGCACAAAAAGAAACTTACGGTTACAAAGTGGTGATCAATTTTTATTTCACAGATTCATCAAATCCAATTCCAACAAGAGTGATCTCTGTCTAATCCGATAAATCGTTGCGCGTAACCCGCAAATAGGTTTATCTGATAGTTCTCATACGATTCAGAGATTAATCCAGGTTTTATCACAAACTTTGCAATTTCAATTCGGGTTCCAGGTTTGTTTATTTCTTCGAATCACTTGTTATAGACCAACTGTACAACACATTTCATCAAACCGTAGACCCAAATCTGGTGGATTTTGATTCCGGCGAAAGATAGAGAGAAGAGTGATTTTAGATCTGATGGCCGGAAAAAAAACGACGGTGGTTGTTGGCCATTTACTCAGCCGCCAACCACAAAACCTGAAGTGGTTTTGGAGGTTATTTTGGTGGTGGTGATTGAAGAGGGGGGGGGGGGGATTTGTTGAATTTGTTTGAAATCTGAATTGGTTTTGGAGGTTTTTTGGGGATGAAATGGAGGGTTCTTGATTAATAGAAATGAGGTTTTAATAGGGATTATTTATTGATGATGATGAAGCATAGTTTTGTGTCCAGATAATGTATCTGCTTCACTTGACCATACATTTGGATAAGAGTTTTATGATATGTTTAGCCTTTGGAATCTCTACAACCAAATTATCAAAGTAATAAAGAATTAAGGTTGGATTCAGTGGTTGTGATGTGGTGGTTGAATAGAGAAAGGGTGGGAGAGAGAAAGGGGGAGAGATAGCTCAGAGAAAGAATAAAGGGTTTATATGTGCATATATTAAAAAGTATGAAATGACCGTAATGCCCTCATGTCACTAGATGTAACTCAAAATTTTAATCTGGTTAGTGTTAAAGTACCTACAGTGTAACGAGTTTTTCAAATAAAGAACTGTGACTGTAATTATTGAAGTTAAAGGCTATCTCTTGTAATCCGATACAAACATAAAGGACGAAAAGTGTAATTTACCCTATTTTAAAATCAGGTTTTTATACCAACCGGATTTGGTTTAGAAATGGTTTAACCGGATGTATTGAGCGATTCAACCAGGTGTACCGGATGGTTCAACCGGCCGGTTTGAACGGTTTTTAAAACATTGGGTCTAACTAAAAAGTGCATAACGCCATGCCACATATTAGCTTTAAATAACCCATCATTTACCTATCACGTTGTAGTTTAAGGGGTGGGGCCCTTCATTAACTACCACCTTTTGGTGTATAACAACCTTTGTCGGTGAGGTGACATGGGGCGCCATCCCACAACATGCGGTCTTAGTAAGAGTGCACATTTAGCAAGCAAGAAATGATCTACTCTACAATAAATCCTAAAGACATTAAAGTGAACTATTCTCGTGGGTTCGTAACAAAACTAATCGGCATTTGCTATGTTGGTCAACTTTGAGATGTTCCACTGGTAGATGTTTTCAATAGTCTAGTTTTCATGGTTTTTGGTGTTGGTGTTTCATATGAACATATGCAAACATTTACCCTCATTAAGAGAATTAAACCTCATAATGTGTACATAGTATTGAACCACTGTCACCAACATCAACATGACAAGTGCTTCCTTATCAATAATTGCAATATGTCTCTGGAATACAAGGTTCAGAGATATCATCAGAACGTATAAAGTTTCTCCTTTCATCTTTCACAATCGGAAATAGCATCTGAGCACACAAGTTCTGTGTTTCCGGTCGCCATTCTCACCAATCGAAACAATTGTGATTTGGTATCGCTGTGTTAGGGTTATTTTTCAATGTTCTCATCAGAAACATCATTCCTCTGATAGCGGCACATATTTCCATTTTAGGGTTCTTGAACTTATCACAACCCTTCTTTCTTCATATTTCTGCGAGTATGTTTTGCCAAGTACTTCTCTTTTCGTCGAGAATATGTCTATCTAAAGAAGCCACAAGGCTTTGTTGATCCCAAACATCCGAATCATGTACGTCTATTGCACAAGTCTTTAGACCACCCGTGGGGGGGGGGGGGGTTGGCGTTTTTTCCCAAAAAAAAAACCATTCACGCCCTTTGACCTCCTCCGGGAATTTTTTTTCTTCAAAAAATAGGCATGAAGCGTTTTGTTTAAAACGTCAAAATTTGCACCACTTTCCAAATAATACAAAGCAACGGTAGCAAACAAAAAATTATTTTTTTAGAAACTTTACCCTACTCTCTTTCATACTACTTCAAATTTTATTAAAATATTACATCGTGACTCCCTTCCGACCCCTTTTAGTGTTCCGTCTAGACCCGATAACCAAACTATATATCGCCCGAACACCACCCATCCGCAACCAAACTTCAATTTTCAAGAGATGGACCTGAGTGTGTTGGCGTACGCACAGATACTAGGCATGGGCGGTTCGCAACCGTTCTTTCACAGTCCACATGGCTTTGCATCCATGGGTGGTTTGCAACCGTCTCAAGAAGAAACCGAACCCTATGTAGAAACGGTACCGGAGACACGACCCGAGCCCGTTGCTAAGGCATCTCATAAAAAATGACCCAAAAGCTCCACGCCGGAAGCGAACCTACCTAGCTTGGACAAAAGATGAGGAATACGTGTTAGCATGGTCGTGGCTCGACATATCGAAGGACCCCGAAGGTGGTAAGCATTATAAAAATATATTTGTTTAATTTTTTAAATAATTTGTAACCGTTTACTTTTATTTTTTTAAGAATATAACATTATCTTTTTGTAGCAAACTATCAAACTTCACCAATTTTTTGGAATAAAATTCGTGAAACATTTTTTAAAGCGATGAATAAAGGTGAGTATCGGGACAAAGATTCGATATCTAACAAATGGACTGATATAAACCAGAAATGTCATCAGTTCCAAGAAGTATTCCAACGCACGAGGGATAACTGGGGTAGCAGAGAAAACGACACGAGTATTTTAACGAGAGAATTGGAAGAGTACAACAAAATGAGAGGCGTTTTCTCATACTTCAAATGTTGGGAGCTTCTACGCGGAACTCCTAAATGGTCTAAGTACCGAGCATGATGTCTAGTGGTAGACGTAAAGCAAAATGGTCCAAAACATCATCCTCGGTGGATCCGGAGACACCCACTTCCGATGCTCGTTACGTCGACTTAAACATTAATTTGGACGACGACGAGGATGTGGAGTTGGCCCGACCGCTCGATAGAATAAGTGGGAAAAAGAGAGAAAGGCGGAATCGTCTTCGGCTAATTTCGAAATGAAGGAAGATTTCAAAGAGATACACCGACGCCTACAAGACCTTTGAGACCTCGGTCATAGGCGTTTAGAGACTATGCAAGAAAGAAACGCCGAAAACAAAAAACAATTGTCGCGCTACAAGAATCGAGGCAAATGGAGAAAGTTTTTTTTGTCTAAACCGATCGATCACCTCGTAGGAGACGCGTTGATCCTAGCGGAAATGCGTCAGCAACAAATCTGTGACAAATACGGACTTTAGATTTTATGTTTTTTTCTTGCATTTTCGGTTTCTTTTAGTAATGTAATTTTTTTTAATGAAATATTATTAGTTTTAAGTTGAAAAAATAAATAAATAATTGGGTAATGATTGGTTGGGGAATTATACCACTACACCCGTTTTAAGATAATGCCCCGTAATGCCCATATGTTGTCTGGACCGCCACATGGCGCAAAACGCCCAAGGGTGGGTTATCTTCCCCTCCCACTACACATGGTCTTATAAGGCCTCAAACATGCTCCACGGGCATGGTTTCACCAACTTTCCCAAGCCCTTCACAAATGGGATTTGCTGGTTCCAATCATTTACATGTCTGGAAGTACACTTATGTACATCTTAGTTTATGTTGATGATATTATCGTCATGGTAACAACACCACGACAGTTTACAGAGTTATACAACAACTCTGAGAGGACTTTACTCTCAAGGATCTTGGAAACCTTGATTACTTTTTGGTTTGAAGTTGTCACAAGGATGTGATGTGCTTTTATCTAAAAAAATAAATAAAAAAAATACATATCTTAGCTCCTTTAGTGTAGTCTTTTAAATTGTAAACCGGTCTTCTCTCCTATGAGCACATCCTAAGTTTTATCTCTTGGAGGTAGTCACTTATCTTCGACCGATCAAAGATTGTTAGCTTGTTGGTGCTCTTCAATATGTCAACTCTCACGACCGGATATTACCTTTGCAGTTAACAAAGTATGCTAGTACATGCATGCTCTGTTGGAAAATCGTTGGTCAGTTGCCAAACAATGTCTTCGGTACTCGTGGAACACACTTGATCATGGGTTACTTATTCGACACAACTTCGACTCTTGACCTCATGCTTATACTGATACCCAGTGACAGGATCCTCTACACCTCGTGCATTCTTAGATGTTGACTGGGTTGGATGTCAGTATGACCGTCGGTCCACCAAAGGATTTACTATCTATATGAGTTCCACTCTCGTATCTTCCATATGAATATGAAAAATCGTCTCTCTTGTTACATGGGTCGTGAGTGGGAGCTTCGTTTCCGTCTAGGTATGTGACCTTGGATTGCTAATGTATATTAAGCTCCTATTGCAGTTGCGATTGCTGTTTTCTTGATCTACCCAGTTAGTAGTAAAGAAGTTTTTCTATTGGTATGCCTCCAGGAAGTTTTGCTACTTTCAACTTCATGGTTGTATTCCAAACTGAGCACAACATCCTTATGTACCCATTTCACAGGTTAGACGTAGCCAGTGCATTCGACGGCCCCCTATTTAGTGCTATGCATGGTTCCTCGGTAACCTCTAATTTGATCAGGGAAACTACAAAAAATGAATCTATTAAATTAAGGTTACAGATTTGGTCAATAAGAAGAAACATACAATATCGTACTTGCTCATGGTTACTTTGGCTGACCGATTTTCCAATATGCTAGTTCCAACAACTTTTGTTCTTTACATGTCTTCTTTGATGCTTAGCCTCTAGTAGGTATATGGTTTCGCCGTTTTAGGTATCAATACTATGAATTTCAACCTAAATGGTTTCATTTCCAACCAATTGCAGTTTATAGTAAAGGTCGTGTTATTAAGATTGCTAATTTTGGTATGGAAGTTGATCGTAAAGCTCATAATTTTCCTTTAGACTTAGCTGTTAGTGAAGCTCCATCTACAAATGGGTTATCCAAAAAGTCAGAATACAAAGCCCTACCCTGGCTGACACCTTTGCCGAATTGACCTGGTTAGAAGCCCTTCTTAAAGAACTAGGAGTAGTTGGTAGACACGAAATCTACTCTTACTTTCAGGTGTGACAATCTTTGTGCAACCCATCTCTTTGCGAATCTCGTATTCCATGCCTGAACAAAAAATGTTGAAGTTGATTTTCACTTTGTAAGAGAAAAAGTTGCTTAAGGAAAGCTGCATGTACAATTTATATCTACAAAAGATCAGATCACAAACATGTTTACAAAATCGCTATTAACTCACATATTTATATTTGTGCTTTTACATTCTAAACTACCTAGTGAAACTTGAGAATAGATAGTGTAATTATGATATGTGATTCATAGTGGGTTTCATTTTGTATTGATATATAGGGTGGGGTTCGGCTACAAAGTCCATTTTTCCTACAAAGTGTACAAAGTCATAAAACACTACAATTTCAACCATAAAACACATTCAAACGTACAAATAGCAGAATGAAGATCACTAAAACACAATAACCAAACCCTAACAGTCCATAAAAACTTCAAACACTCTATCGTAGAGCTATGGATATAAAACACATCATGATAATCAACATAAAACACACTAATGTTAGTCATTCGATAATCAATGTCTTATCATCCAAAACACAACACAAAACCCACAGATATGGCGTTTTAGTAATCTTCACTTTGTTGTTTGTGGGGTTTGAGTGTGTTTTAGGTTGTTATTATGGTATTTTATAACTTTCTACTTTCTACGTACACTCTATAGAAAAATGGGCTTTGTAACAAACTCCCACTTTTGATATATAATATAAACCATATATCACAATTTGCTTGACGTGTTTCTTTTTCTTAATCGGGTAGAACATTTTGGTTGTTTCTTGCTCCCTCTCTTTTTTTCACATGAATGGTCAATATCAAATTTATAGGACAGCATGATTTTGAAAGTATGACAAATTGAATATTTTCTTCTAATTGATTGAGTTCACACCTGCGAAAATGACTGCAATACAGTCCCCATATTGTTATAATATAAATAATAATTGCATATATACATTTATAAATAAATTATAGGCAACAATGGACTTGATTTCAATCTATTTTGATTATTTGAGGTTAATAAAATAGTAAATTACACATATTGTAGTAAATTCACAACTAATTTTTAGTTATTTTCTTTTTGAGAATTATACATACCTACATTCAAAAGCTTCATCTATAGTAAATTACACTTATTTAATTGGTTAGAAAACAACGGCTCAAAACTATTATATTCATTTCTTCCAAATTTTCGTTTCCAATAGTATACATAAATTAACTTTCCATTGCATGGCAGGTGGCTTTGGTTCTTTTTATTTTTATTTTCTATGATTTTATTCATTTTAACTTTTACTCTTTAACATTTACTATTAACACTTAGAACTCTTTAACTTTTTAAAAATTTTATAATTAATTTTAAATTCAACTTAATTATGTTTTTCTAAATCTTTTAGTAAGTTTTGTTTATTTCAGCCTTTACCCTTTAATATTTAGTATTGACCCCTTCAACTTTCTAAAACATTTGTAATCACTTTTTTACGTGCTTATATTTATGTATGTGTCGATATAAGTTAAAGTTGATTACGCTCTTTGAATATTGGTAGGCTCGGATATAATATGTTTTCTCGCCTTTTCTTACGTTTTCATTTCATTTACGTATTCGTATAAATTTTGTTTTACAACAAGTCAGGTCAAATATAATATGTTTTCATTAGACTTTGTAATCATGGCAGTTGGCTATTGGTTCATCTTTTTTTTTGTATTTTATATTTTTTATTTGTTTTAACCTTTACCCTTCAACATTTAGTATCGACACTTTCCCTTCAACTTTCTAGAAATTTTATAATCAATTTGATTACGTTTTTTTAATCTTTTAGTAAATTTTTGTTTATTTTAGCCTTTACCCTTTAATATTTAGTATTGATACTTAAAACCCTTCAACTTTCTAAAAACTTTATACTCATTTTTACATGCTTGTATTTATGTATGTGTAGGTATAAATTCAAGTTGATTACTTTTCTTTGAAAATGAGTAAGCTTAGATATAATATGTTTTTTCGCTTTTCCTTACGTTTTCATTTGTTCTACGTTTTGGCATAAAATTGTTTTACAAAAAGTTGTGTCAAATATAATATGTTTTCATTCGACTTCGTAGATTCGACCTACTTTGCGTTTCGGCCCCACCGCAACGCGCGGTACCATTTTGAAGTTAAAAACATTTTTTTACTTATTTTTATGTACGTGTCGGTATAAGTTCATGTTGGTGTTCGAGGTATATTTCTTTCGCAAATAAGTCGGGCCATATATAATACGTTTTCGTCCTTATTGTTATGTGCATTTTCAGTTTATCTACGTTTTGACGTAACTTTTGTTTATAAACGGTTCAGGTCTTTACTACATAAATCCGAGTTACTTTACATTTTGACCCGCCGCATCGCGCGGAGAAATTTACTATCGTACCATTTTTAACTTAAAAAACATAAATTTTTACTTATTTTTATATATGTATCGGTATAATATAAGGTTAGCGTTTGACTTGAATTTCTTTCGCAAAAAAGTAGAGCCATGTATAAATTATAATACGTTTTCGTTCTAATTTTTATGTAAATATTCAGTTTATCTATGTTTTGATGTAACTTTTGACGCTTCTGATCTTTACTGCATAAATCCAAATTACTTTACATTTGGACCCGCCGCATCACGCGAGAAGATTTACTAGTTATCTATATGATTAATGTTCCTCATTGTTTGCCAACTCATTAAAGTTATTTTCTTTTTGAGAAACTAGTATATGGTCCCACTTGTTTGCCACCACATTTGGTTTTTGGAATGGATGAGACATTGTTTTTTAAAGTTAATTTTTGAAAAGACAATATTATTAGCCCTGTTATTGTGGGTCTGGACTAATTTTGGCACACACACTGTTGCCATGATCACCAATAACATGGTCATTTGGTTCTTAGATTGAATGACCGTTTACTTTTTTACGTTAAACTTTAAAAAATGACAATTTTACCCCTAGGATGGATGGTCTTTGTTTTTTTAGATCTGGACCGATTCGGGTACACCTTGTGTCGCCTTCATCACCAATGCCATAGTTGTCACATTTGGTTTTCGAACGGTTTGTTTCTTTACTTCAAAATTTTTGAAATGAAGATTTTACGTATAAGGGTCTTTGTTTTTGTGGGCGTAGATTGGTTTTGGCACACCCGCTTTCATTTCCAATACCATGTCATCTAGCTACCAAACCAAGACCATATCCGAGATTGATCCATCTATCATAGACAAAAAAAAAACTAGGCAAAAATGACTACAACCACCGCCATGACGCGAATCTGAATTTACTTTTACCCATTATCATCGTCGAGAAGAATGTTACTAGCCAGCCTTGTGACAAAAACACAAACTCCACACATAAAAGAAGCTTTAGTATCTAAAATATAAGTTGGGTTTTATTTATAATAATGTTTTTGGCTTCCGTCTTTTTCTTGATCATTTCAACATTTGGAGGAGGGAGTTTGCAAGGAGGTGCTGGTGAGGGGGTTGCAGTTGACCTTTGGAGGAACCCACGATGGGTTTCATCAGCGTAACAAAGCAGAGACTCATTACATTCTTCTAAAGCGGTTGAAGGCCGAACTGGCTTGAAATCCAGCAGCTTAGCATACTCGGTTATTAAATGATACATATAATCATACACGCGGTCCATATTCAAATGTTCCATATAATCTTGCACCGCTTTACCTATTGCCTCCGCCTGTACATTAGCCAGAACAAACAATGACCTATCATAACCGGATAGAATAAGAATAACATTATTATTTTTTTCTTTTCTTTACCTCAGATGGATGTGAGTTCCCCCACTCGACCGCAGTTTTAATGGACGGACATATGTTTTCAGGGGGATAGGCAAGTAATTTTCTTTTGGAAAAAGACCTCAGCTGAAGAAATCTTCGTATTTCGGGTTGATTATAAGTGGAACACTACCACATGACAGTATATACTTTAAGCTTACAGACCAAGCATACCCCTCTGCGTATATCTTATACCTGCACAAAGACGAGCATGGATCGATAATTACCTATTTTCATAAACAGACGAAAAATACCCGATGGTAATATCTTACCGATGATTGCACTGGTTAGATAATTTGGAGTTCTTGAACCCATTTACTACTTCCTTTCCCCAATTCTGTAATTTAATGTTAAACAAACAAATCAAATTTTCAGATAACAACAGAAAGTTAAAAACATAGTGACAACTTTCTTTGTTAATTACTGCAATAAAAATGTACCTGACGAATATTTGTGCTCCCCACTTATTTGTGTCGTTACATAAGACCAATTTTTCGCGAGCCGGAGAGTTAACATCGGGATTTCCTTTCCAATACGCATATGTGAACTTATCTTTCCAACTCGTCTTTTGTGAACCTTGTTTAATGCTTTGAAATTCCTCATGCCACGGCCCTAGGTTTACTTCTACCCTGATACAATAAAACTTTAATCATCAATTTTTCTAATTTTATATCCATTCAGCTATATAACTAACTTTAAAACAGAACCCTTCCATACACAATAACAATGTTAAACAATGCATGAACAACCTTAAATTCACATAAAGTTAGAATCTAACAACAACTAGGGTGCTAAATGGGTCGTGTTCGCATATTGGCAGCTCCAACCCGACCCAAACCCGAAAATTGTGTCAAACACATGAAACCGAATGCGACACGAATATTTGCGGGTTGACCTGAACACGACCCGTTTAACCTGAATTTTTAATTTTTATTTTTTTCGCATATTAATATTTTAAAAACAAGACTTTGCAACATAAAAATACAAATGTATATAAAAGAATTACATTTTAGTTATAAAATCTTATGTCAGTTTCTCTTTTTAAGTTATAACTATTGCATAATAAAAACACATTTTGAAAAAAAACATATATAATATAATATAAATGGGTTAAATGGGTCAACCTGCCAACCCGTCAGATTCGACCCGAACCCTACCCGTTTAGCTAAATGGGTTTGCGGGTTTCAACCAGAAACTGACCCCAACTTGATTAGACTAAACCCAAACCCAAGAAGTTCGTGTTAGATTCGTGCCATGTTTTTGGGTCGTGCCATAAATACACACCTATACCTACAACCTAAAGACTGCCAGTGATAAACACTTCATACTTGAACCCAGCTTTCACTGGTTTTCGGCCTTTAATCTCCTTGGAGGCCACCTTCTCAGTGCAAGCTACATATTACGTGATTTCATTGTTTATAAGGTACTGGTGGGGACTCGCGAGTTTACTAGTAATGAGTTCTTGAACTAACAAAAGAAACGCTAGTCAATAGTCATAATCTAATGGAAGACACATCTAGAACCAAATATATTTCTAGAATTCAAGTTCATAAATAGTTGCCGTTATAACTCTCAAAAGGAAAAAAAAAACCACTTCAAATGTTGCATTTTATATACAAAAACACTCTAAATGATGGTCCTAATCATAGTGAAAAGTTAACCTAACAACTTCATATAAATACAAGATTCAACAAAAACTGATTATTTGAACTTACCAACCCCAGAAAGACCAATCAGGAAACGGGATGTCATAATGATCACGCGTAGTACAATAATGAAAAATCGGCAAAGGCATAGCAGAGTGGTCACTTTTAGCGACATAGGGTCTGTCCATGCAATCAAACATCAAATCCACATCCGGGACGCTTCCTGGATACCTCTTAAGAAGTTGCAACAACCCCCAAATGGTAAACATAGCGCGGCTCAGCACGCAGTCATAGTAATAATCCACATACAGTTTCCCACCAACGATTACTACGCGCAAAGAAGCAAGCTTCTTGGCTTCCATTAAAGTGGCGTACGAAATTCGGGTTTTTGACCAAGGTTCAAGGTCATGATATATCCATCCGTAAAACTCGGGGCATTGTTCTGCTTCGCGTGTGAAGGTTGGCCGGACATTGTTAGTCATGGTTTTACAGGAGAGATAGGAGCATTGTATGATTTTTGAAGCTCGGGCATACTTTGTTTCATTTTCGAAAGCCGTTGCAGGGAATTCATGCCAAGGAGGTGGTTCCAAGTTATGACCAATGATCGTTTTCGTCCGGGTAGCTAGGTTGTCCACCTGTTCGACAAAATGCCACAATCAATAAACACAAAATTTCAAACAATGTGTGTAACATCCGGGTTCGTGTACCACAAATATTGTTTGTTTTGCACACAAGCAGCCAAAGAACTTGTTTTTGGTTGCCCGGGTGGAAAGTTCCCTAGAGATAGGAAGGGGTGAGCATAAACCAAATTAACCGACCAATAATCGAATGAACCAACATAACCGAACCAAACCAACAACTAACAGTTCGACATTTTTCATTTTAGAAAAAAAAACAAAAAAAAAACATTTAACCGACCCATAACCCAAAACCAATTATCCAAAAAGAAAATGTTTAAGAAACTACAGTAACCGACCACGTGGGTTTCAGTTCAGTGAAAGCTCATAACGAAACCACGCGTCACACATCCTAATACTACTCCCACACCCGGTACTATTCCACCTGAATACGCTTAACAGAATAATATCCCCAATAGTGATCTATGAGGCGACACATTTCTATGAGCCCAGCATATGTTTAAAACCTAGATGGATATATTAAAAAAAACATAAGAAGAATCAATATGAGAAGGGTTATCGTACCACAAATAGAATAAGAATAGTAGAACAAATAATGAGAGCACAAGGAAGAAACGAGGGTGTGGGCAAAGGGTTTTTCTCTTGAACAAACCCATAATTGAAATCTTGCTAATAATGGTGACGTAGGATCTATGTTTCTGAAATGATATTTTACAAACCCTATTTTTTGGTGATTTTGAAATGAAGTAGATATTAGGGGAGGAGGAGGAACTCAACTACCTGTTGATTGCGTTTCCCGCATTCAACTCCTAACGACCGACTTTTTCTCTACAGAGACGAATGCCTCTTCACTCCATGTGCTTTTTGTTTTTTTTTTAACTTTCTCAACTGGACCCCCATGTTAAGTTGGTAGGTAACAAGGACCAATTTGTATTTTGGTTCGGTTTTACGGTTAAAATGTTCAATCTACTAAATTGGTTGGGATCGGGTTCAAACAAGTTTCTGACAAAAAAAAAAACGGTTTGTTGACATGTTTTTTTAAAATTGGGTGGGGTCTAAACTGAGTTGAGGGATTGACACTATGAAATGGTATACAAACTGACGGGTTGGGTCGCGTCCAAACCGTTTTCTTTACATCTCTTAGGTAACAAGGAGGACAAGCTTTGGTTCATTTTTGCAGTTTGAGCGTGAAATAAAAAAAATTAAACTAGTTTGCGTCTAGTTCTAGACTAGTTTGGTGTTATAGTTTTTAAGTTCAAGATGATCGTTTTTCTCTTGTCTGTAATTTTTTTACTGATGTTATTTTTTGAAAACTTTTAATAAATCAATGTCCCTAGAGTATCGGATGTGTAAAGAAAACTAACTATTATGTAGCGTGTGTATATATATATATGTATGTATTTTATGTGTCACCAAATGTCAATAGGATAGGATCCACATGTGTCATAAACTACTTTTTAGTTATGAAAATACCCCAGAATTTAATTAAATTTTGTTTTTTGGAAGGCAAGAGGAATAGCAATTTAATACAAACCCAAACAAACTATTACAAACTAGCAAGGAGCTAATAGCAACCCGCCAAACCACACAGCCATACTATAACTGGGAACATAAAGAAAGAAACAATAATACAAAAACAAAAACATAATGCACGACCAGAAGGTTGATCGCAGGCGGCCTAACCTCCCCCAGACCCATCTTTAAACGTTTAACCTGAACTGTTTCCATTGTTCCCAGCTTACATCCCCCATTTTAGATCTGTTTCTAATCCACAAAAAACTCATCGATTAAATTTCGCCAAACATAATGTCAATCTGAACCCGCTTCCCGTTGAAAATCCAATCATTTCTAGCGCGCCATAACGCCCAGCACCCTACCATCGACTACACCACCCTTTTCTTATATTCATTTGAAGCTAGACAGATGGAAGACCCCAACAAATCTTTAACAGAAAAGGCGAAGATAGCTGGAATACCGCACCAAGAGCTAATCTTTTGCAAAATCACCGTTGCGAAGAGACAAGAGGTGAAGATATGGTCGGCCGTTTCCTCATCTTCCCCGCAAAATGGCAATCAGTCGACCCACTTCCAACGTTTCTTTTGCGAAGACCCACTAGAGTCGGAAGCCTGTCTTGTTCCATCCCACCGAACAAATTAACCTTTATTGGCAGCCATTTATTCCACTTAAATTGATAAAAGGTATTGTTACCATTCCCATTCATTTTCATGACCCCACAGTTGTAAATGATTTTTTTTTTGGACCAATATGTTGGCGATCCTTCCTTCATCTAATTCTAAGAATCCAATCAGCCACAAGAGTTCCAATAACCTAGTTCGAAAGTAAGCTATAAATAAACTTATAAAGTAGGAATCTTTGAACATTTGTGTCATCATGAACGTAGATTTGATCAATACATTGGAATAATAAACTGAACAATAAGACCATTATAAAAACTATGAAGGTAAAGCTATAAATAAACTTATAAAGGAATACTTTTTGAAATTTTGTGTCACCATAAACGTATATTTGATCAAGACATCATACAAATTGAACAACAATATTATTTCATAGTTAAAAGAGTAAACTGTCATTTTAGTCCCTAAGGTTTAACCAAAATTGTTACTTTAGTCTAAATAGTTCTTTTATTGCCATTTTAGTCAAAACAATTTTGTTTTCTGCCATTATAGTCCCTGACTTTTGTCATTTTTGCCCTTTTCAGTCGACTTACAACTCCATTAAAAAAATTTAGTTAACATAGGTGAATTTTGGTCAAACCATATTTTTCTTTCTTTTTTCGCAGGCACGATGGTATGGGGATGGTGTTGTGCCAGTTTACAATGAAGATGGTGGTGGTTGTTGGTTTTACGATGATGGCGCTTGTGTTGGTTGATGGTGTGGGTGGCGGAAAAGTGGTCGGTGGTGGTGGAAATGGTGGGTAGTGATGGTGGTGGGCGGTGACGTTGTTGCAGGCAGGTGGTGGCGATGGTAGAAGGTTGTGATGGGGTGGGTAGTGGGAGGTGGTGATCGATGAAAATGACAAAAAAATTACAAAAGTCAGGGACTAAAATAGCAGAAAACAAAACTATTTGTACTAAAATGGCAAGAAAAAAACTATTTGAATTAAAGTGACAATTTTGGTCAAAACTCGAGAACTAAAATGGCAGTTTACTCTAGTTAAAAATATGTTAGAGATCAATGTGTTTAAAGTCAATTACAACTTTGATCACAATTTTTAGTATCAGTTGTTTAATCCATGGTAATATTGTAACAATTTAGTTTCTTAGACTATATGATGCGGAGGGGCATGAAATGGTGGCGTTATTCGATTTGTGGCTGTCGCGTCAGCGCGTATTAGAAAAGTGTTGTGGTGCAAAAAAGGGAGGAGTGGCAAGAGGTGTGGAAAAGTGGCGTTATTCGACACGCGACACAGTTTTTTAAATTATTTTATATTTAAAATTATATGAAATATATTAATTTTTTAAATAACAATAATACTAATATAATAAATAATAATAATAAAAAGGATTACATAATTTAACTAAAAAAAGTTCACATAATTTAAAAAAAAAAGATTACATAATATATAAAAAACCAAAACTTAAAAAAAATAACCGAAACTAAGTACGATATCTTGCTTTTATTTATTCTTTTATTTCCTCGTACATTTCTCTCTCTTCGTCTCCAAGGTGATCTATAGAAGTTGTCATGTGTCAATATGTTCGAATCAGGATAACGACGTTGGTTTGGTTGAGACGAAGTAGTGTTTGGTACTTCGCCCACCATAGGGGTTGGTTCGGATCGAAATTGCGGTTGTGTGGATGCATATTATTTTTTTAATAAAAAGTAGAGAAATTTTATGAAGTTTAGAGCTTATTAGATGGGAATAAGGTGAAAAATGGTGGAAAATGTTGGGTTTTTTTTATGTCGAGGAGTTCATATTTTTTTTAATTGAAAATCTTTTTTTAAATGTGTCGCTTGGGTCCAACCGCTTCCAATAGTCCAACGCCACGTTGACACCACCATTACCTCCACACCGGTGGAAAATGTCCCGCCCTAACGACAACGCTGTCTTCCACGCCGTTCCCAGGGTGATGTGTCCGGTGTGGAAAAACATAACGCCACAAAATCATGCCCACACGGTGTGATCTTAGAGTAGATTTCAAGTTTTTATGTAATATTTTACCATTAATAATTAAGAAAACTATACAAGCATTTAAATTTTAACCACCCCACCCACCCAATATCACGTTGTTGATTCCTGACTACCATATCAGCCATCCTCATCGTCGTTACATATTAGGGATGGACTTTTTTCTCCCAAATACCCATACTCGTACTTGTATTCGTACTGATTTTAGGTATTCGGTACATGTATTGGAACCTAGTTTTATTGATTTTGGTATTTGGTACTTTCGTATTGGTACGGGTAAAAACGGGTACTGGTACCGAAGTTTATATAAACCTTTAAAAGTTTTTTTATATTATGTTTTATCTCGTATTATGGTATTTATAGTACGTATTGATTTTACCTATATGGTACCCGTATCGTATTGGTACTCGTACCAATTTTACTTATTTGGTACTTGTATCATATTGGTACTCACGTCAATTTTACCTATTTAGTACCCGTACGAGTGCTAAAAAACTAAATAAAAAAAAATTGTAGCAAAGCGGGTACCGTACCGGAATAACCATACCAATACCTGTACCATACCAATATATCCGGTTCGGTATTTGGTACACAGTTTTGTTCAAATTCGATACCGTTAATCTTATTCGTATTCTGAGATTCTCTATCGTTCAGTAGCCTTCCTCCCAAGGCGAGCGAAGTGACAGTGAAACGAGCGTCCGAGTGAGTTGAGTGAGGAAGTGAGGGCCCTGAGGAAGCGGAGGGAGCGAAAGCGCATTAGAGGATGCTTCTATGAAAGCACCTGAGTTAGTGATGCCAACAATTTGTATGAGAGAATGCTCTAATTGACAGATTTTCGGTACCAATGTAGGTATAGATACGGGTGTTGTACCAATCCCATCCCTACTACATACCACAATCATTTACCTAACTTGAATATTGAGACCGAACTTGAAGTTTGACTTTAAACCCAATATGAAATCCCATCAGAGAAAAAATGATACGAACAAGCTGGTCTCATTTACTTTTATTTTTGTTTATTATCTTTTTGCATGTTTGAGGGACCATTGTGGCCTTTTGTAGTTTCTTGGATGTCTTGTGTAAACTTGGAATTATGGGTTGGTTTTTAACCTAGTATCACCGCTAACTTCTGATTCATTCAGAAATTAGCTTTCCTTCATTCTCTCAAGTTTTCTTCTTCTTTTGCCTATCAAGGGTATCAGAGCTATTCCGATCCCTCGTCGGAACCCTCACCACTCACCATGACAAACACCCGCAACCAAGATCTCAAAAAAGTTGTCAAGGTACATGATAAGGTAATCTCAGATATTCAAGCATCCTTGGCAACACTGATGAAACAGCAAGAACAGTCCATGAAGCAACAGGAACAATCTATGAAGCAACAGGAGCAGATTCTGAATCATGTTAAAGACCAGTCGAGTGGAGCTTTCTCCACAGGGATTTCTTTCGGTAACTTCGGCGAGGGGGAGTCCCGCCCTAACCGACCCATGCGCGTCGAGAAAGTGGATTTTCCGCGATTCTCGGGAGAAGATGTGGAGGCATGGATATACCGCTGTGAACACTTTTTTATTCTCGATGAGACTCTCGACAACATAAAACTAAGGTGCGTTGTGGTCCATCTTGAAGGGGAAGCCATACAATGGCACCAAGCTTTTATGAAAACCAGGGGAACTACGGTCGCAGAATACCCTTAGGATGACTACGTTCGAGCTATCTCGAACTGGTTTTCAGACACAATGTTTGAGGACCCTTTAGAAGAACTTGCAATGCTGACACAAACCGGGTCACTAAAGGAGTACCACAACGTTTTTGACAACCTACTTAACAAGGTAAATCTTAGTGAGGCCCAAGCTGTTACTTTATATCTGAAAGGTTTGAAGGAAGAGATTCGAGGGCCGGTCAAGATGTTTAAACCCACACACTACATCAAGGTCATGGGTTAGCCAAGACTCAAGATCTTAATAATGTTAGCATGGATAAAAAAAAATTAAACTAATGAGTGGCAAAACCGGGTTTGTGAAAAGGGGTGATACTAGAATCACGCCACCGTCTAATGCCGCTAAGTTACCGCTTCTTCCTACCCCACGAGAAACAGAAAGCACTCTTTCCAAACCGAACCAACGTCGTCTCTCAAGTAAAGAATTGGAAGCCAAACGGGCGAAAGGAGAATGTTTTTGGTGTACCGAAAAGTTTGTGCCGGGGCACAAATGTACTCAAACTCATGGCCAAGTCTATTATTGAGTTGGAAGACGAGGAGGATGTAGAGGTCGAGGGAACTGAGGAAGATGAAAAAGAACACCAAATCTCTATCCATGCGCTAACAGGTCTTCCGTCCTACTCGACTATGGGGTCCAAGGGTCAATGGGAAACCGTCAATTTCATATCCTTATTGATTCGGGATCAACTCACAACTTCATTGTTAGCAGGTTAGCCAAGGAACTTCAATGTGAGGTTAAAGATATCGCTCCTATCAACGTGGGGGGTGGCGGGCGGGAAGGAACTGAGGTGTACTCAGTTATGTCCGGAGTTTCAATGGGCGATGCAAGGTCATTGGTTTACAACGGAAGTGTTTCTTATAACGTTGGAAATTACGACATGATCTTAGGGGTTCAATGGCTCCTTCCATTACAAGATATATTGTGGAACTTCCAAAAAATGACCATGCAGTTCGAATTGGAGGGTAAACAATACGAGTTGAAAGGCTTACAAAATAACAAGGTGTCGGTGTGCTCGGTAGAGAAAATGGACGGGTTACTACATAAGCATGCAAAAGGTGGTAATTTACACTTTTTAGTTTACAGTTGGCTAACCGGGGATCCGAGGCCACGTATCAATCGAAGGTTTTATGGATTCTCGTATTCCACCCGAGAGCCTCCCTTGGAAGTCGTTAGTCCGCGCCTTCGTGGAGGTGTTCCAGCTGCCAAAGGGCTGCCTCCTTCTCGTCCGTTCGACCATCGAATCGTACTCAAGGAAGGAACAGAGCCGACAAGTCAACGCCCCTATAGATATCCTTCGGACAGAAAGATGATATAGAGAAAACCACCCGGGAATTGTTAGATACGGGAGTCATTCAGAATAGCCAAAGCTCTTTTGCAGCTCCGGTGGTCTTGGTTAAGAAAAAAGACGGCCAATGGCGCATGTGTATGGATCATCGTCGTCTCAATGAGGCAACAGTTAAGGATAAATTTCCCATTCCATTGATTGACGAGTTGTTAGATGAGTTGGGGGGTGCTACGTTATTTTCAAAGCTGGACTTACGTTCCGGGTATCATCAGGTGCGCATGGCACCCGAAGACGTTCACAAAACCGCGTTTCGAACCCACGAAGAGCATTACGAATTCTCGTTATCGTTGGTCTGAACGCACGTTCGGTCTCACGAACGCACCGGCAACGTTCCAAGCCCTTATGAATCACGTGTTTCGTTCTATGTTACGAAAAGGAGTGTTGGTTTTCTTTGATGACATATTGGTCTATAGTAGAAATGAACAACATGTGCAACATTTGAAACAAGTCCTTGCCATTATGAAAGAAAACAGGTGGTTTGAAAAAGGATCTAAATGTGTGTTCGAGGGTCGAGCGGTAGAGTACTTGGGCCATATAATCTCCGGGGAAGGGGTGAAGACGGACCCGGTGAAGATAGAGGCGGTTCAACAATGGCCCGTACCCAAAACCATTAAGAAACTCGGGGTTTTTTGGGCTTAGCGGGGTATTACCGACGCTTTATCCGATCATTTGGCATATTGCAAAACCTGTTACCAATCTCCTCAAGAATGATGCGATCCGATGGAGTGAAGATGCCCAAGATGCGTTCGAGGGACTCAAAGCAGCTTTGTCATCGGCCCCGGTTTTGGCTCTTCCGGATCCTAAGAAACAGTTTGTAATCGAAACGGATGCATCGGCGGGTTGAATTGGGGCGGTGCTCATGCAAGAGCGTCACCCCATTCTCGTTTCTAAGTCGGCTCTCTCACCGAAACAAGATGCATTATCGGTTTATGAAAAGGAGTTACTAGCGATTATGGTGGCAGTGAAACAATGGCATTATTACCTCATCAATGGCCCGTTTGTTATCCGTACAAACCAGAGAAGTTTGAAGCACCTTTTAACTCAAAAGGTGAATACTCCGTTGCAAAATAAATGGCTAGCAAGACTGATGGGTTACGATTATTTCATTGAATATAAACAAGGTCGGGAGAACGTAGCGGCTGATGCCTTATCTCGGGTCCAAGGCGGTACTCTCTTTACGATGGCTATCTCGCAGTTGGAACCCATTTTGTTGCAAAGAATTTTGGATAGTCAAAGTAGGGGTATTGAGGTGCAAAACATAGTACAGAGGCTGAATAAAGGTGAAAATGTGCCAAGGTTTAAATTGAATGAGAAGTGGTTAGCCAAGGAAGAACCATGGTGGTAGGGGCTGATACAAATTAAAAGAGGAAATTGTGAAAATTTGCCACGAGTCCGCCATGTGGAGTCATTCGGGAATACGAACTACGGCTCAACGGGTTAAGGGTATGTTTTTTAGGAATGGAATATTGAAGGTGGTCTGTCGGATATTATGATCGTGTGATGTGTGCATGAGAGCCAAACACGAAAACATTGCCACACCGGGTTTGTTACAACCATTACCGATTCCCGACACCATCTTTACTGACATCTCAATGACTTTATAGGTGGGTTACCGAAGGTCAAGGGTAAGGATACTATATTCGTGGTGGCAGACCGACTTACAAAATATAGCCATTTCATGACGTTGGGTTATCCGTTCTCTGCTAAGGAGGTGGCTCAGGTGTTCCTTGATAACGTGTTTAAACTCCACGTGTGTCCTAAGTCAATCGTTTCTGATCGTGACCGATATTTTTGATTCTGGACGGAGTTTTTAAACCTTCAAGGAATAGCGGCTAACTTGTCTACCGCATACCATCCACAGTCAGACGGTCAAACAGAGGTAGTTAATCGTTGTTTAGAGGGGTATTTGAGGTGCATGGTGATGGAAAGGCCTCATACTTGGGTTAAATGGGGTGTCCCTAGCGGAATGGTGGTATAATACCACGTTTCACTCATCGTTAGAAAAATATCCTTTTGAGGCTCTATACGGGTACCGTCCTCCTTTGCATATACGTACATTCCTCGGAATACTAGTGACCGAGACGTGGATGAGATGATGCAAGACCGTGAGTCAGCGATTAAGTTGATGAAACAATCATTACTCAAGGCTCAGAATCGGATGAGGCAGCAAGCGGATAAACATAGGACGGAACGGGTTTTGACCCGGGGGCATGGGTATATTTGAAATTGCAGCCATATATGCAGAACTCGATGAGAGTCTACAAGCATTCGAAACTCATTCCTAATTATTTTGGGCCTTTTATGATTCTGGAGAAAGTGGGTAACGTTGCGTATCGTTAGGATTTACCGGAAGAGGCGGAAATTCACCCCGTTTTCCATGTGTCCTTGCTGAAGGAGGCGGGTGGACCTCCATCTAAGATCATTCCTCTTCCGGTAGAAGCTCGTTTCACTCTTCAACCCCATGTTGTTTTGGATCGAAAGCTAGTTAAGAGGATGAATCGTGCGGCGATGAAGGTGCTAGTTCATTGGAAGGGTCAAGCAACACAAGATGCTACATGGGAGTTCCTGGACGAGTTAAGGTTGCGTTTTCCTGATTTTGCGGAGCTCACTTCTTGAGGTCAAAAAGTGCTAAGGGGGAAGTCTTGATACGAACAAGCTGGTGTCATTTAATTTTATTTTTGTTTATTATCTTTTTGCATGTTTGAGGGACCATTGTGGTCTTTTGGTATTTTCTTGGATGTCTTGTGTAAACTTGAAATTATGGTTTGGTTTTTAACCTAGTATTAGCTTTCCTTCATTCTCTCAAGTTTTCTTCTTCTTTTGCCCTATCAAAAAAGCAATGCCTTCTTGTTTATTGAATTACACTCGAGTCATAATTTTCTTGTTGCATAATTTACTCTTTATTTATTCTCTTCTTTCTTATATCACTCTATTTGTCATTTATAAGGTATGTATATATTAAACATGGTTGCAAAAGTCGTTAGGTGCTCCCTAGTCGACCAGGGAGTTGAGAGTACTCGGGGAGTACTCGAACATGTTAAATTATAAAGAAATTACTGTTTTTGAGATTAAATATATGTCAAATAACATAAATTTACTAATATTTATAACAAAATATGGAAAAATGATATTCATTCTTTAATATGGAGGCATAGAAATTATGTTTTATTATTATTTAAGTCAAAGTAGGCCCGGGTTGACCTATTAGATCCGATTCTGGCCGAGATTGACCGCGTTTGACCGACTCTGAGTAATTAGGCGGAGTCGAAGGAAGCCGCTTCGGCAGCCTACTTGTTTTACAACCATGATATTAAACACCTAGTATTTTATTGACTTATTCTTCATAGTTCACCTAGTATTAATTTAGTACTAAAGGTTTTTTTTATTGCACAACCAATTCTTGTCCTGTAGGCTTGAGAGTTACATATTGAATAGCAAGCATGCGCTATTCAACATTACTATATTGTACGGAAACGAATAGTCATATTTTACTTATTTAGTGGTCTCCAACTTTTATGTTTATTGTAACCATCAAGGTTTTATAAACTAATGTCACTCAACCAAAATGAATCTGTTGAACTAGTTTTGATTTGGGTTCAGTCAGACGACGATTTAGTTTTGATTTCAAAATTTTAAATGCCGCTGGATCAAAAAAACCAGATGATCAACACCCTACAAGGTACAGGTCAAAATTCATCAAACAAAGTGAATCCAAAAAATGTATAAATGCTAGAAGGTCAAAAAGTTCATGTGACCACCATACCAAAATAAACATAACTCATTCAAACGTTACGAACACCTCCAATAATATCATTATGTATATTAGATCGCTTTCTAGATTATATTAAACTCTGTACTTTGTTTTAATTCTTGATAGTTTTTTTTTTTTATTTTAAATCTAAATGTATTAATGTACAATTATTTTTAACACAAGTACAAAACCAAGGTTATCAATTTCACACCATTTGAAATTAATAGAAATTAATATGTTTTTTTATATAGAGATTATAACTGTTTTGAATATAATTGAATAATAAAAATTGTAGTTAGAAGATTTAAAGCATTTTGGGTCGATTTATATAAGTTTAATTAACGGTTCCTCAAGATGTGACAGTGTGATCGCTTTTTGGAAAGAGTCGTGGTTGTTTGAAGACCCTCTATGCAGCATGTAAATACCGTTTTTTACCTGAAAGCTTGGATAAAGGAAGCATTTGGAGGTTGTTTTGGAATCTAACTTCCATTAAAACCCGAATTTTTGCAGGTAAATTCACGATTTTTTAATAGAAGTTAAAAGTTTAATTTGGCCTTAAAGCTTTCATTAATATTCTATGCTATTGTGCATTCGAAGGTGCGTTCGATTTAGGATTTAATGATATCTCGGATCATGTTTCGGTACATTTGAAGGTGTGTCTTGTCCTTTCATCATATTTTTATTTTTATCAACTTAAATTAAAAAAGAAGTTTCGGACGCGAAATAAAGAAAGTGTTTGGTTTGATAAATTTGGAGATCTTAAATCTGGATGCATGTTACGGTTTATCTCATTTCTTTATGCTAAAATGAATATTTATACTGATTTGTATACATATTGAGATATCAATATGGTAGTTGTGTATTAAGTTCTGGAACATAAGTTACTATTATAGGGAAAATATCAAATAGGAAATGTAGGAATCAATAATAAAAGGACACGTGACATTTTGGTCTATTTACTTCTTTATGTCAAAAAGCCCTAAATTTAGATTAGATCTGAAACACGTTTTTCATCTCCATGGTCACCTCTACTCCACACCACCACCACCATCACCGCCACCACCACCAACATCCACCTAGAAAATGTTGAATCCACAGCCGGAAACCGTCACTATCACCATTACCATCGTACCACCATCGAAGAAATCACATCCATATCTGTAATCGAGCTGCCATGGTTACTGTGTTTTGAAGCTCCTCTTTTGCGACTGCCATGGCGACTGTGGTTTCGAATGTCCTCTTTTTGCGGCTGCCATGGCTGCTGTGAAGTTTTTGGAAGCTGTGGCTTCATTGCGTTTTACGATTTTTTTTAATCATTTGCCTTCATTGCGTTTTATTCTACAAGAGGGATTTTAGAGAGATGTGCACCTGAAGAAGGAATGAGCTGTGGATAATAAGGTTTAGCTCTATTGCATTTTAGGGTGGGTTTTTTTATTATTGTAAATTTTAGTATGGCTTCTGTACGTTGATGCTTTTATCTGTGGATAATAAGGTTTAGCTCTATTGCATTTTAGGGTGGGTTTTTTTTATTATTGTAAATTTTAATATGGCTTCTGTACGTTGATGCTTTTATCTTTTACTGGATTTGTTGCTTTATTGCATTCTTTTGCCAAATGTGAGTTTTTATTATTAACAATTAGTTTAATTGTCATTATTTATATGCATCAATGCTTTATTGCGTTTTACAATATCTTTTACTTTATTGCAATCTTTGCTAATTGTGGTTTTTATTATTAAAAATTAATTTAGCTGTCATTTATATATATATATATATATATATATATATATATATAGGAGAGTTTAAATGAGAACACATATTTTTTCTGAGAACAGTAAGAACACTTTTCAGCCAATCAATTTTATTATATTGTTTTTAAGTATAAGGTTATAAGAGTAATTATATGAGTTAGTCATGATCCAATTCAAAGCAAGTGACGAGGCCAAAACTGGGGAAAGCGCTGGCGGAACTTTCGTCGCAGATTTCCGCACCGATTTGGATGATGTTGCTCATGAATTAGGTTTTACGCCAACCGAAGTTGTAGATTCAGCACCTATAGTAACATCCTTTTCAGATTTTGATATTTTCGATTTAAAGTCGAACATAGTGTTTATGTTGAACCATCTTTGATTTGAGTTTAACAACACGAAGAACCAGCAGAGATCGATGGGTGATGGTCGTCTTTGGTTGCGGATTTTGGTTTCGTATTTTCCGATCTGATACGAGAATTGGAATTAGAGTCGATCGATCCAAGACTGCTAGAGAAAAGGCCATTGATTTTTTTTAAAGAAGCTACCTTTAGACACCATTGTATCATGTTATTTTAAGGTTTCAAGATCTAGGAGTTAGTTCATTTCTTGTTGTTGTTCATCATAATACGCCTTCAACATTGCCATAGTGAGTTACCACATTTATGAAGAAACGACTAAACATCTTCACGAAACGGGCTTGATTGAGAAACCAAGTTTGAGAAAACACTTCAATCCATAATAATTTGTTGCTTTCTCACCATCACTATTGCCTCTGGTCATCTTCATGATTGAATGTTTGTTATGATTGAAACAGAGGATGAAAATTTGAATGTTTGTTATTAACTTGCTCAAAGGCATTAGGTGTATTGTATATTTTTTGGGACGATTGTTTCTTCAACAGTGATTATTGATTTCAGAGCTTACTAATTGATGTATTTGAAGTTACTGTAAGTTATATATATATAATTTTAAATTTGTCTCAAATTTCTAGAATACAAAATATAATATTATAATCTATGTTATGTATGACTATATGAATGTATTTACAAATTTAGTATTAATTAAAATGTGATGCTATTAAGTTATAGTTTATCATATTATTCATTAAATTTATTAGTGGTTATTATATTTATTTTCAATATATTAAAATGAATAATTGGATTTGTCATTTATTTCATGTCGTGAGGAACTCGTTTTATAAGTTATATACTTGTGTACTATCCTGTTTTCTTATTTAAGATTAGTTCGTGTATTTTTTGAGCCAGAACGAAATCTAATTGTCCAATCCCAGAACCGTGCATTGCTTTTTCAGATTCTTCAAGTTTCGAACAAAGGTTATGATATGAAAAACTTACACATGTGTAAAGCATATTACTTAAGTTTTACATATGTGTAAGTGTATGTTTTACATATGGGTAAATGTCGTGTATTTTTTATGTAATATGTCTTACACATGTGTAAATTGTTCATTGTCACGTGTTTGTTTTATATATGTGCAACTAAATTACATTTGTGTAAATTGTCCACTATCACATATTTGTGTTTGTTTTACATATGTGTAGCTGAATTACACATGTGTAAATTATTCACTATTACATATTTGTGTATGGTTTGCACATGTGTCGTAGCCAAACTACACATGTGTAAACTATTCATTGTCACATAAATTGTATTTGTTTTACATATGTGCAACTGAATTACACATATGTATATTGTTAACTGTCACATATGTGTGTTTGTTTTACATATGTGCAACTGAATTACACATATGTAAACCATCCACTATCACATATATTTGTCTGTTCTACATAGCCAAACTACACATGTGTAAATTGTTCACATTCATACACATTTATGATTTAGACATTTTTAACCTTCATATCCATGATTTACATATGCGTATATTTTAAACTATTATGATTTACTCATGTGTAGACCTTCATAACTATTCTTTTTTTTAATCTATTATGATTTAACAAGTGTAAACCTTTATCTATATGCTTATTTTTATAAACTATTATGGCATACAAATGTGTAAACCTTTATATCTATTTTTTTAACTATTTTTTATTTACACATGTGTAAACTTTCATATTCATGCTTAATTTTTCAACTATTATGATATACACATGTATAAGCCTTCAATTCTATGATTTACACATGTGTAAATGTTCATATCTAAGCTTATTTTTTTTAAACTATTATGATTTACACATATGTAAACCTTCATGTATATTCTTCTTTTAATCTATTATGATGTATACATGTGTAAACCTTTATGTATATGTTTATTTATTTTTTTTACACTATT
Organism: Scalesia atractyloides; assembly: GCA_947069175.1. Classification (NCBI taxonomy): domain Eukaryota; kingdom Viridiplantae; phylum Streptophyta; class Magnoliopsida; order Asterales; family Asteraceae; genus Scalesia; species Scalesia atractyloides. Next base: position 64,409,530 of record CAMTDV010000024.1, read on the forward strand.
ATGATTTACATATATGTAAACCTTCATATCTATTTTTAAAATCTGTTATGATTTACATATGTGTAAACTTTCATATCTCCGGCGTCGGCCTTTGGGGTTGTGAGTTCATAAAGAAGAATGTAATTTGGGGGTAGACGAGTTATGATATGTGAGGGTTTTGAAATGTAGTTTTACAGTAGTGCCCTTATATTTTTTATTCTATGTTCCCTTCTTATTTAATTTTACTTTAATCTTAGCCATTTTATGGATGGAAATTGTTCCTAGTGTTCTTATAAAAACGGGTGTTCTCAAGATAACCCTCCCATATATATATATATATAAGTGTTATCATATGTTGTTGGCAACGAGCATGTGAGATGTTTGTAACACGAATTTTGTTTTATAAGATAATGAAAAATAAGGCTTTCTATTCCATTGTGTTTTTGACTTGTTTTTTATAACAAAATAATAAAACATAATTTAGTGTGTTTTGGTCTAATGCGTTTTTTAATTATATATAACATAATTATAAAACACATTTTATTAGTGTTTTAGTCTATTGCGTTTTAGAAAAAAAAAAACATTTCTTTGTGTTTTTTGGCCATTACGTTTTAGAAAAACATTTCTTTGTGTTTTGAAGCCATTGTGTTGTAGAAAAAAGACATTTCTTTGTGTTTTTTGGCCATTACGTTTTAGAAAAACTACATTTCTTTGTGTTTTTAAGCCATTGCGTTTTAGAAAAAAGACATTTCCTTGTGCTTTTTGGACATTGCGTTTACAAAAAAAAAACATTTCTTTGTGTTTTCCAGCCATTGCGTTTAAAAAAAACACGTTTCTTTTGTGTTTTTTATCCATTACGTTTTAGAAATAACATATTTTCTTGTGTTTTTTGTCAATTACGTTTTAGAAAAAAATCATTTTTTATGCTTTTTGTCCATTGCGTTTTACGCAACTATGTTTTCGAATTTTTTTTCCCGAAAACATAGCAATAGTATACTCGTTTTAAAGATAAAAAAACGCTCGTTTTTTGTTGCAATTTTTATAAAAAAATAAATTCCGTATGAAAGAGTTATTAACGTTTATATAAATAGGGGGAATTGAAGGAGAGATAAACTATTGTTCTAGATTGACTAGAATGCCCCTAAACAAACCCACGCGTCTTTTTTTTCTTCTTCACTTTCACTCAATTAATCTTATCCCTTGATTAATAAATAGATGGTCAAGATTACTTCCTAGCATTCCTACCTAAATAAACTTCCTAGTATATCCTAACCCATAATATATATTAGTTAAGTTTTCAAATAGGGTAAACTTAGTAAGAATACTTGCGCTACGTTTTGGGGTTTCAGTCAATATCTATTTTGGTTCAGTATGGCAACTAAAAGAAATATGCTTAAATTAATATTAACACATGTTATACATCGACTGAAAATCATAAAAATAAATTTAAATTAAACAACTGGACGGGCTGATTTTAAATTAATTGTAAATGAAAACGTAAACACTACCTAAAATATAACTTTAATGTTAAAGGAACCTAAAACTTAAACACTAAACATAAAGAAAATGTTCAGAAAGAAAAAAAAAACGTATGAAGTAATCAAAAAGCCAATAAGACGAAAACACTATTCACACAACTTGCTAATTGTAATTTACGTCAAAACGTAGACCATCTGAAAACGTACATAAAAATAAGCACGAAAACGTGTTATATCTGAGCTCACATATTCCTGAGTAAAATTTATGTCGAAACGTGAACCAGATTAAATTTAGATTGGCACGTACATAAAAATAAGCACGTAAGAAAATAGTGTTTTAAGTTAAAGAATGGTACGACGTGTTACGGCGGTGTCGAAACGTAAAGTGATTTAAATTTATACTGTCTAATGAAAACGTATTATATTTAACCCAACTCCTTTTCAAAGAAAATTTACCTCAAAACGTAGACCAACTAAAAATGTACATAAAAACAAGAATCAAAGTGTATTATATATGACCCGACTTATTTCTGAGAAAAAATTAAATTTACGTCAAAACGTGGATCAACCGAAAGTACATAATAATAATAATAATAAAAATAATAATAAGTATAAGAACATTATATTTGAGCCAACTCATTTCTTGGAAAAAATTACGTCGAAACATAAATCAACTTGAATTTATACTAAAACGTACATAAAAATAAATACGTAAAACTTGATTACAAAGTTTTTAGAAAGTTAAGATGTTGTTAGCGTCAATCCTTAAAATTGAGGGGTAAAAATATACAAAAGACAAACATTAAAATTGAGGGGTAAAAATATACAAAAGACAAACAGAAATAAAGACAAAAAAAAAAAAACAAAGACAAAAAACAAAATAAAAAAAAGTCAAATGGAAATTACTGTTCATGTAACTTGCAAATGTATATATGTATAATGGAAATTACTGTTCATGTAACTTGCAAATGTATATATGTATAATAATAATAATAAGTATAAGAACATTATATTTGAGCCAACTTATTTCTTGGAAAAAATTACGTCGAAACATAAATCAACTTGAATTTATACTAACACGTACATAAAAATAAATACATAAAACTTGATTACAAAGTTTTTAGAAAGTTAAGATTTTGTTAGCGTCAATCCTTAAACTTGAGGGGTAAAAATATACAAAAGACAAACAGAAATAAAGACAAAAAAAATAAAGACAAAAAACAAAATAAAAAAAAGTCAAATGGAAATTACTGTTCATATAACTTGCAAATGTATATATGTATAATTACTGTTGCAAACAGGAAGGGTGTCAGTTGCGGATATAACATGCGTACATGCTGGCATGACGACAATCTGTTAAATACGTATGTCGTGTTTGGGTTAACATGCTTGATTAAATAGGTCATGTTCGAAGTTATATGTGTTACCGTTTAATTAACCAATCCACACGTTTAACATTATAATAAAATTTACTTTATAAGGTTAACTCATTAATTACAATTTGCTTACAGCTTGATTACAACCCATTTACAACTCGCCAACCTGTTCAGATAAATCGATTACGCAGGTCGTGCTCATGTTACATGATTTTTACATGATTTTTGGCGTACCTAAATTAAGGTTGTATATTTTTGTTGTGTTTAGGGTTCATCAATTCAACTTGCGGACCGGTAATCCAAAACTTGCCAACACACTAACCCAAATGATTACCACTCCATGGCAGACTAGTCAGGACAAGCACCGACCGCTATTTTTATTCGACGAACAAAAATACTTAAACAATGATTTCAGATATCCAGTCCCGAACTAAAACAAGCAAATCGATAGTTGAGGCAAAGCTTGATGGTTGAAGGGTGTCTGTCACACCCCAACCGATGGCGGAAACATCGGGATGAGATGAATAAAATGCTCAAAACTTCATAATGCTATGTGACAATATAAATTAAATTCAAATTTCATTTCAAGACTAAAATGTCATACAAAGATTCCAAATAAAAGCAACCTTTTTCATAACATCACATTAAAATAACAAAATTTATCTAGGCACCTAAATTGCATTTCTTCTCAACATCGCCTCATCAATCAGCCTGCAATACGTATTAAAACATACCAACAAAAGTTTGCGAGCATACAAGTTTTGTTACAGAGCATAATATAAAATAAATTTGTTTAAAGTCTCATATCCAACATGAACCATAACGTGCAAGTTTATTAGCATGTTGAAACGGTGTACTATATGTTCAAACCCAAGAATCCAACGCATTAAAATTGCCTATCCCAATAGAGTAGCGGGAGGTTAACATGTTTAACTTAACAATACCCCAAGTTTCATGGGTGGTGCGTTAATCCTATAGCGCTATAATTGTTAAGGTAGGCTAGCAAAGTTAATGAAGCATATATCGACACAAATAGTTTTCATAAGCATACAAGTCTAACAAGCATCACATAGTCTCATGTTAAGCATAGATAGAGATTAAAATAGTTTAAGTGTTGTGTGATTTTGTATAATGTACATGTTGCACCCAAAGGGTAAAAAAAGGAAAAAGGGATCGAGTATACTCACGGTTTTGCAAAGCTTCCTAAGAAGATTCCCGCGAGTTGTTGGAGTTTGATGGACGGACCACCGAGGTTACCCTACATGGGGTAAACGAAGGTGTGAGTATTGGATTGATAATGGAGGACTTGGAATTTGGAATGTAAAGTATGACAAAGTATAGATATAAGAAAGTAGTCACCTAGGTCTAGCACTCGTTTTTGACACTATGAGAACCCATAAGGGTTAGTATGATTTCATAGGTGTAACACCTATTAGAATCGTAATGAGGAACTAAACACTTCGGTGAATAAACTTCATAACTTGATGAAAAGCTATTTGGTAAACATCAAGGGTTTGGTTTTAGGTATTTTATATAGATTATATTATAGATATAAGTCAAGTAGGAGGTAGGAGGATTGAACCATCCATTTAAGACCTCTATAGTTTCATGTGAGTCAAGCATGAGGTAGGAGGATCAAACCATCCATTTAAAACCTCTTTAAGTTTCACCACTACACATGTTGCCATAGGCAACAAGGAGGGTCATGAATATTGTGACATCCCGGTTTTTCGGATAACTTAAACGCAATACTTGTCGAATAAATTACGTGCTACGTTATTATGTGATATCCGAGTTCGTGCTTTATGTTAGTTATAATGTATAGACGTAATAAATAAACAAATGAATCGAGCCGAACCGTGACACGAGCCGGCCTCTTTTTCTTGCGACTCAAGGAACTAAACTTGGGGATCAAGTTTAGAACCCAAACCTTAAACCCAAACCATGTCGCGAGCAAACAACCCAAACCGACCCACCCAAGCCCTCGGCCGCGAGACACCCAAACCGTAACCTCTTCATCTCTTGCGCCTATATATACAAACACATGCATGCTTTCTTCACAACACACAAAACCCTAGCATCTAATCAGCCGTCGGCAGCCTTACGCTTGTTCCATTGATAGCGAGCAGCCCTTGTTCATCTCTTCGATCGCAAACAGCCCTCTTGTCCCTTTGATCGCGAGCAACCCTCCTTTCAATCCCTCGACCGCAAGCAGCTTGTTACAACTCCATCTTCATCTTCTCGATCACAATTATCTTTGATCAATCGGTTCCTCATCTCACTCACGGTTCGTTTACCTTATCATTAAAGATTAGAATTTATCATTTTTACAAGATCATATTCGGATATAGGTGTTTGAATGAAGTGATTGTGTTGTTTTCGGATTGTTAATGCTAGATTGAAAGTTTGATGTTTGTTCGAAATCTGGAAAACATAGGCTGTGTTTTGCTTATAAAAACTAGAGATTATGATTAGGGTTTGCATGGATATGATATATGTATTGATCTATGATTGGAAAAATCAGTTCTTGATCGCCTAGGTTCATTGTATCGACGGTTATTGCGAATTAGTTGTGATAAAATGCTGAAACAGTTTGCTGAATGATAGTTACAGCCGACTTCAACTGGCTGTAACTCGGTCGTTAGTTGTCGAAAAACGGATTTTCTGAAGTCTAAAACGTAGAGATTTGAATAACGAATCTAATGGCGCTGGATTCATATTTTTCTGAAGTCGTTTGATATTTTTAAGTGGCCAAATAAGTTCAGTAACTAAAGCTGTGAAAATCCTGAAATTTTGTTAGTTGTTTATCGAGTTGGATTTCATAATCAGTAGGGAGTCGAATCATGAAATTTGTACAGCAACTAGGTATGGAAATTTCCGGGCAACTCCCACTGGAATTTTGTTAATTGGACGATCAGTGATTTTTAAATAAATTCTTCCGTGGACTGCAGTCAGAAAGCGACGAATCTGACTGCAGCCTAGTATATTAATATTTATGGATAATTGGTAAAGTATTAGGACTTGAAAAATTTATATAAATTTCTACAGTATAGTTGGCACCTGCTGTAAAATAATTGGAATTTTTGGAACGTTGGAACTATTATATAAAAATCCTAGAAAACAGCCGAATTATGTGTATGTAAGCTGAAATTTGATAACTTGTGAATGTGTGCACCAAAGTGTTGCATGGATTGGATTATGTTCATGATAAATTGTTTTGATTACTATGATCACATGAGGATACTTGCATGCATGTTTGAGTGTTAGGGATGATTGTGTGTATCACTTTGTGCGTAAATTATGTGTAGAATTTGTATTAGTGTGTTCACACACTGACTTGGAATCAATTGGTTTATTAGGACGCAATTAGCGGTCCCATCATTTGCAACTTCTGTGTTACACTAACCGAGCAACTAAAGGTGAGTTCACGGCCCCTAACTTTATCCGGTTTTTAAACAACAGGGGGAGAAACATGTATACACTCTTCAAACTCAATCTCTTTACGTTATACGAAATTAACGTCACATAACTATTCGGTAACTAAGTTGATGTTAATGTAATGTTATGGTCACTAAGCAGCTATATCACATAAGTCCTCGACAATCTCTCGGATCGTTAGTATTGGGTTTTAATAGCGGGGAAATTATAAGTAGTACTACTGGGCCCGACAAGCCCCATCCGAGCTAGTCGCGCTAGCCGACCGGGTATGGTCAACGGGTGAATAATTTGGCCTAACTTCGCCATGGTCAGTGATAGGCCTGGCAACACGGAGGCACAACAGTCAGCTTCGATCGCGAACACTTACGTGACATGACTTTAGGCTAGCTACCTATATATGTTAACATTGAACTTAATTACGAATCAACTATATTATCCCGGGTTGGGGATAATGGAAACAACAACTATATTATCCCGGGTTAGGGATAATGGAAACAACATCATTATTATTCCGGTTAAGGAATAATGGAACTATCGGTATTATTCCGGGTTGGGAATAATGGAACGAAATCGTTATCCCGGGTTAGGGATAACGGGGGAAACAAACTCATAACCGAACAAACGAATTTATGAAAACCTATGAACTCACTCATCTTTAATGTTGACACTTGTTTCTTTACATGTTTCTCAGGACGCTAGGAGCTCTAGGTGCACTCACTTGCATTGAACAAGACATCTTTTATCGAGTCTCATTTACAAACATTGTTATGGGTTTTTCATTTGTTTTGGCGTTTGTGTTGGCGCCCGTTTCACTAATTATTTTATGCTTCCGCTCAACCATAAAAACTAATGCTTCCGCTAAACATTGGTAACTAACTAAGACAATATAAAATCTACGATGAATGGTTAAACAAATGATTTTTGGAAAACGTATTATCAAATCATATAGAGTCGTTCGACGTACTAGTGTTTCAGATTCTGGTTTGTTCACATGCCTCGCGGTAAAACTCCGCAAGTGGAAATTGAGGGTGTGACAGATTGGTATCAGAGCCACTAGCTATAGAGAACCAGGTTTGCATTAAAAGTAGACCTAAACTATAGCTGATTACACGACATTAGACGTAGTTTGGCACCGAACTGATTATATCTTATTATGTGATGTACTACAACTGTGTATGTAGATTATGACTTCGTAATAAGAAATGAAAACAACTCGTAACTAACTACACGACCTAACAGGCAATGTCATCATCATCATCATCATCATCCGACAAACTTTCGCACCCAAGGGCGCCAGGAAAGGCACCTATGGTGGAACCCTTACCATCCTATGGCGTGGAGACACGCTCAGCTGCGAGGAAAAGGCTCGCTCTGGGGGAGGAGTCGTCATCGCGCCCAATCATCGCTGTGCCGGTCAAACCGGTTAACTCGGTAGAAGTAGGGAATGACCTACTTAGAAATATGATACAGAAACAACAAGAACAATTAGAAAGAATTCAGGAAACCATCCTAGCACAGGGATGGATGATCCGACAACTGACAGGTAAAACCGACTCGCTCGAGGAAGAGCAACATACGAGTAAGATAGCTCGTAACACCTTAGCCAGAGATCTGCGTGCTGAGCAGATAAGAGCGGACTGGCTCGAAGACAGAGTCCTGGAAAATAGTTGGAGCATTCAGGAGCTAGAGCAAAATCAAGCACCTGCACCAGCACCGGCCCCTCCAGTGCCGGTAGAGGAGGATCCGGAAGAGGATCCGGAAGAGGATCCGGAAGAGGACCCAGAGGAGGATCCAGAGGAGGATCCGGAGGAGGACCCAGCTGTAGAAGCCGGGAATGCCGCGCAGGATGATGGCAACGATAGTGATCTGGGGGATGGAGACGTAGACGACTGACACGTCTCGCTTATTTTATTTACTTTCCTTCAGTCTATTTATTTTCCCACTTGTGTTTAAACTTGAGATTTTATAGTGAATTCATATGTTTGGTTGGCACTTTGTAAGACGTTGAAACTTCATTTAATCAAGTATTTCTTTTGACTATTTAATATATTTGAGTTGACATAACTTGATAATTATTTAAGTACGAAGTAGGATAACTATATTGGATATATAGACTTATCGGGGTGTGTTTATGTTGTTTTTCGAAGATCTAAATGGCAACTGGACGACGTGGAAACCTTAACATGACGCCCGAAGAACTAGCTGCTATGATTCAAGAGCACGTGAACGCAGCTCTAGCGGGTGTTCAGAACCAACCGGCAGGTAACCATTATTAAATTTTCATGTGAAAATCTAATAGTTGGGCTAGTAGAATTCCTCGCTGACTACCTGTTCTCTGTCAGCAGGAGGGGGTTTTAACCCCTACAAGATGTTCCTCGACGCGAAACCAAGCAAATTCTCGGGGGCAGAAGGACCCATAGGACTGGTCCGCTGGATCGAAAAATCTGAATCAGTATTTGAAATGTGCAACTGTCTAGAGGCCAACAAGGTCAAGTATGCAGCCTCAACACTGGAAGATGGGGCACTAACTTGGTGGAATGCACAAGTCCAAACGCGTGGACTTATTGCTGCAAATGCAATGGCCTGGGCCGAGTTTAAGGCCCTAATCAAAGAAGAGTACTGTCCGCGAGACAGAGTGCAACAGTTGGAGCAAACTTTATGGAACCACAAAATGGTGGGATCTGAAATCGAAGCATACACAGCAAAACATCATGACTTGGTATTTCTGTGTCCCGATCTGGCCAACACTGTGGAGAAAAGACTCGAGTTCTATCTTGGGGGTCTGGTCCCGGAGATTCAGTGTATGGTAATGGCTAGTAACCCTGCAACTGAACATCAAGCAATCCGATTGGTGCACAAACTCACCGATAAGGCGGTGGAACAAAAGAAGTTGCCAGCTCGGGGTACAACTGAAGTTGCTCCTGATAATAAAAGAAAGTTTGAAGACTCGTCTGTTCGACAGTCTTCGTCATCCCAGCCACAACAGGGGAACCAGAAATGGTTCAATCATTACAACAGCCACCGGGGTCACCAAAATCAGCCCGCCAACAACAACAACAACTAGAACGCAAGCGGCTATGTAGGTCGAAAGCCGCCGTGCAATCGCTGTAATCTTCATCATCACGGCCCTTGTGCCAGGAATCGCTGCCAACGATGTGGCAAGATGGGACATGCGGCAAAGGATTGTCGTGGGGAAATCATGTCCCGACAGAACCAAAATCAACCCCAAGGCCCACAACAGGGTGTTAACCGGGGATGCTATCAGTGTGGTAGCACTGCCCACTTCAAAAGAGACTGCCCACAGCTCCGTAACAACAACAACAACAATGGTGGGAACAACCACAACCACAATAACCACAACAACAACAATAACAACAACAATAATGGAAATGGTGGCACAGGAGGTGCCAAAGGTCGCGCATTTACGCTGGGCCGCGGAGAGGCCAGAAACGATTCGAACGTGGTCACCGGTAAGTTTCCCCTTAATGAACATTTTGCTACTGTGCTTTTTGATACGGGTGCGGATAGGAGTTTTATATCTGAGTCTTTTAGGAAGAACCTAAATCTCACGCCTAAACCCTTAGAGACCCCTTATGTCATAGAACTAGCAGATGGTAAATCCATAGATGTGACCCATATAGTATCCGGCTGTCAACTCAAACTCGCGGGTCACACCTTTACCATTGATCTGATGACGACTACCCTGGGTAGTTTTGACGTGGTAGTCGGAATGGACTGGCTATCCGACGTCCGGGCTGAAGTTCTCTGCTTTGAAAAATCTATCCGTATTCCGCTCTCTAACGACGAAATCTTGACGGTGCAAGGCGAGAAGGCAGACGCCGTCACAAACATCATCTCTTTCATGCAAGCGCAGAAGTATCTTCGGAGAAAGAACTCCTTCGCTTTACTCGCACTGGTTACCGAACAGCCTAAGGACGAGAAACGTATAGAAGACATCCCTGTCGTCCGTGATTTTTCCGATGTATTCCCAGAGGAATTACAAGGTCTTCCACCCCATCGACAATTGGAGTTTGAAATCGAATTGGCGAACCATGCAACTCCTATCGCCAAGGCTCCATACCGCCTAGCTCTAGCCGAGCTGCAGGAGCTGTTAGAAAAGGGATTTATCCGACCAAGCGCTTCGCCATGGGGAGCTCCAGTCCTTTTTGTCAAGAAGAAGGACGGGACCTTCCGCATGTGCATCGACTACAGGGAACTCAACAAGGTTACTGTCAAGAACCGATACCCGTTACCTCGCATCGACGATCTCTTCGACCAACTGCAAGGGTCAAGCTACTACTCCAAGATTGATCTACGGTCCGGTTACCACCAGCTACGCGTCAGGGAGGAGGATATCGCTAAGACGGCATTTCGTACTCGGTATGGCCATTATGAGTTCTTGGTCATGCCCTTCGGTCTCACCAACGCACCCGCGGTGTTCATGGACCTCATGAACCGTGTGTGTAAACCATACCTCGACAAGTTTGTCATTGTGTTCATCGATGACATACTCATCTACTCCAAAAGTGAAGAAGAACATGCTGAACATTTACGATTACTGCTAGGATTACTTCAACAGGAGAAGCTATATGCCAAGCTTTCGAAGTGTGATTTCTGGATTCGGGAAGTTCAGTTTCTCGGGCATATCGTAAATGAAAAGGGTATCCATGTAGACCCTGCCAAGATTGAAGCCATCAAAAACTGGGAAGCACCCAGGACACCGACGGAGATCCGCCAATTTTTGGGTTTGGCTGGTTACTACAGACGTTTCATCGAGGGATTTTCAAAGATCGCACAACCGCTTACTACCCTCACCCAGAAAGGCATCAAGTATGCTTGGGGTGACAAGCAGGAAGCGGCATTTCAATTGCTGAAACAGAAACTTTGCAGTGCACCCATTCTGTCCTTGCCGGAAGGGACAGATGACTTTGTAGTATATTGTGATGCTTCCATTCAGGGGTTGGGATGTGTACTCATGCAACGCGATAAGGTTATCGCGTATGCGTCGCTACAATTGAAGGTTCACGAGAAAAACTACACGACGCATGACCTGGAATTGGGAGCAGTAGTGTTTGCACTTAAGATTTGGAGACACTACCTCTATGGAACGAAGTGCACAATCTTCACAGACCACAAGAGCCTTCAACACATCTTTGATCAGAAGGAGTTGAACATGCGACAGCGTCGCTGGGTCGAACTCTTGAACGATTATGAGTGTGCCATTCGGTATCACCCGGGTAAAGCTAACGTGGTAGCTGATGCCCTCAGTAGGAAGGAACACTTGAAACCTCGTCGTGTACGAGCATTACAACTCACTATTCATTCGGGGCTACCCGAACAAATACGCGACGCCCAGTTAGAAGCAGTTAAGGAGGAAAACATCAAGGCCGAATCGGTGGGAAAAATGGAACGCGATTGGGAAGTAAAACCCAATGGAGCCCGGTATTTCATGAATCGCATATGGGTACCTCTCTACGGAAACCTCAGAGAGCTAGTCATGGACGAAGCTCACAAATCCCGATACTCTGTCCATCCTGGTTCGGATAAGATGTATCAAGACCTTAAAGCTGCGTATTGGTGGCCCAACATGAAAGCTGATATAGCCACCTACGTGAGTAAGTGTTTGACTTGTGCAAAAGTCAAGGTAGAGTATCAAAAGCCATCGGGGCTACTCCAACAACCTGAGATCCCAGTGTGGAAATGGGATCAGATCTCGATGGATTTCATCACTAAACTCCCGCGAACTTTGGGTGGTTGCGATACCATCTGGGTGATTGTGGATCGTTTAACTAAGTCCGCACACTTCCTAGCTATTAAAGAAACCGATAAGATGGAGAAGTTGACTCGCATCTACATTAAGGAAGTAGTTTCTCGGCACGGAGTGCCAACGTCCATCATCTCAGACAGAGATGCTCGCTTCACATCCAACTTTTGACAGTCACTTCAGAAAGCGTTGGGAACATGCTTAGATATGAGCACAGCCTATCACCCTCAGACTGATGGTCAAAGCGAAAGGACCATACAAACCTTAGAAGACATGCTTAGGGCATGCGTAGTAGACTTCGGGAATAGTTGGGAAATTCACCTGCCTTTAGTGGAATTCTCGTATAACAACAGTTACCATACAAGTATATCGGCAGCACCGTTTGAGGCATTATACGGTCGTAAATGTAGATCACCGGTCTGTTGGGCAGAAGTCGGTGACAGCCAACTTACAGGCCCTGAGTTGATACTTGAGGCTACTGAAAAGATTGTACAAATCAGAAACCGCATGGCGGCGGCACGAGATCGACAGAAAAGCTACACTGATCAACGACGCAAACCGCTCGAATTTCAAGTAGGCGACCACGTCCTACTAAAGGTGTCACCCTGGAAGGGTGTAATCCGCTTTGGAAAATGGGGCAAACTAAACCCACGGTACGTAGGCCCGTTTGTAATCTTGAAACGTATTGGACCCGTAGCTTATCAATTAGACCTTCCTACCGAACTCAGTGGGGTTCACAACGTGTTTCACGTGTCAAATCTGAAGTAGTGTCTATCAGATGAAACTCTAGTCATTCCATTGGATGAGATTCAAGTGGATGAACAACTGCACTTTGTGGAACAGCCTATCGAGATCATGGATCGTGAGATCAAGACTCGAAGGCACAGCAAGATTCCGATCGTTAAGGTTCGTAGGGACTCTAAGCGTGGACCGGAGTTCACGTGGGAAAGAGAGGACCAAATGAAAAGCAAATACCCACACCTCTTCGCAACTGAGTAGCAAACTAACGATACCAGTAACTAAATTTTCGGGACGAAAATTCTTTCAACATGGGGATGATGTGACAACCTGGAAATTTCTCATACTTTCGCGTACCATTGTTAACTAAATCCTTGTGCATGGCACTTGGGAATCTTTGTGCATGGCACTTGGGAACTTCTTATAACTTCGCATACCATCGTAAACGAACTAACTCTTTGTGCGTGGCACTCTAAACATGTACGCAACATTCTAAACCGCGTTTACTCAATTTTCGGGACGAAAATTCTTTCAACATGGGGATAATGTGACATCCCGGTTTTTCGGATAACTTAAACGCAATACTTGTCGAATAAATTACGTGCTACGTTATTATGTGATATCCGAGTTCGTGCTTTATGTTTGTTATAATGTATAGACGTAATAAATAAACAAATGAATCGAGCCGAACCGCGACACGAGCCGGCCTCTTTTTCTTGCGACTCAAGGAACTAAACTTGGGGATCAAGTTTAGAACCCAAACCTTAAACCCAAACCATGTCGCGAGCAAACAACCCAAACCGACCCACCCAAGCCCTCGGCCGCGAGACACCCAAACCGTAACCTCTTCATCTCTTGCGCCTATATATACAAATACATGCATGCTTTCTTCACAACACACAAAACCCTAGCATCTAATCAGCCGTCGGCAGCCTTACGCTTGTTCCATTGATAGCGAGCAGCCCTTGTTCATCTCTTCGATCGCAAACAGCCCTCTTGTCCCTTTGATCGCGAGCAGCCCTCCTTTCAATCCCTCGACCGCAAGCAGCTTGTTACAACTCCATCTTCATCTTCTCGGTCGCAATTATCTTTGATCAATCGGTTCCTCATCTCACTCACGGTTCGTTTACCTTATCATTAAAGATTAGAATTTATCATTTTTACAAGATCATATTTGGATATAGGTGTTTGAATGAAGTGATTGTGTTGTTTTCGGATTGTTAATGCTAGATTGAAAGTTTGATGTTTGTTCGAAATCTGGAAAACATAGGCTGTGTTTTGCTTATAAAAACTAGAGATTATGATTAGGGTTTGCATGGATATGATATATGTATTGATCTATGATTGGAAAAATCAGTTCTTGATCGCCTAGGTTCATTGTATCGACGGTTATTGCGAATTAGTTGTGATAAAATGCTGAAACAGTTTGCTGAATGATAGTTACAGCCGACTTCAACTGGCTGTAACTCGGTCGTTAGTTGTCGAAAAACGGATTTTCTGAAGTCTAAAACGTAGAGATTTGAATAACAAATCTAATGGCGCTGGATTCATATTTTTCTGAAGTTGTTTGATATTTTTAAGTGGCCAAATAAGTTCAGTAACTAAAGCTGTGAAAATCCTGAAATTTTGTTAGTTGTTTATCGAGTTGGATTTCATAATCAGTAGGGAGTCGAATCATGAAATTTGTACAGCAACTAGGTATGGAAATTTCCGGGCAACTCCCATTGGAATTTTGTTAATTGGACGATCAGTGATTTTTAAATAAATTCTTTCGTGGACTGCAGTCAGAAAGCGACGAATCTGACTGCAGCCTAGTATATTAATATTTATGGATAATTGGTAAAGTATTAGGACTTGAAAAATTTATATAAATTTCTACAGTATAGTTGGCACCTTCTGTAAAATAATTGGAATTTTTGGAACGTTGGAACTATTATATAAAAATCCTAGAAAACAGCCGAATTATGTGTATGTAAGCTGAAATTTGATAACTTGTGAATGTGTGCACCAAAGTGTTGCATGGATTGGATTATGTTCATGATAAATTTTTTTGATTACTATGATCACATGAGGATACTTGCATGCATGTTTGAGTGTTAGGGATGATTGTGTGTATCACTTTGTGCGTAAATTATGTGTAGAATTTGTATTAGTGTGTTCACACACTGACTTGGAATCAATTGGTTTATTAGGACGCAATTAGCGGTCCCATCATTTGCAACTTCTGTGTTACACTAACCGAGCAACTAAAGGTGAGTTCACGGCCCCTAACTTTATCCGGTTTTTAAACAACAGGGGGAGAAACATGTATACACTCTTCAAACTCAATCTCTTTACGTTATACGAAATTAACGTCACATAACTATTCGGTAACTAAGTTGATGTTAATGTAATGTTATGGTCACTAAGCAGCTATATCACATAAGTCCTCGACAATCTCTCGGATCGTTAGTATTGGGTTTTAATAGCGGGGAAATTATAAGTAGTACTACTGGGCCCGACAAGCCCCATCCGAGCTAGTCGCGCTAGCCGACCGGGTATGGTCAACGGGTGAATAATTTGGCCTAACTTCGCCATGGTCAGTGATAGGCCTGGCAACACGGAGGCACAACAGTCAGCTTCGATCGCGAACACTTACGTGACATGACTTTAGGCTAGCTACCTATATATGTTAACATTGAACTTAATTACGAATCAACTATATTATCCCGGGTTGGGGATAATGGAAACAACAACTATATTATCCCGGGTTAGGGATAATGGAAACAACATCATTATTATTCCGGTTAAGGAATAATGGAACTATCGGTATTATTCCGGGTTGGGAATAATGGAACTAAATCGTTATCCCGGGTTAGGGATAACGGGGGAAACAAACTCATAACTGAACAAACGAATTTATGAAAACCTATGAACTCACTCATCTTTAATGTTGACACTTGTTTCTTTACATGTTTCTCAGGACGCTAGGAGCTCTAGGTGCACTCACTTGCATTGAACAAGACATCTTTTATCGAGTCTCATTTACAAACATTGTTATGGGTTTTTCATTTGTTTTGGCGTTTGTGTTGGCGCCCGTTTCACTAATTATTTTATGCTTCCGCTCAACCATAAAAACTAATGCTTCCGCTAAACATTGGTAACTAACTAAGACTATATAAAATCTACGATGAATGGTTAAACAAATGATTTTTGGAAAACGTATTATCAAATCATATAGAGTCGTTCGACGTACTAGTGTTTCAGATTCTGGTTTGTTCACACGCCTCGCGGTAAAACTCCGCAAGTGGAAATTGAGGGTGTGACAAATATGTACAAGAGATAAAATATAACATAACCAATCTAAGGAAAAACACCAAGTAGTGGAGGACTTTAAAATAGGATAGCCCAAGCTAACCTTAGTCACATAAACACCAAGCTTCAAGCTTGTTCACTACTTGTGGGTAAAAACTTAAACAAAACAGAATATTTGTGAGGATTAAACCTCAAATTTTGAATGTCTCAGCCTTGTTTTTAAGCCTAACCAACCGTAAGTGAGGTTGTAAGCGTTCGGACATAGGTTTGAGATGAATTAGACTCAAGTTTGAACAAGTTTAATAAAGTTTTGATGAAAATAAAGTAAAACAGTCCACTTTGGAGCCTTTTCGAGACATGTCAGAGCTTGGTTTTCCATGGAAAAGCAATGGAAACATAGCTAAGGTTAATCCAAAGAAGTAAGAAAAAAAATCGAGTGAATCGGATAAGAATTGGGTGAGTTATGCATACTTTTGTGAAGGTTGGTATTTTTGCTCGAATCTTCAAATTAGCAGCTGATGAGAGGGTTTTTGAGAGTGTTTTTGATGATTTGCATAGTGTACAAAGCTTGGATTTTGTTTGGGTTTTATAGGGGAGAGTTAGGTTGGTGTTAGGTGGAGTATTTAATGTTAAAACATGGTTTAAAACTCAAAAAACTCAAAAAAAAAAAAAAACCCATAGAAATGCGAGCTGGAAAGGGGTTGGTCGCGGCAGCCAGGGTCCTTTCAACGAGTGCATAAGTTAAATAAAGGTCGGGTTTGTTTAATAAGAAGGCTGCAGCTCAGCTGGTTAAAACTGGTGACCCGGGTTCGAGTCCCATGGTCAGCAGTTTTTGTTCCTCTATTTATTTTGTTTTTTTTCTTTTGTAACCTTAAACTTTCAGCATAGACACAAACAGTCTCTGGACTTGCAATTACACAAACAGTCCCTGGACTTAAATCCACCAACTTATGTTATGTTGTTTTTTTATTAAAATAAACTTTTAAATAGTATAATCAATTAATTTAATTAATTAAAATAATTCATAAATAACCATGTTTAAATAGTAAAATCAATTAATTTAATTAATTTAACTAATTGATAAATAACCATATTTAAATTGTAAAATCAATTAATTTAATAAATTTAAATAATGAACAAGTAATCATATTCGTAACGAGTTGAATTAATTTAGTTTAACGAGTATCGAGTTTCATTGCGTAATAAAAATCAAGAATCTTGGATAATATAATGCTCAAACATGATTAAAATTGTTTCGTTCTCATTATGAACAATAATCAATTACAAATTGGAACGAAAGTCGATTACAAAGAGAGCACAAGGTTTAAAAAAAAATAGAAATACAAGGGATGCTTTCCAATTATGGAAGTACGAAAAAGCCGGGCATTACAGTCCCCCCTCCTTTAGGAAATTTCGTCCCGAAATTTAGGAAGAAATAACGAAAAGATGTGGATACTTAGTCTTCATATCACTCTCGAGTTCCCAAGTAAATTCAGTGCCACGTTTTCCTTCCCATCGAACCTTTACAATAGGAATTCGACTGCTCCTTAGTTTCTTGACATCTCGGTCCATGATTTCGACGGGTTTCTCAACAAAATGCAAGGTGTCGTTGATTTGGAGATCTTCAAGAGGAACTTGGAGCCCTTCAGCGAGACACTTTAAGCAATTCCACCCAACGTCGCTGACGCATGTTTAGTTCCTTTTGGTCAAAGATGTGTTGTAGGCTCTTATGATCAGTAAAAACCACACACTTTGTACCATATAGGTAGTGTCGTCAAATCTTTAACGCAAAAACAACTGCGCCAAGCTCAAGATCGTGGGTAGTATAATTTTTCTCATGTATTTTGAGTTGACGAGAGGCATAAGTGATGACCTTATCTCATTGCATAAGAACACAACCAAGACCACGATTTGAGGCATCGCAATATACCACGAAATCATCATTCCCGTCAGGGAGAGCAAGAATAGGAGCATTACAAAGCAAGTTTTTGAGGGTTTGAAAAGATTCCTCTTGCTCAGGACCCCAAGCAAAAGGTTTCTCTTTTTGAGTCAGCGAAATGAGAGGAACGACGATTTTCGAAAAGTTCGAGATGAATCGGCGGTAATAACTCGCCAATCCCAAGAAAGAACGGATTTTAGAAGGAGTCTTAGGTGTGGTCCAATTCTTCACTGCTTCGATTTTGGAAGGATCAACATGGATCCTTTTTCACTAACCACATGCCCAAGGAATTGGACTTCCTTGATCCATAATTCGCACTTGAAAAATTTTGCATATAGACGTTCGGTACGATGGAGCTCGAGTATGAGGCGTAGATGACGTTCGTGATCGACTTGAGATTTAGAATAAATGAGGATGTCATCAATGAAGACGATTATAAAACGATCAAGGTAAGGCTTACAGACGCGGTTCATAAGATCCATGAACACAGCGGGTGCGTTGGTCAAGCCAAAAGGCATAATTACGAACTCATAGTGTCCATAGCGGGTGCGAAATGCGGTTTTGGGAATGTCCTCTTCAAGAACACGAAGTTGGTGATAGCCAGATCAAAGATCGATCTTGGAGATGCAAGTTGCACCTTGAGGTTGGTCAAAGAGGTCATCGATGCGTGGAAGAGGGTAACGATTCTTGATGGTGAGTTTATTGAGCTCCACGATAGTCGATGCACATGCGAAATGAGCCATCCTTTTTCTTGACGAAAAGCACAGGAGCACCCCAAGGTGAGGTACTTGGTTGTATGAAACCCTTATCGAGGAGTTCTTGGAGTTGGGTAGACAACTCTTGCATCTCAGAGGGTGCAAGACGATAAGGAGCTTTGGCAATAGGAGTCGAACCAAGTACGAGATCAATACGAAAATCAACGGATCGGGGTGGAGGAGGACCAGGTAAATCTTCAGGAAAGACGTCAGGGAAATCGCGCACCACTGGAACATCACTTACGCTCTCTCCCTTGCCTTTTTCTTCCACAACATGGGCTAAACAGGCAAAGTACTGTTTACGTAAGTACCTATTCACTTGTGTGCAGAACATCAATTTCAGTCCTTTCAAAGGTCGGTCTCCATAGACGCGTAAGGTGTCACCAGAAGGAAGAGGCAAACGAACGTATTTCTCGTGGCAAGCAATTTCAGCATGGTTCTTGCGAAGCCAATCCATGCCTACTATGATGTCGAAACTACCCAGCTGCATGGGTATAAGGTCGATAGGGAAAGTGTGCTCGTTAGAAGTGAGAAGACAATCACGAAGGACGTAATCGACTAAGATGGATTTGCCATTGGCGACTTCAACGGAAAACGACTTAGGCAGCTTAGAGCGTGTACAATTTAACAAAGATTCAAATTCAATGGACACGAAGCTTTTGTTTGCACCAGTATCAAATAACATTGAAGCGTAAAGGTTATTAACGAGAAACGTACCATTAACGACTTCATTGTCGTTGCGCGCTTGGTTTGCATTGAGGTTGAAAGCTCGTCCCCTAACAGCTTGTTGCTCTTGATTCAGTTGGGGACATTGAGGACGAAGATGCAAAGCGTCACCACACTTGTAGCAGGCTCTAGCTGGTCTAGCATTTTGAGCTTGTTGGGCTTGTGGTGCAGGATTGTTCTTACAATAGGCGGTGTTATGGCCAAAACGGTTGCAAATGGTACAATGGCGACAATTGACGTTGGCAGGGTGATGGTAATTGTAGGTAGCACACTTGGGGTGAATCCCATTGTATGGCTTTCGATTGTTTGAAGGTGTAGCAGGGTTTGGGTTAACAACTGGTACAACCGCGTTACAACCAGGGTTCGATTGCTTTCGCTTCTTCCCCGTGTTGCCACTTGATTGTTGGGTAAGTTGATGGGCTTGTTTGGAAGAAACGGGGGTTGTAGATTGCTTATCGCGAATGCGATTGTTGTTTAGGGAAGCGGCAAGGCGATAAACGGCTTCGATATTATCGAGTTTGGCTGCCTCGATGGTATCTCACATGGCAAGAGGTAACCCATTGAGGTACTTGCGGATTTTGCGATCGAGGGTCGAAACAAGGTGAGGAACAATGAAAATCAGTTGTTTGAAACGGTGGTGTAGGCTTGGTTATCGTCGCCAATTTGTTTTAGAGTCCAAAATTCATCTTCCAGCTTTTGTTGCTCATGCGGGGGACAAAATTCTTCCATCATGAGTGTCTTAACTTCCTCCCAAGGTAAAGCATAAGCCTCTTCGTTAGAACGAAGATTCCTTTCATTTATCCACCATTCTAGAGCTCGGGCTTGGAATACACCAGTCGCACTACGCGTTTTGAGCTCTTCGGTACATTCACTATTGATGAACGTGACCTCTATGCTGTCAAACTACTCGAGCATAGCAGTCACCCCATCATTGCAAGTGAATGGCTTAGGGTTGCAAGACAAAAAATGCTTGTAATTAAAGGTCACAGTTTTGGGTTGAGCCGCTTTCGATTCCACGGAACCGTTGGGGGTGTTCGAAGCTTGAATTTCGGTGACGATCTTTGGGACAATACGAGCGATTTGATTGGCCATGAAAGCCATCATCTTCTTTTTGGAGTTGGTCTTCGACTTTTTAATCGAGTTGAAGAGATGAGAAGACATATAAGATTCAAAAGAACGAATAGGTGAGACTTGATCATAACGGTTGTTTAACAAAAATTGTTTTCATGAATGCATCACATAGCATATAGTTTCACATAGTGTATAAAATGTTCAATTTGTCTCACATAGCATAATCATGAATTCCACATAGCATAACATGTATAATGAAAGCATCGTAAATTTAGTTTGTTCACGAGAGATTATTATTGTTTTTTTTACTGCGATAGACGTGCGAATTATGTAAAAAGTTTGAAATGAACGAAGTATCAAGTTTAAAATCACATATAAATTGAGATAACACAAAAGAGAGGCTCATAAAGCATTGGATTGTTTCGGGTAGAGAAACATCGACTATTCCAAAGTGGTTCGAAAGTCCTTTCGAGTTAGAGAAACGTGCTTTGGCCTATAGGTAAGTTACTCTTGTCGAGAAGCGATTAACGGTATCTTACCCTTATAGTTACTACACGTCTCTAATCGATTGACACAATCAAGACTTTGGCGAGATTGAAAATTGAGGAATGGGACTTAATCGACAAGGTGCGGGTTTCACCCCTAACTTGACGATTTCGTACCCTAATGTGGTTGTTTCTTACTAAATGAGGAGCGAATTCTGACTCGTTAGTAAGGTCTACTAGAGTATGAAATGGAAATTACCATTAAATTGTGGATTTCACTCCTAGCTTAATGGTGTAATTTCGTGCAAAATAGAATACGCGGAAAGAAGGATTTCACCAAAAATTGTGGGTCATTGAGCCTATCTTGGTGCAAATCGCCTCGTGGGTAAAATATAACTGTCTTCAAAGCTTCACGTGTATTTGTGTTAGCCTTAGGAAAGGCATGTAAGTTTAATAGACCAAAGACGAAGAGCTAGAAAGCAAATAAGGTAGAATGCATGAAGTTTTAAACAACAAATAAGAATCAAGTTCCTAAAACTATAGACTAGAGCAAAGCATTCCTACTTTTTCTAATTCCCTATAGTTATGGCTCTGATACCAATCTGTCACACCCCAACCGATGGCGGAAACATCGGGATGAGACGAACAAATTGCTCAAAACTTCATAACGCTATGTGACAAAATATAAATTAAATTCAAATTTCATCTCAAGACTAAAATGTCATACAAAGATTCCAAATAAAAGCAACATTTTTCATAACATAACATTAAAATAACAAAATTTATCTAGGTGTGTATCTAAGTCCACCTAAATTGCATTTCTTCTCAACATCGCCTCATCAATCAGCCTGCAATATGTATTAAAATATATCAACAAAAGTTGGCGAGCATACAAGTTTTGTTACATAGCATAATATAGAATAAATTTGTTTAAAGTCTCATATCCAACATGAACTATAACGTGCAAGTTTATTAGCATGCTGAAACGGTGTACTATATGTTCAAACCCAAGAATCCAACGCATTAAAATAGCCTATCCCAATAGAGTAGCGGGAGGTTAACATGTTTAACTTAACAATACCCCAAGTTTCATGGGCGGTGCATTAATCCTATAGCGCTATAATTGTTGAGGTAGGCTAGCAAAGTTAATGCAGCATATATCGACACAAATAGTTTTCATAAGCATACAAGTCTAACAAGCATCACATAGTCTCATGTTAAGCATAGATAGAGATTAAAATAGTTTAAGTGTTGTGTGATTTTGTATAATGTACATGTTGCACCCAAAGGGTAAAAAAGGAAAAAGGGATCGAGTATACTCAAGGTTTTGCAAAGCTTCCTAAGAAGATTCCCGCGAGTTGTTGGAGTTTGATGGAAGGACCACCGAAGTTACCCTAAATGGGGTAAAAGAAGATGTGAGTATTGTATTGATAATGGAGGACTTGGAATTTCGAATGTATAGTATGACAAAGTATAGATATAAGAAAGTAGTCACCTAGGTCTAGCACTCGTTTTTGACACTATGAGAACCCATAAGGGTTAGTATGATTTCATAGGTGTAACACCTATTAGAATCGTAACGAGGAACTAAACACTTCGGTGAATAAACTTCATAACTTGATGAATAGCTATTTGGTAAACATCAAGGGTTCGGTTTTAGGATTTTATATAGATTATATTATAGATATAAGTCAAGTAGGAGGTAGGAGGATTGAACCATCCATTTAAGACCTCTATAGTTTCATGTAAGTCAAGCATGAGGTAGGAGGATCAAACCATCCATTTAAAACCTCTTTAAGTTTCACCACTAAAATATAACATAACCAATCTAAGGAAAAACACCAAGTAGTGGTGGACTTTAAAATAGGATAGCCTAAGCTAACCTTAGTCACATAAACACCAAGCTTCAAGCTTGTTCACTACTTGTGGGTAAAAACTTAAACAAAACAGAATATTTGTGAGGATTAAACCTCAAATTTTGAATGTCTCAGCCTTGTTTTTAAGCCTAACCAACCATAAGTGATGTTGTAAGCATTCGGACATAGGTTTGAGATGAGTTAGACTCAGTTTGAACAAGTTTAATAAAGTTTTGATGAAAATAAAGTAAAACATTCCACTTTGGAGCCTTTTCGGGACATTTCAGAGCTTGGTTTTCCATGGAAAACCAATGGAAACGTAGCTAAGGTTAATCCAAAGAAGTAGGAAAAAGAATCGAGTGAACCGGATAAGAATTGAGTGAGTTATGCATACTTTTGTGAAGGTTGGTGTTTCTGCTCGAATCTTCAAATTAGCAGCTGGTGAGAGGGTTTTTGAGAGTTTTTTTTGATGATTTGCAAAGTGTACAAAGCTTGGATTTTGTTTGGGTTTTATAGGCGAGAGTTGGGTTGGTGTTAGGTGGAGTATTTAATGTTAAAACATGGTTTAAAACTCAAAAACACTCAAAAAAAAAACCCGCTGAAATGCGAGCTGGAAAGCAGCCAGGGTCCTTTCAACGAGTGCATAAGTTAAATAAAGGCCGGGTTTGTTCAATAAGAAGGCTGCAGCTCAGCTGGTTGTGCGCCCATTTGTTGAAACTGGTGACCCGGGTTTGAGTCCTGTGCTCAGCAATTTTTGTTAATTTATTTATTTGGTTTTTTTCTTTTATAACCTTAAACTTTCAGCATATACACAAAAAGTCCCTGGACTTAAATCCACCAACTTATGTTATGTTGTTTTTTTATTAAAATAAACTTTTAAATAGTAAAATCAATTAATATAATTAATTTAAATAATTGATAAATAACCATGTTTAAATCGTAAAATCAATTAATTTAATTAATTTAAACAATTGATAAATAACCATAATTAATTTAATAAATTTAAATAATGAACAAGTAATCATATTCGTAACGAGTCGAATTAATTTAGTTTAACGAGTATCGAGTTTCATTGCGTAATAACAAATCAAGAATCTTGGATAATATAATACTCAAACATGATTAAAATAGTCTCGTTCTCATTATGATCAATAGATTACAAATAGGAACGAAAGTCGATTACAAATAGAGTACAAGGTTTCAAAAAAAAATTGAAATATAAGGGATGCTTTCCAATAGGGGTGCTAAATGGATCGGGTTCGCGGGTTGGCAGGTTCAACCCGACCCGAACCCGAAAATTTTAGATGAACCCGACCCGACCCGAAAATCTTGTCATATATATGAACCCGAACACGACCCGAATATTAGCGGGTTGACCGAACACGACCCGTTCAACCCGTATTTTCAAATTTTTTATTTTTTTTCGCAAATTAATATATTAGAATTAAAATTTTACTAAAAAACCACAAAGGTATATAGTAAAATTGGTTTTTAATTATAAAATTTTATGTCAATCTCTCTTTTTAAGTTATAATTATGCATATAATACACACCAAAATTAATTTATGATATATAACATATTGTAAAAAAATAAAATATGATATAAATGGGTTAGACGGGTCAATCCGTCAACCCGACCGGGTTGACCCGAACCTGACCGTTTAGCTAAACGGGTTCGCGGATTCAACCTGAAACTGACCCGAAACTGTTTAGACTAAACCTAAACCCGCGAATTTCGTGTTAGGTTCGTGTCGTGTTTTCGGGTCGTGTCAGAAATTCACACCGCTACATTCCAATTATGAAAGTACGAAAAAGCCGGACGTTACAGTGTCGATCGACAGAAAAAGAAACACATGCAATGGTTATGATGCTATGAGATCCACACAAGAGAAGACACAAAGACCGAGAATGATAAAGATACGTGAGCACGGATATGTAGTAGTTTGACCCGATTCATTCAACCGAAACAATATCACATGTCTTATGTATTTGAAACAATCCATTCGCTTCTTTACACATCAATTATTTGTCATTTTAATATTTGTATAAATTATATGTACCATAACTCCATAAGTTCCAATTTTTTTAATATATTCATACAAACTCTTTATTATTTATCATTTAAAGTTTCAAATTATTTTATCAATAACATTTTATTGCGTTCTAAGTTTCAAATTACAATAGCACCAACATTTATTGCATTTAAGAAATATCTCCACGCGTCGAATTTCCAACATAATATAATGTAGTTACTATCTATATAGAGTTTGTGACAATAGAGATGATAACAACCTTATAAAGCACAAATTGCTAAAAAAGTTCATTAAAAGATGATGCACAATTTTACAAACCCGTAACCTTCAGGTCACATTTTCATTCTTGACCTTTCGTTGACGAACAAAGTGGCACAAATTAACAGATATACTCGAATAAACGCTTCTAATCTTCGATATATTACCATTGATTTCCTGAATCAATGCGACATTTTTCACCAAATTATCGTGAATCTTCGACTGATGATTCTCGATCACTTGTTGAATCAACAATCTGTTCTCATCTAAGGCTCTTTGTGCTTCCTTCAAACCCTTATTCAACATCTCCCATGCTTCAACATCGTACTCACCATCGCTGTCGTCAATGTCCCGTCCCATCAACCACCGCTTCGACTTTGTTTCGACACCGGCAATTTTCAGATCCATATTTCCTACTCATACCAATACAATCATGCAGTTTATATAAAATTAAAAACAGCCGACTATGTCGAAAAGGCGGCGTTTTTTAATTGTTTTCATGCACATTCTATTTAGGGTGACGTTGGTGCATGGGGATTCTAGGTGACAGCAAATGAGAAACGTTGGATTGAGTTGAATAAACGTTCAAGATTTTGTTGTGAGTTATGAATATGACAGTTGTATGATCAACCAAACCATTGTAGTAAACTTAACCCTAACGTAATTGCATGTTATCATGACAAGTGAAACTTTGAGCAACAAAACAAAATTTTATTTGGAATCGTAGCCTACCCAAATGTGTTCATTTGAAAACTATTTATTTCTCTTTCCAAATCAAAATCTTTTTTGTAGAGAGGTATGGGAAAAAACATAAAAAAAAACTCGAATATTGTACCTTAATTTCGATGATATAGCGATCACAAACTGTTGGTTTTTAAGTCTTTTAGATATTTGTTGTTATTAACTTATATTAACTAGGTTAAGCATCCCCGCGTTGCGGCGGGGCGAACACCAATGCCACAACACTGCCAACGACCAACAACACTAAAGTTGCGGCGTGTTAATGCGAAGAAATTAACCGAAACGTAAAACATATAAAAGAATAACTAAGTCGATCTAGGACCCGTGCGTTACAATGAACCTGTCGAACGGAAAAATAGACATCGTAAAAACGTTTAACCACACACGCACGTTGCGCCGTGTTAACTCGCAAAATTTAGAACAGAACGTAAAACGAAAATTTTGCGAAAAATGAGAAGTAAGAGGGCCAAAATTGAAAGTAAAAGAAGTTGTGAGGTTAAATAGTAAAAGATGAAAAGTTTTGGGGTTAAAAGTAAAAAAAATCAAATAGTTTTGGGTTAAAAGTAAAAGCATTCACATCTCTTTCATCAAAATATGTGAGTGGGGTTTTTATAATAAAAAGAGTATAAAAAGTGATTGTGGGTGGAAGAGAGAGAAAATGAAACTGTTCACCTGTATATTTGGGGGGACACTGTTCACCCCCTATACTTTTTTAATATATATTGAAAGTGGTTGTGAGTGAAGGAGAGAGAAAATGTAATGATAAAGGTATAAAATATTATTTAATTGAAAAGGAGAGAGAAAAAATATTTGTTTTTAGTGTAAATATATTGATATAGGAGTTGTTTTTTAGTGGAATATGTATATTTTTAAGGGGTTGGATGTGAATGCTCTAAAGATGAAAATGTTTGGGGTTAAAAGTAAAAAAATCAAATAGTTTTTTGTTAAAAGTAAAGAATTAAATAGTTTTGGGTTAAAAGTAAAAAAAAAACATTCTTTTTTTTTAAACTCCCAAAGCAAAAGGTACCACACCTCTATACCTAAAAATAGTATTGGGTAATGGGTAATATAAAGCGTGGAGTGTTTGTAAACCATTGTACAATATCATTAAGCCTAAAAAACCAATTAAGCATGATGTACAATAGCTTAATGCACAAGTGTTACAAATTATATCTATAATAGGAGCCACATGTTCGATCATGCCCAACAGAGGGGCTTGAAGTTTAAGCCTCACTACACATGGTGTTATGCTTGCTACAGACTCATGCATTATCATCGGGCTCCCTACGAAATAATCTCTTGTACTCTCCTATGGCTAAGAGTGTACAACCATAAAATGTATACTACATTTACAAAGCATAATGTACAAGTTTTAATACAACAAAATGTTGCAAATTATACTATTATATAATATATAATATATAATTACTTAGAAATAGTTGTTATCGGGAGGACTTATGTCGGCCAAAGTATAACCTTTGGCATCGTACATATAATTTAACTAAAACATTCAGTCATGATAATTTGTTCGCTTTTTATAGTCTACCCTATATCAGATCCATCGTATATATTTATAATCAATTATTAATTAGATAATACATTCTTCTACCCACAATCACATTAAAATACAAAAATATAGAATAGGAGATGAACGTGAACACCCATATATAGAGGTTTTATTTTAGTTTTATATAATTGAGAGATGGGTATGGAGATGACTCTAATGTATGAGTTAAAATGAACAATCAAGGTTTAAAAAAGTGGAAACGGCCTTGAGGCGTTTTCTCTTAGTTTCACGAGGCGTAAACCTCGAGGCGCGCGCGAAGAGTAGGCTTCGAGACATTTTTTTTTAGTTTTTGAAATTTTTTATTAAAAATGCTTCTACATGTATTTATAAAGAAAAGCGCCAATTGTTTTTTTTTTAAATTGATTTTTAACATGTTAAGTTGAATTTTTAACATGTTAAATGCATAGTTCCCAACTTTTTTGGTGTTTCCCAGTGAACAACCCCCCTCTTGATTGTGAAAAACCCTCTTGATTGTGAACACCAATGAACTAATCATAGAACTTGATTATCAATACACAAGTGTAAATCAATGACAATGACTTGATGATGAAAATACGCTAGTGTATTTTAGGATTTGATGATGTAAATCAATGGCCAGAATTTGTTCACTCAGTTCATAAATACACTAGTGTTCACTTTAGAACCCACCCTATATATAAAATATCACTTAACGTACATGGGATACGAGATGAAATTACGCATGTTAAAAACATAATTACACATGTTGAAAAACCATAATCACTGAAAAACATAATCACGAATGTTGAAAATCATAATTACGATTGTTGAAAAACCATAATTACGCATGTTGAAAATCATAACCATGCGTAATATGTTTTTTTTTCAAATCTGCGTGTTTTATGTTTTTTCAACATGCGTAATTAGGGTTTTGTGTGTTTATAACGTGCATAATTTCATCTCGTACCTAATGTACGTTAAGAAATATTGTACGTTAACTGGTCTCTCTCTCTATATATATATCATAAAAATCACAAATTAATAATAAAAAACATCATGAATATTATAAAACCTAATTAAGAAATAAAAAAAACATCATAAATAGTTCAACAAGCAAGGTTTAACATAAAACAGTTATCATTAAATAGTTCAACTGTCACACCCCAACCCGCAGCGGAATAAGAGTCGGGGCATAATTGGGTTATCACCAAAGCTCATGATATTTACTAAGATGTTTCATATTTATTAAATTCGAATTACAAACTTAAATATCCAAAACAAAATTCATACAATTACAAAGAAAATGAAACCACATAATTATTCCCAAGCATAAACTTGTTTATTCTTCTAGGCCTTCCTAAGTGTTTCCTGTCTCAGCTGGAACACCTGTATCATGTGTAAAATGGGGGAGATTTTGGGTCAACAAAAGTTGGCGAGTGAACCTTGATAAAACATTTTAACTGATTTCTTGTTTTATTTAATAAGGAAAATTCGTGCATTTATCACATGTGAACAAACATATATGTAAACAAACACAAACCACTTTGGATGAGTATATGACATGAGATGATGATGTATTTGAGATCAAGGCTCAATCAAACGGAGCCGATCTAATGAGGCTCCTGATGCTCAACCCGTATCCCACGGGGAACTGATGGGCCTAATGAAATGCGTGCACTGAAATGATGAAATTCAATCTACATATAATGTAACATTTGTATAAATCGGGTCTCCAAAACCCGCTCCGTTTTGTAATCAAATACCAAGTTACGAAATTTCATTAAGTATTTATGAGTATTTTGAGTTTAAACGTTACATAATTAATATATAAACTAAACTATAAAAATTATATTTGATAAAAAGTTAAAATAAAATAAATAAAAAATAGTTGGAGCTGACCGGACTCGAACCCGGGTCAACTGCCTCCAACGATTTATCTTTCCGTCTCCAAACCACTCCGCCACCAATTGTTTTCTGTTAGTATTATGAAACAATTAAATTTTATACGCAAACTCGGTTTAACGGTTAATGATATCTGAATAACGGAAAATCGGTAAGCCAAATCGCCAAATCAGTTTTCGTTCGTTTAGTTAACTTATAACCGACGCATATCGGTTTCTAATTAAAGTTCAGATTTAATGAACTTCGAGTTTTGGGTTTTGAAACCGAAAGACATTCAAGTTTCAAATAATTCTGTTTCCAATCATTTATACGATTCAGAACTGTCTCAAATACACTCCAATCCCTTTTCGTCGCGTTTTCAAGTCTTTTGAGCACAAGAAAACTGTCGCCGGAATTTTCTGCAATTCTCGCCGGAAAACCGTGTTCAACATAAACCAGTAAGAATTTCCTCTTTTGCTGTTTCAATCTATTGTTAGGACACTACTAACATTATTCCGTCACTCAAAGTCAGTCATAGAAGACTTTGCTGGATTTCTGGTTTCGCCGGAGAAATTCTGGAATTTGCCGGAACCACGCTAGTTGACGGTAAACACATTCAATCGTGCTAATAATTCATGTACTCTGGTTCAATTTCAAATCTAATTCTTTAATTCTGTTGATTAGCCCCTCTCAGCCGAAGTTTCAAAAACGGAGTTGCCTGTTCTCGCCGGACTTCCTGAAGAAGACGACCTGTCCGGTATTTCTTGTCCCCAAACTGTTCGGTTTGTTCATTCGAACTAGTAGGCATGATATTTAAGTAGTAGAGCCATGAATCAGTTGTCTGAGTAAAAACCGGTAATCATAACGAAGAAGACGAATCTAAAAACGGGATAAGAATAATTAAAACTCGGATAATTAACGGGTTAGACACACAGTCCAGCGGTGGACTGTGTGCAAAGTTTATATACGAGTCCCGAGTTCGATCCTTACTACACACACACTGCGTAATAACATTCCCTTTTTATTCATAAAACTAACCGGGTTAGATTGAGTAGTTGTTAAGTATAATATAATTCAAGAATATAACCGGGTTAGACACACAGTCCAGCGGTGGACTGTGTGCAACACAAACTGCACGTCACGCGATCGAGTCCCGTCCCAAACACCGGTTCAATGAGATTAAAACGTTTTGCAAAATAAAGGAATTTTCGGTAAAATCGAATAAGTGTATAAATATAATAAGAACTGGATTCCTAACGGGTTAGTCACGTAGCTCAGTTGGTAGAGCTACGTGCGCGTGAACGGAAGGTCACCGGTTCGAATCCCGCTCGGCGCAAGAATTACCGCTGACCGAACCGGTCAACGGTCAACGGTCAAACAGTAAAAAAATATTATTTTTTTTAAATAATTATTTGTTTTATTTAAATTAAAAATCAATTAAAAATACTCAAAAATAACATTTTTAAGGATAGAAAATAGCCATAAACTCACACAAATATATCTAAAAATCCCATTAAAAATCTTTAATAAAATCCATCTGTTTAATATATTTTTCCCATTATTATTTAGGTCAGTGATTCCTCGTTAACTCGCTTCATCTAAATCATGCGCATCTCACCAATTCAAATCCAACGCACCCAATGTGAGTGAACCCTTCAAATTCCCCGTTTTAATCACATTTTTGGGGTGTATCATGTGTCTTGTTCATTTACTTATTATAACTAAGTTATTGTGCATATATCATATCATGACATGTGTGTTAGTTGTTGCTGTTAAGTAGTTAGTATTGTTTGCAAGTTATTATTTCAGTACATGCAATTGCTGAGGCCGTAGCTCCCCATCCCTCGAGGTTGAGTTTGATCCCCATTCTATTTTGCGGTTGATCAGGGCGTGCCCGCACGATCGGCTCCGTTTGATTGAGCCTTGATCGGTCATTTATTCTCATTCCAGTTCATGCAATACGCTCGGCTCCGTTTGATTGAGCCTTGAGCGCACAGTTCAATTTACATTCTCAGTTCATGCAATACGATCGGCTCCGTTTGATTGAGCCTTGATCTCACAGTTCATTTATGTTAATTATCATATGATGTTGGTATGTTCATGTATGTATAGATTGTTAATGTATGTTATAATTATAACCGATGTTGCCATTGCTTGATTTCATACATATGCTCTTTTATGATTATGCACAATATTTTATTGATAAACTAACCAGAAAATCATTATTAAATGTTTATCTATAAGGTTCACTCGCCAACTTATGTTGACCCAAAAACCTCCCATTTTACACATGATACAGGTGAACCAGCAGCAGCTAGGAACACGTAGGACCTGGATTAGAAGAAATAAAATGATTTAGTGTTTGGATTATTATGTTTGGTTATTTTCCTTTGTAATGAATGAACATGTTTGAAGGTTTGAGAAATGTAACTTTGACTTCACTTAATTCTGAAACATAATAGTAAATGTCATGTGCTTTGGTGATAACCCAATTATGCCCCGACTATTATTTCCGCTGCGGGTCGGGGTGTGACATATAATTCACACAATAATTGATACACATTTGATCACGGATATGATGTATGCACAAGTGTTTAAATAAAATAAAAGGATGGTACGACACATGATACATCCCAAAATAGATTAAAACGGGGAATTGGTAGAGATTCACTCACCGTGGGAGCGTTCTTTGATGACGATGAATGCGCACGAGTTTATGATTCAACCGACGAGGGAAAAACTAACCTAAATAATAATGAAGTGATTTGATTAAATAGATAAATTTTATTTGAGATTATTATTTTCATTAGTGCTCTTTAATGAGATTTTTAGGTTTAATTTTATGAGTTTAATGCAAATTTCTAACTTTAAAAACCCTATTTTTAAGTATTTTTAATTAATTTTTCAATTAAATAAATAAATAAAAAGAAAATAGAAAAATAAAAATTTGGGTTGACTTGTCAGGGTTGACCGGGTCTGACCGGTCAGACTGTGGTTATTCTATGCGGCTAGTGGGGTTCGAACTCGGGACCTCTCGTATACGTGCACGCAGCTCTACCAACTGAGCTACGTGTCTAACCTGAAATATTCTTGGTTTTAATTATATTTATATACTAACTGACTCTAACTATATTTAGTCTTTATTAAAAATGTTATAATCTGGCCGAACCAGTTGCAGAGATCCGGAGTCGAACTCGGGACCTTCGGTTCGAGTGCGCACAGCCCAACCAGTTGGGCTGTGTGTCTAATCTGTTTAACTAATGGATTATATTCCTCTTATGTATATACTGTAACTTGATCTGATTAGGTTTTTAAAAATGTTGGTTTTATTTCTGAAAGTCGGTGACATGTGCGATTCGAACCCGGGACGTGCGTTTTATATTTGCACACAGTCCACCGCTGGACTGTGTGTCTAACCCGGTTAAATACACGATTTTAATTACATTAATATACAACTTAACTTCGTCTTCTTCATTAAGAAGAAATCTGAACAGTGAAAACGACCGTTTTGCTTAATCGACCAACAACTTATACTCGATTGAAATGGAATAGGAAAATAAAGATTAAGAAATATGATATACCAAGACGGAGAGTTTTCTTCAGATTTCCGGCAAGTGTTCTTCGGCTCTGATTTGCGATTTCCGGCTGAATGAACTGTTTTAACAGTTTCGTTTATTGTGTTGAGCAATTAGATTATTAATCAAGAGATAGCACGAAGGTTTAGACAATTATACCGTCAGAAGAACGAATGCGGTTTTCTGATAAGTGATTCCGGTAATATTCCGACGAAAATGAAAATCTCCGGCGACGAGCTTTGGAAGAAATAAAGCTTCGAAAGAGAGTGCGGTTCTGAGCGAAAGGTTTACTGGAAGTTTGAGTGGGTATTTATAAGGAAGAACAGGCTGAATTGAGTTCGAATTTGAGTCATGATTCGCGGTCAAAGGTCTCCGACGGTTATGACTGAAATTGATGGTTAGGCATCGGTTATAACTGATGTCGAAATCAGTTAACGCATTTCAGTCAAAGGGAAATAGCCAAAATTGTGGAAATCTCGGTTTTTCCGGCGACTGCGAGTTCTGGGCGCGCTGATTTCCGGTTTTGATTTTCGGGTTTTACTTTAAGTGTTATTTGATTCAGTGTTTATCATAAGTGAAGTGTGTGGCGGAGTGGTGTGTTGTGTGTTTGTGTTTGTGGGCGACCCGGGTTCGAGACCCGGCGGCTCCATTTTATTTTTTATTCACTTATTATTATTATTTATTAATTATGGTTTTTAAATTCTAAAATGTTTATTAATTATGTATTATTTAAAATAATCTGAACAATAAATATGCAACGAAATCTTATAACTGAATACTTGATTATTAAACGAAGCGGGTTTGGAAAACCGTTTTTCGACGAATGTTACATCAACAACCTAATTTTGTAATGTTATGACATTTACATAACTTGTTTTGTTGTGTGAAGAAGAATTTGTTTCTATGTTAACGACTTAACGATTAGGTTTCAACAAGAGAACCTAATTGATATTGTTCTTTTAAGTCCACTAAACACTAAATATTGTTGAGTTGGCCACCAATTAAGCCACTAAGCACTAAATGGGTCCGGAAAAAGTCTAGACAACGAAAGAAAAATTCATATTTTACAAGGGACAACCTTTTAAACCATGTGAATAGTGTCTCATATTAATAATTTGGGTATGAGAAAGGGGACATGGACATTGTGAGCGCTCAAAGAGGTCAGCGGAACTTATGTGGCCAACAAGAGATATAGGTTCAGGCCAATGTGAGATCTCAAGTAAAATTGGCTAAGCAATCAACACAAACTCACATAAGCAAATGATCAACTAATCGTTTGCTAGGCAGTCCAAGGCTAACTTCAAGCTGATTACTCCAAGTTTACGCACTTATTCTAGTCAAATAGAAATATTGGATCGGAAGATAGGGTCTACACAATTGCAAGAAGAGTAATGTGAAGCGAAGGTTACAACATAAGAACATTTTTACATTTTCGTTTATAATATTTAGCAGGTGTATATACAATTTAGCATTTGAAATATGAGATAAGAATGAAAGATTCCGGTAACTCGCAAATCTCGCTAAAGTTTCAAATTCTCACCCTTAATTGTTTAGCAAGAAATCTTGTTGCTAAATTTTAGTATAATCGCTCTACAACTACAAATTAAATATCTTTTATAGATATTTAATTTTGGGAGAGCAGTGCACTTTGAACTTTAAGAGTGTCTCAAATTGATATACAAATCGTAGTAAGTACTAGAGTCGTTTTTCTTGGTTGAGTTTGCTCGATCCAGAATCAAAATATCGTTTCAATTAGTTTTCTATTTTATTTTCGCAAAGAAAATATTAATTAGTTATGTTACCTTGTTCAATAAATATAAGTAAACGTTTAAAAACGTACGGTATTTTTTTTTAATATAGTGTGCTCACACTTAAGGGTTGAGTTACAATTAGGCATGTAAATGAACCAGATGTTTATGAACTGTTCATGAACTTGTTCAACGGGAATCGTTTATATTCGTTTATTTAATAAATGAACGAACACGAACAAAAAAAATTGTTCGTTTAATTAAATGAACGAACATGAACACACCTTTTTCGTTCATTTATGTTCGTGAACGTTCGTTTATGTTATTCATTTATGTTCGTGAACGTTCGTTTAAATTTTAGTAAACACATAAATAGTTATATTTGTTTATATAAATATTAGGTTTTCTAACAACCTATATAAATTTAACTAATTGGTAATTGAGTTTAATAAAAAATGAAATTTAAAAATTTTCTTAGATCGAAACCGATCACTTACTTAATATCTATATAAAAAACTACTTAATTTTAGTATTTTTGAACCCTAATTTAGATATATTTTCGGATCAAGTGTAATATATTAGACTTGTTTGTTTGTGCTCACTAATGTTAAATTGTGTTTGTTTATATTGGTCCATTTATGTTCATTTGTGTTCGTTTACGTTTGTTCAATCATGTTAATTTATGTTTATTCAAATATGTTCAGTTAATTTTTTTGTTTATGTTCGTTTATGTTCGTGAACTGTTCGTTTAGGCTTTAAACGAACGAACATAAATGAATATGAACATGCCCGATTTCTCAATGAACGAACATGAACAAAAAATTGTGTTCGATTATATGTCCGTGTTCGGTTATAGTTAAATGAACGACGCGAACAAATGTTCGTTAAGTTCATTTACAGGCCTAGTTACAATAAATGTAGGATTCCTTCAAACTCTTCTACTATCTTCCTTTCTCTAAAATTAACCTTTCAAATTTAAAATCAATGTACTAAAATTCTTCTTACCATTCTTATTTATTTCTCCCTTTGTATTTGATCCTATATAGAGATAGCAAAAAAAACCCAAGTCCGACTGGCATACTCAAAACCCGAAACAAATGGGACGGGTATACCTGAATCTCGACAGGTATTGTCCGGGTATATGAATAGTTTTAAAAAAATTCCCCGATATGAGACGGGTATGGGATTAAGTAATACCCGCCCTGATTACCCGAAACCATATACCCGTTTAAACGAACTATATACTAAAAAAATTATATTTTTATTTTCCCTTAAGCCTTTAATATTAGTGACTAATTTTAGTAGGTTGATTATGTGATTATTTTTTGAAATATATTTAATAATATTATTATATTTTATATGTTGTGAAGTATATAAGTAACACTATACAAAGATAATAATGTTAGTATTTATTTTGATGTAATGTTATTATATATTCTTTTAATTATAAAAAATTGTCATGTAATGTTCATTATGTTATTATCAATTTTATGATTATAAAAATTATACAACATATATGTATGTAATGTACATTTTAATCTATAACTAGGTCCATCTAGGACCCGTACGTTATGAAGAACTTGTCAAACGAAAAAAATAGACGACATAAAAACGTCGAATCACATGCGCACGTTGTGTCGTGTTAACTCGCAAAACTTAGAACGAAACGTTGAACCCCACACACACTTTACGTCTACAAATTGGAGTACAACCTCTTATTCCTACAAATGTTAATTTGTATCTGCTTAAAAGTGATTTTGGTTGAAAGTAAAAGAAATTAAAGATAAAAGAACCCAAATATAAGTACAACCGACTAACATATGGGTATAATCCTTCATACCTACAAATGTTACAAATTGATATTATATTAATAGTTATATAAATGAAAGTTATACAATAATTATAATAGTAAAAAGGAAATTTATTACAAAATCTCAATCGCTATCTTTCAACAAATTTATTAAAAGTTATGCATTTGCCATTTACAAGTGTCGGCAACTAGGCCTGTCAACGAACCGAACGTTCATGAACTTGTTCGGTAGAAAGTTCGTTTTTGTTCGTTTATTTAATAAATGAACGAACATGAACACAATTTTTTGTCATTTAATTAGACAAACGAACATGAACACATGTTTTGTTCGTTCATTTATGTTTGTGAACATCAGTTTATGCTCGTTTATTTACATTTGTTTATGTTCGTTCATTTAAGTTTGTTCGTTTCAATTTAAATATATAAGTAGTTATATGTATATAAATATTAAGCATAAAAGGAACTTTCTAACTACTTATATAACTAACTAGGTTATCCCTCGTGAATACAGTGTTGAATAATTAATTTATGTATACAACAAATGTATAAATAAAAAGACTACCTATAGCTACCCAAACATAATACAAAAACAAGAATTTTTATAGAGTGTCCACCAAATTAGTAGAAACCACATGACGATTTTTTTATTAGAAGAGCGGTAAGAAAAAATTATCATGTGATAACGATAAATGCTATAAGTTGAGTTAAAAATACCTAAAGAAGCTAAGACTTGTATAAAATTGAAGTCGTGTAAAAACATTTTCATGTTATATTTAATCAACATTGCAACCGTTGAAAGAGTACAAAAGACGAACATGAACAAATGTAACATTTATTTAAAATTTACATGTGTGAGGAAATAAGTATATTATAGATCAAAGAAGTACGACTTATTAAAAGTTTAATATTACAGTATTAATATTATTATTATTATTTTATTATGTTAAAAATTGTTCATCCATAAGTGTTTTACACAATTTTAGGTACTAAAATTGATGCAATTAATTATTTCTACATACTTCTTATAATAAATTATTATATGTTACATGTAATAATAAAAAAATGATAACCGTTACAATTACAATTACAAATCTGCATATACAAATATAAATTAACGGAACATTATTCATCCATATGTGTATTACACAATTTTAGGTACTAAAAATGATGCAATTAATTATTTCTACATACTTCTTGTAATAAATTATTATATGTTACATGTAATAATGAAAAATGATAACCTTTACAATTACAATTGCAAATCTACATATACAAATATAAATCGAAAACGATATAATTTTATAAATTGCTACCGTTACAATTACAAATATACATATACAAATATAAATCGAAAACGATATAATTTTATAAATTGCTACCCAAGTCCAAATTCTTTTATTGTATGGTCGCAATGTCTCTATGCTGTAACTCCTTTATTCAAATGACATGCATAAACACTGAAAGTAGGAAAATAGAGATACTTCTGGCCCAACCAAACTAATAAAAAATGTTTATTTTGTAAATAATAGGTTACCACCCGTGAACTTCACAGGTTATACCATTTAAATTATATAAAAAATCTATTTTTCATAAAATGTACGATATGATGATAAAAATATATTAATTGGTTGAAGAGATATTATTTATTGAAAGTTTAATATCAATTTTTTTCTTTTAAAAATGTGTGTAAGTCAAACTTCGGTATCAAAATTATATAGGGTAGTGGTTATATGTCAAAAGCTAATACCTAAATATTATCAGAATAACGCATCATGCTTTTATACACTTTTTAAATGAGAACTTTCAAGTTTTGCGAAATAACAATACCAGTTTTGAAATATGAACGTATAAGTATATCGACAACATAAATTTTGTAATTGTATTTGATATTATTTACAGTGTAATTAATGTGTTCAAGAGCAACCCATTTGACCCAACACTAAAAAAATTATATGCTTTTATTTAAAACCCAACTTCTTTGACCTATTCATTTTCACATATTTTGAATATTGGATTTTCTATGCGTTAGGAAGATCCTAAATCTTTACATCATTAAAAGGTATTACATGAAACTAGTTTAATGATACTACACAAACAACAACCTTAAAAATGCATGAGGTAACAAAGTGAATACACAAACAACAACCTTAAAACAACAATTTTTGGAAGTTGTTTTTGGTAATATGATGCTACGAAAACCAAGTTATTTACTCAAGTACAACAAAAGTTACAACCTAAACATCTTACAATTGCTCAATATTCTAAAATCAGTGTAGCATCTTAGATTTTTCAAGCCAAACTTTGTAAATATCTATAAATCTACGCTTGTGATTACAAGCCATCATGGTTATGCATATATTTATCAAACAACAATTCAAGAATTAAGTTGTTTCAGATTCGTTTAGTTTTCACAACTAAATTTTATATCATGAGAAGTGATGTTCGATACATTCTTAAAATATAACCTCATCATTGCATCCTTAGATGTAAAATCATGAAAGCAAACTTACAAGTCGTCCAACTAATGTTTTGTAACAATTTTGTTCACCCCTCCCTTGTTAAACCATGCGATGCATTGTCTTCGGGTAAGCCTTTGGGGTTGAATAGATTTTGGTCTACACATTCATGGAATTCATTGAACACAACTGTAGTTAATCCTTTGATTTCAAGGTTTAAAAAATACCTTCATGGATAGATCATCGACAAAATAGAAACACCCACCAAGTATACCATGACCTTCTACATTGGACCATGATGTTAGAATGAACGAAATCATATATATCATTCATTCCAAAAAGAAGATGGATATTTAAGGAAACTCTTTACTACCTACCTTCCACAACAAAAGCGCACTTCCTCTTATAAATATCATGCTCAAGGGATAACACATTCTTCTTTAACAAAGTGGACATTCTGTTTACACTCATGTGGCCAAGTCTCTTATGTCACAAGGCAGCCATATCAACATCTTGCGCACCATTAACATATTATAGAGATCCCCGAATACGTCAAGTATAAGTTTTGAGTACCACAATCAATGAACCAATATCAAATTCATTGTGGTAACCTCCATAATCAAGTAAGCCTATATATAATATTAATTCTCACATACGAGACATGTTTCCTTTTTTAATTTAAATCCACTTTTTGTTAGTATCAAACTCCTAAACTGGTTATGTAATACCAACAATCTTTGATAACCAAGCATTACCCATTCTAACAACCAGGGGCGGATCTAGACTGGGTTCAACGGGTTCACATGAACCCACTCGATTTTAAGTTGTTAATAGAAATGTTATTAAATAATAAGAGATGAACCCATAAATAATATTTGGGATGAACCCATTAGGAAAACTGTTGAATGGCGCAACAGATAAACTGCCCCCTTCTAGACCTGACATAACATGTTTGAATCTTGTTTGGGGCTTTTTTATTGTTTTTAAATTACCCCAACACCCATCTGAAACTAGGTAATGAGTTCCAACTTTTACATAATTTAGCCATCTCTTTTTTTGTTTTTTTGATTTTTGCTTTTCGAATTAGGTCTGTATCTTTTGAACTTAGACCATGGGGTATGGTTCCCCCTTCCCCCATGGCCACATAGGCTCCACATCACCCTCATCTCCACATCATCACTGGTTCCCCTTCATTCCCTTTCCCTTCCATTTTTTTTAATTTTTTAATACATAAATTAAAAAAAAGTTTTCATTAATTAAAATTAAAATTACATAGACCTAAAAAACATAGTTTAAATAAACAAAACTTAAAAAATAACTAAAGCCCGCTTCCACTTTCTCCGAGCCATTTCTTCGCGATCTTGTCTTTCATTCTCGATAGCACTGCACGGTCTCTTTCAGGTAAGGTTTCGATGACGACTTGTCATCATTCGGAACTCTTCGGTTTCTTGATTTTGAAGATCAAATTCGAGTCGCCTCTTTTCAAACTCTAGTCTCTCCCTTGAAAGCCTCACGTCTATTTCTTTTTCTTGTTCTTTCTTCTTGTACCTTTCCTCTCGCACTCCCATAAAATGATCAAATTTTTGTAGAATTGTATCAAGTTTAGATACATCACCCGAGCTCATTGTCTTCGAACCCGAAGCCTTCGCACGTTCCTTTTTAGCACGATCCCTTCCCGGTGGCCGTATCGATTCCGGAGTAGGAGCTTCATCTTCAAACTCCGGTTCATCGTTTATATCGATAGCACAACGTGCATCACAACCACCCGCACTATAACTCCCGGAAACACTTGTTTTAGATCTTTTCACTTGCTACCTCGTTAGGCACCACCTTCCATTTCTCACACTTTTTCAAGATTTCATATGCCTTTTGGTAATGCCACGGCCCATGTTTACCCTTGGCGCATTTTTTAAGAGTCGCCGCTAAACAATATGCATCATTTTCCCCACTTGGACGATTGTTCCATTCGTTTTGAAATACGCCCGCAAAGATACCAATTTTTGTGTTCATTTCCCTCCATTTTGAACTAACGGAATGGACTAGTCAAAACGATTCGGGTTGCATCAATTTAAAGAATTCTTTACAAACTTGGTTGTAAAAGCCTTCACGTTTTCGATCATTTGCTACACATTAAAATTTAAACATATAATCAATGTTTATTAATGAAACAAAAAATAGTAACTTTAAAACTTTTTTAAGAAAATCAAAATAAAGTATACCTAATATCGGTCGGTCGAAGCTTTAACCCACACTCGTGCAAGTGCTTCCAACTCATCCGGTGTCCAAGGAACGCTATCCGCCTTCCCGGTTGCCTTTCTTGAGTTTCTTAAGCTCGTTTTTTCCCTTTTTTGGCCTTTGTCATTTGTGGTTGCGTTTCGGGTATAACATCGTCATGTACGGCTAAAGAAACATAGTCATGCTCGGTTGTGGGTTGACTAATGGTTGGGATGGTGGCATTTACATTTACATTTGCATTTGCATTTGTTGTTGTTGTTGGTATTGAAGTTGCCAAGCATTTGGATTTTAGCTAAAACGACCAAACGAAAATGGATCCATCAGTGTCGTGGGGTACACAAGTGGAGGTTGAGTCGAAGTAGTAGCAGGTGTGTTCGGAAAGAAAGGACCCGGGTTTGATCGGCTCGAATCCCTGAGTTTTTTGTGGTTAATTGAGTGTAAAAGTGGAGAGAAATGGTTAAATGGTTGTAAAAATGGTTTATGGTTTAAATAGAAAATAATAATTAATTATTATTATTTTTTTTGAAATTGGACCGTTGGTTTCAACGGTAACATCAACAATGTGAGATACGAGGGGGGGGGGGGTGTTCCTGATCGAGGAAGTAGGCCACCTCAGCCTCCCCATAACCTTTCCCGATCCACACCCCTTCGTCTTAGTGGCAAATGGATTATTAGTAGTGTAAGATTTGTTCTTTCAAGTTGCCACAAAATTCTTTTTCAGTTATCTCAACCCAAAAGATCATATACAATTAAAACACATAGTGGTACAAACAGATGAAACACACATTTTATTCAAGAAACTTGTATCCATTTTTGATGATGGTTAAAGTCATTCATAATTAAGAAAATTCAAGAAAGCTCATAACTTGATTCTCCTAAACATACTTCATGATAACCCCACGATTTAAGAACCACCACTCACTTGCACCGACCAGAAATTTTTACGTCCGATTATATGAAATTAACCCGACCCGAACCGTCGAACCGACCCGAATTTTTTACGTCCGATTATATGAAATTAGAGCATCTAAAAACAATGAATCCACTGAAAAAAATCATGAGGCACGACCTCCTGAACTTTTCGTTCAGTAGTGTCCGGTATGTAGTTTTCGTATACAATTTTTAGGTATATACGTTTTCGACACCCGATTTTATAATTTTTTAGGTTTAATTTTAGGTCTGGTGACTTCTGACCCCCCGGTCGGAAATCTCAAGCTTAGCAACTGTGTCGGGTCATGGCGGGGGGGGGGGGGGGGGCAGGACCCTCGAAACTTTTCGTTCAGTAGTGTCCGGTATGTAGTTTTCGTATAGAATTTTTTAGGCATATACGTTTTCGACCCCCGATTGTATAATTTTTTAGGTTTAATTTTAGGTCCGGTGACTTCCGACCCCCCGGTCGGAAATCTCAAGCTTCGCCACTGTGTCGGGTCATGGCATAAGTTCATGTTTGTGTTTCTCTTCGTTTTACGTCACGTGGCAGTATAAATTAATGTTTTTTCTCTCTAAGGTTTACCGATTTTGATCGTTGTTTGCTTATTACTTAGCACGATTTTACCGTCCCGCTACATGTTACACTCATGGATATTGTATGTAATACAAAAATGGAATTGTTGTTGCAATATCATGTGAAAATCCAGTCGGATGTGTACTACCTACTTTGGATTATAACATATAACTTAAAACATAATTTAAAAATTCCGAAATTATTAACAATTTAGATTTTCTTTTTCACATAAAGACACGTAAATTTCATGCATTTGCCATTTACGAGTGTTATCTGCATTTATGGCCACATCGCTGCTGTTGCCGTTTCCAGTAATCCAACGTGTTCTTCATTCATCAACCTCCCAACAAAAAACCAAAACAGAATCCTAAACGAAACTTCCTGGAAACTTCACATCAACCCATCTTCAATTGCATTATATTATATTAATAATAACTGGTCACCAACTTTGTGTTCTTGTTGCTATTAAACTTGCCATGAGTTTGATGGAGATCAAGATGAAAGAATCATTGTTGTTACCAACGAGCGATTGTAATTCTCGTCTCCTGTTCGGTTTAGGAGGTTGAAGAGTTTTCTAGCGAATGTGAGGATTGTTGTGTTTGAAACGAAGCTTTTCGTGTTGTTTCCTGCGATTCGATGGCGTTTGTAGCACATTGCTACCGTTTTGGTAGAGTAAGTGTGTTCTATGTTTGTTTTAGATTTTGATGGTGATTAGTTTTTTGTGTTATGTAGCCGTGGATTTTTGCTTTGAGCTTGATCGGATTGGCTCCGCTTGCGGAACGACTGACTGAGTAAGTTTCGGGATATTTATATACGAGTCGTTATAGTTCATGTAAAGAAAAGAAAAATATATACGAGCCATGTAAAAAAAGATATATAGTATATTTGTGCCACTATCCTATCTGAAATTTCTGTTGACTTGTTTTTGACTGATTTTTTGCATTTGTTTCTGAAATATGTGGTGGTGAAATTGAAATCACAAGACAAATTGCATACTTCACAGGGCCTACAGGTATATTTCTGATCACTTTGATGATAGTCAACGAAATATTTTATGTTTCCTCTCAAATTAAATGCTTCTGTTATTAATGTTATTTATTTGAATTGTTTATTTAATTTATTTAAAACCGGCAATGAAATTGGGAGTATTTTGTTATTTTACGAAACATCTGAGATTTTAATATTATATGTATTATTTATTTATTTTAATTAACAGGACAAATTCGGTTAAGGGGTAAGGATGTAAATTGTAAAGTAAAAAAAGAAAATGATCATTCTACATAGATATATGCAATATTTACATGATAGTGATACGATTGTAAAAGTTATATTTTTTATGTTTATTTTCATATAAAAACGGGTTAAAAGGTTGTATGTTACACGTTAAAGATCTTTTGACGTATGATTAGAAAACGTCGTGCAGCGATAAATCCGTTCATGTAATAAACGAATGAGCATGTAATAAACGAATGAGCGCAAATATAAATTCCATTTGTTTAGGTTAGTTGATACATACACATACATTATGTGTGTGCACGCACACACTTATACATTATATCATTTGCAGTGGGAGGACTAGTGAATGCAACATATGGGAATGCAACCGAGTTGATAATAGCAATGTTTGCTCTCCATAAAAGAAAAATTCATGTGCTCAAATACTCGCTTTTGGGTTCAATCATCTCTAACCTCCTCCTTGTTCTCGGCTCCTCTCGGTGGCATTGCAAACCTCAACAAAGAACAAAAATTTG
The DNA here is from genome assembly GCA_947069175.1 of Scalesia atractyloides. NCBI lineage: Eukaryota > Viridiplantae > Streptophyta > Magnoliopsida > Asterales > Asteraceae > Scalesia > Scalesia atractyloides. The sequence continues at coordinate 64,453,946 of CAMTDV010000024.1, forward strand.
ACCATGTGATTATTTCTACCCTCAGTTCCCCAATATTATTACTTCTTTAATCTCACTAAGTTGCATGGATTTTGATAACTTTTGCTTGTTTTACGACCAACAGAAGCAGGCGGATGCAAACACGTTGCTGCTGCTGCTTGGGTTGCTTTGCCAGATAGCGCCATTGCTGTTTAATCTCCACAGTGTGGGTTCACCAACATCCGATGGCACTTCAGTTCTGCAGTTGTCAAGGACATGCTGCACTGTGATGCTAATTGCGTATGTTGCATATCTCTTCTTTCAGTTGAAAACCCATACTCAACCTTTTGGATCAGATGAGGTTTGTTACTTTGACTTTCTTGTTGACTTTAGAGCGGTCTAAAAAAACGTATTATTTTTTTGATAAGTGGTTGTTATGAAACTGATTAGGACCAAGATGATGATGATGAAGAGCTTGATAAGGAGACGGCATCAATAGGTGTCTGGAGCGCGTTTACATGGTTATGCTTGATGACAATAATCCACTCGGTTTTGTCTGAGTATGTTGTGGGCACAATTGAGGTATTGCACTTCAATCATCCTTGATATTTTCTACAGTTTTGAAACAAATGATGTTACAACTCTATAATGTTATAGCATACCAAATTTTTATACTTCACATATCAGGAAGCCTCGAAAACTTGGGGACTATCGGTTAGCTTTATGAGCATAATTATGCTACCAATTGTTGGTAACGCGGCAGAGCACACTGGAGCTGTTAATTTGCTTTCAAGAACAAACTGGTAAGCATGCACATCGAAAAATGTCTTTAGTTGTATTTTTTGATTACACGAATTGTTATAACTCATGAGTGGCACCTCTTGACACAAACCGAGACACGAAACAAAGATCAAGTTTTGGATTGTCATATCTAACCCGTTCAAAAAACAGGTCGGGTTCGGGTTGGCATGTTTAACCCACTTAATCAAAAGAGTTGTGTTTTTTGGTTGACATGTACAACCCCATGTAATCGAATAAGTCGACCCGTCGGTCAAAATTAGAATAAAATGATTAAGAGTTTATATTTAATGCCGTCCACCTGCCAACTCGTTTAAGACATGTCTAATCCATTTATTACAACCCACCAACCCGTTTACAACTTTATTGCAACCCATTTGCAACCGGTCAACCCGTTTACAACATGTTTGACTCGCTAAGATAAATTGGTTACACAGATAGTTTTCGTGTTACACAATTTTAAGCGTGTCCAGGTTAGAGTTGATGTATTTGACACAGACATTAAAATTTATATATATATATTATGTATATATATATATATTGTTAGTTTTAACATTGTTTGAATGGTGCAGGACATATCTCTTGGTGTTGCTTTGGGTTCAGCATCTCAAATCATGCTGTTTGTGGTAAGAAAAATGTCAATAATACCAAATTTAACAAAATCCATATGATACAATTCTTTTGTATGGTACAACTCATCAATGCGTGTTCGGTCGCGTAACAAAATCTTAGAGCTGTACACTTGAACTCAGTAACGTGGTGTACCGTACAACTCACCGATGCATGTGTACTAACGAGAACTAACACGATCATATATGAAACTAACTCAGGTTCCTCTATGTGTGATAACTGCTTGGATAATGGGAATACAAATGACTCTTGATTTTGGACTTCTTGAAACTGGTTGTCTTGCCTTCTCAATCTTCCTTACAGCCTTCACTTTACAGGTTTTAACATTTACCCCCTTATCTTTATGTCAATTGTATATACACCCTATAAATTTATTAACTTAATGTGGTACAAATCATTTGCAGGATGGATCTTCACACTATTTAAAAGGTGTAATTCTTGTCCTTGCCTATGTAGTCATCGGTGCGTGCTTCTTCGTTCAACATGTTCCATTCGGTAAGTCACTCACCCTCACCTTATACGTTGACGTTTTCCAGAAACGAGATTTACTTTATGTTACTTGGTGTAAGCAGAGAATGACAGCTTAGGGCCAGTACGAAACACAGTTACTTGATGGGGTTGTGGTTAGTGTAAAGGTTCAGGGTTTCAAAGATCATATGGAATCTCCGGTAACTTATATGTCGGAACTTAGAGAGATTTGACAAGACAAGATTACTCAACTTCTAGGCACATTTTTTGGTTCTTTATGGATTTATCTTTGTTTCATGGATTGGGTAACTGAAAAAAAAATGGTATTGGCTGTTCATGTAATCCATTAGTTAACTTTCGCCTGAATATTATGACTCGTACTTTAACAATATAGTTTTGAAGCCATTTTTAAGTCACCCGAGCAAACAAAATTGCCGGATCCGTTCCTCAAACGGGTTGACCCGCTCACTTTACCACCTCTAGTTGGGACAATCATACCCTGTTCATTGACTCACTGTAAATGTAATAATACATGCAGTCTGCACGCAAATGATTTAACCAGTTTTTTAATTGAGATGATAATAAAATATGTACAATCCGGATACAATAACTCAAACTGAGTTTTAGTTACTGGAAAGCTTTTTGGTAATTTGGGAAACATATTTACCTTGATAAAATGCTTGTTGGAGCTCTAATTCAGTCGGCTTTCGACTTCCATCACCTGCATATGTTCCCGCACCGTAAGATGATCCACCTTTAACTTCATCTATTTCAAACATTCCGCTCCCAAATGTGTACCCAAGAGGTACAAATAGCATCCCATGATATGCTAGTTGCGTTATCGCTGTTAATCTGCATGCAAATACACACCCTCAGTCTAAGTCACCTGCCACCACCAACCCATGCTCATAATTTGGTTTATGGTTTTATCTCAACGGGTCAATATGATCTCGGTTATGTTTAATCTCAACGGGTCAATATGATCTTGGCTATGCTTAATTTCAACAGGTCAATATGACTTGGGTTATATTTCTATTTCAACGGTAATGTTTTATCTCAACGGGTCATTGTGATTTGGATTATGTTTTATCTCAACGGGTCAAATCAAACACAATCAACATATAAAAATCGACAAGAACTTACGCTGTAAGTTCCTGACCTCCACCATGAAAACCCGTGCTCCAGAAGATCCCAGCCGGTTTCCCAGCAAGTGCTTGCGTTTCCCACAAACTGTTAGTTGCATCGAAGAAAGCTTTACATTGGGCTGCCATCACACCAAAACGAGAAGGAAACCCGAACAAGAATCCATCAGCTTCAACAAGCTGTTCTGGACTAATCACTGGCACGTCATCTGGTTTAGGTGGAGCCTTCATCTTTTGTAGTACGACGCTAGGCAATGTTTCGGCTACCTGCCAAAGTGTTGCTTCGACTCCTTCGACCGAATTGGCTCCCCGTTGTATTTCTCTAGCCATATACTCCACATGCTTATGCAGAGAGTAATAACTGGAACAAGATTAGTCCAATTCTAGTTCAACACATACTGTTAGCGTGAACTTCTGATTCGACATGAAAACACGACAAAAACCTAACATATGGGTTTGGTCTAAACAGTTTCGGGTCGAACCCGCAAACAAGTTTAGCCATACAGGCTGTATTCTGGTCAACTTATAGCGAGTTCATCGATTGACCCGTATATTTTTATAATTGTAAAAGAATTATGTTTTATATAAACCTTAAAAATTAGATTAATGCTAACATTTAAATATAAAAAAGAAACGTTTTAGGTTTAAAAAAATGTTTTAAAAGATGAGTTTTATAGTTTAAACAAATTTATACCTGATAATACGGTAATTGGTTGCGCCACGTGTCACAATTCTGTGAGTCCAATATTACTTTCCCCACTTCTCTTAGTTCACCCATTCGTATTTTATTTCTTAATTTAAAATTATTAATCATATCTGGTATCAAAATATCGTTTTACACTTTGTAAATCTTCGTTACTATCTATTTGATATTTTTCTATTCAACTCGTCTAACACACGGTTTCCAACCCAATTGGTTAACATACATTTGTAGTTTTAGTTGTTAATTTAAATTTTAGACTTATTAATATGCAAATATAAAAGATAAAATAAAAAATTCATGTTTCAATATGTCCTTTACACTTTTTTTAGTTATTTGACCCGTTAACCCGCAAACACGACACAATTAACACTTGTACTTACAAATAATACAATAATCGGTATGTGTATACATGGAAGGAACTCTAACAGAAGAATGATAGTTTATTTATAAATTCGCTTACATTACATAAATCTTGGTGATCGCCATAGCTGCTATGTCTGAAACAATCACATAAAAGAACATAAACACACAATAACAAGTGCTGCAATCATGGTGATTAATAAAATTAAATTCCCAACAAAACCCAAATCAATTATGAATTTAAATATTCAAAATTCGAATTCAGAAATTAAGGGGGTATATTTTGATGATGCAAATACAGATTCATCGCATATAATCAAAACATATTACATTGAGTGTATCGATGAACCCTGATTTTAAATTAAATATTAAATATTAAATATTAAATTTTGAAGTCTAGTGTTATAGCAGCAATTGGAATATTAAAGGATCAGAAGAATGGACTTACATATGAATTGAAGGAGGAGTTGTGTGTAGAAGAAGGGTGTTGATATGAGAGGTGTCAATAATATATGTTCATTTATCTCTTTTTAAGCAAGTAATCGTCTCTTTCTTCTTGCCTCTTTTTATTTTATTATTATTCTTTTTTGTTTTTTATGTTCTTTTTTTTTCTTTTCTATTTTCTATCGTCTGGCATTTAATTTTAAGTTGGTGTTGCCTCTACCACTCGAACTTCTCTCCTTCTTCACTAGACACGTGCGGACTTCGAACCTCCTCTTGTCGGCCACGGATGGCCAAGGACCACTCGTTGGAGGTGCTATTATGTGAAGTTGAATCCGTTTCGTTTGGTTTTTAAGGTACCGGCCAAATTGGTTAAACTATCTAAAAGCCTAAGCAACATAAAAATGTTTTAGAAATAGTTTGATTTTCACTTTATTAACACAAAAGGTTTTTGCCAAACTACTCAATATATAAATATTATTTGTAGATAAAGATGAAACCTTGAAGCAATCTCAATGATTTATACGTTTGTGATTCAATATAGATTATTACGCACAACTCCTAACATAACAAAGATAAACATGTCGCAAAGGTATATTCGAAACTCTATAAAATATCTTATTTATAAAGTTGTAAGAAAAAAAAAGAGTAGGCCATGTATCAAGAGATGGTTGGATTAAAAGAAAAAGAAAACCAAATGCTAAAGTTAAAAGAAAAAGAAAACCAAATGCTAAAGTTTAGGGTAGCAAGTTAGCAACGGCATAATGTGAATTATCAAGGATTCATATAATTATATTAATATAAAAATCTTTAGTCTCTTGTTTCCACTCTTGCTTGCACTTTATGCTTCATAACTTAAAAAAAAAGTTAATTACGTTTTTCGTCCCTATGGTTTGTTAAAAATCATTATTCAGTCCATTAGTTTAAAAATTGCCATTTCAGCCCCTGTGGTTTCACTTTCGTAACTATTTCAATCCACATTCGTTAATTCCATCCAATTATTCTAACACTTTATTGCAAACTAATGGACTGAAACATTGGTTTTTTACAAACCAATGGATTGAAATAGTTATGCAAATGAAACCACAGGGACTGAAATGACAAATTTTAAACTAATGACTGAAATGGTGATTTTCACAAACCACAGGGACGAAAAACGTAATTAACTAAAAAAAAAAGGAATAGCAAATTTTGTGTCTTACCCTAACATAATATATAATTTGTAGGTTGAACGGATATTAAGACCATGTGTAGTGGTACACATGAATAATACTCCTATTCATGGGTATTGTGCGACACGTGTCATCTCAGTTAGCAAAGGGGCATTATGGGCGAACGGGCGTAGTGGGATAATGCCCAATAATGCCCCATCAGTGATTACCCAATTAATATTGTCTTCTTTTTTTAATTTAAAATTAATGGTATTTGAGTTGGAATGATATCATTGGCCAAGCAATTTGAAGATGAGTGTTGACTGAAGCACGCCTTGAAGCATTTTTTTGAAAGAAAACGCTCAAAAACGCCAAGAGGGTGAGGCTTGGGCGTGGTTGGGCGTGATTAGAGAAGAAAAACGCCAAAAAATTGACCACTACGGGTGGTCTAAGGGAATAAAAAGTGTGTCATGTCACATGTAAGATCATAATTTAGTTCCTATAACGCCGTTGAAAAAAAAATAGTTTAGTTCCTACAATGCGGATAAAAAAATGGATCCTACAACAAATAGAATGCTTAGAAGTGGACCGATTAGAAAAAAAAAATTTGGGATAAAAAGTGGGTTCCTTTAGATGATATTGTTTTAAAAATCTGATAAATTATGCCTTCCTTCATATGTTTATAATTTGTATTTTCTTTAAAGAGGTGTCGTTATTTAGAGAGTGGAGAATATTAAAGTTCAAGTGAAAAAAAAAATATAAATTCCCTTCGTGGACTTGCAAAACTAAATATGAAAAACTATGCCCATTGTTGTGCTTTAAATTTAAAACATGTGATAATTGTTAATCACAGACATACTAAAACTTGGTAGTTTTATAAAAAAAATGTTTTTAATCTGCTTGATTAATTGTTTTTCAAAACTTTACATATCACTATATCGATATCAGTTTCCCACTTTTTTTTTCTGGTTCCCTATTGAATCTCACTAGGACAATATCCCAGGTAAAATTTTATAAATTTACAAAAACAATTATAAAGAGAAAGATTTTGCTATTTTTGGGAATAATTCCAAAATAATAGCAAAAACTCTCATACAAACAAGACAAGTGGGCCCTAAACATTTGGGTAACAAACCCTGCCACTGTTCAAATGTTTATTACACCCACAAATATGACAATCTATACACATCTTATGATGCATCACAAAGCCCAATATGTTGCGTGGGCTACACTCCTGGCCCAAGAATAGAGAAATATTTATGCACATTCTTAGGGAAATTTGAATCATAAAAAAATTGTCAGACAAATAACCAAAAAAATAATAAAAAAGCCAATAAAAAACCAAAAAATAATTTATATAAATTGAAGGATACTAGGAAACCTAAAAAACAAATTTTATAAATATCCGTTAGCTCATTTGCTCATAATTACCTCTCGACTAGATATAGTTTGCTCGGTCAATAGAAATTCAGTTGCTACTGCTAGGTTGACTTGGGTCAACACGAAAAACGCCTCTTTCACTGACGACTGCCACTTTTACCAAGTATTTCGGACGGGTTGTGCATGTTGCTAAAAGCCTTTTTCAACGGGAACAACTATCTAAAAATCCTACAAGTGAAAAACAGTAAAAGTCTATTACCACCCAGGCGATGCATATTTCAATATTGGGATATTCTGGACCAAATTTTATCATCTTATTACCGATGATTTCCTATCTTTGTTGCTTTGATGAAATAATTCCTCATCATCACATCATATTATATTATTATTATTATTATTATATTATTATTATTATTATTTATTATTATTATTATATATTATTATTATTTATTATTATTATTATTATTATTATTATTATTATTATTATTATTATTATTTTATTATTTACCAATCCAAACTTACATTTGAAATTAACAGAACAAAAGGAAAATAGCGCATCTAGTTGTCGTGATAACTACATTTGCGTTGATGGTGGCCGGCTCCACACTCGTGTTTGGTTGTATGTGTGAGAACGCGACTTCCCGTTCAACAGGTTATGAGAAAAAAACAATTTGTGAAATCTCACGTTCATAAAATGGACTAATGTTAACTTGTGTTAATAATGTATATTCAACCTAAATTTGAACGGTCATGGCCTTTCGATTAGTTTTCGATGGAATCCTCCAAGGAATATTATGTTAACCCGACAACGACTTAGACTAGATATTTTAACTTGTGATACGAAGAAGATGTCCTTAGGTCTAAGAAAACGATCTAATTTTGCAAGCTATTACAAGTTTACAAATCAAAATTTTCTTTCATGTATGATGGTATATTTTGTTTGAACTTATGAAAGTGATCCATGTGGTTGTATGGCTAGTAAAATGAGTGGTTTCATTTCTTGTTAGATAATAGGTCAAAATAAGTTCTGAGTTAAACAATTTCATGTTCAACTAAACAGGTTAGTTTGGGTTGAATTACTATTCTTTTTAATATGATTTTAAACGTGATTTAAAACATACAATGTATTACTAAAAGTAATTCATTTTTGTGTTTAAAACTAAAAGATGTTAACAAATTATATATGTTTTTTTCCAATATATGCTAACATTTGCAGCAATAAAATATGTTAAAACCAATAAGAGAATCTAAAGTTGTTTCAGGTGACCTATTTCTTCCTGTAATATGTATATTCTATGTTGTTGTGAAATTGAAATATGAAGAAAAAAAATGTCACCTAAGAAGTAGAGGGTTTCATATTTTTTTAATCTACGAATATGTGTAATGAAGGGGTAAAATATGAAATACGGTGGTGAGTTGAATAATACTTAAAAAAATCTGATCATTTTGTCCTTTATTAAAAAGGAGGAAAAAAACAAAAAATCTGAATGTTAACTGAAAAATCTAACAAAATTCTGTTTTTGAATGAAAATGACAACAAAATTGAAACACAAGGAACTAAATTCAAAAGGTTTGAATTTTGGACTAAAGTAGTAAAATGGACCAAACCTCAAGGAGCATTTTGGTAGCTTACTCATTAGATTAAAAACATGCTCCAGACCAAAAACAAGCCAAATCATAAAAAAATTGGCAAAGTACGTAAAAAAAACTAAGTTAATGCCTGGTTATTTTCGGAGTCACACAAAGTGTTAAATTAGGAGTGGTAAGAATCAAGTGATAGTTAGAAGTTAGAGCGGCCAATAACAAATAACGGAGAGTGATAAAATCCAATAACCCACACTTAAAAAACATTTCACAAACTTATTCTAGTATTAACTTTATCTTATACACATCTTTGCATTATCTTGTCATTATGTACTTTACATTTATTTTTCATAGCATTTCATTTATTTTAATTACAAATTTTATTTTATAACATATAAATAAATATTGTTAAGAAAAAAAAATACTAAATATTATATAATTGAGGGAAAAAAAATACTAATTGGCATATTTAAATATTATATAATTGAGGAAAAACTTAAATTAGAAAGCCAATAAACTAAACATTTTACATAATCAAACTTATAGAAAACCAAACATTAGAACCTTGTCCGACGTTGTTTGTGGTTTGATGAGTTTCAGGTTAAGTAATTGAATTGTTGAACCGATTATGACTCATACATTTATTTGTATCAAAGATAACAACTTTAATATGTACACATTTAAATTCATGTATAAACTTTTTATATAAATGAGTTAAAAGGATTGACATGAGTAATCAAATGTAACAATGTTAAATATAACTTTTTTTTAACATAAGTCATCAAGTAAACTTTCTAACTACACCAAATCTCCAAACATTTGCCATGATTGGAATGCATTAGTTTAGTTTGAGTTTCACTTGGTTACTTGAGGATTTAGATGATTAGTTGTTCGTACATTCTTTATTTCATTCATGACCAAACGAAATCATCAACTAAGTTGATGATTTTGTGCTTTGGTGAATCCATACAATGAGGTTAAATGGATGGAATTCATCCTACCTCCATGCATGACAATATGTGACTTGGACTAAAATACTTATAAATATATATGTAATTATATGTTAGAACCGAATCATAACCGGGGGCGGACCCACAAAGAGTGGGTCGGGTCGCCGGACCCAATGTTTTTAAAATTAGGTGATTCGTATATTAAATTTTATAAAGACCCATAAATACAATTAGGTGGACACCATAGAATGAAAGGAAAAGTTGGTGTAATGGTAAACCCCTTTCTTTACCAACAAGAGGTCATGGGTTCAATCCTTGTATACCTTGTTTTACTTTCTTTTTTTCTAAATCTAGTTCAAACCTCGCTCTGACCTGACCCGAACGAAGACCGACCCGAAAATTTTGACGTTTTATTATGAAAATTTTGAACATGCGGCGTTCGCAAAACTCATACTCCTTGCACATCCTTGTAGGATAACCGTGGCGTTCCCAAAACTCTCAAGACTATCTGCTCACGTGTTTGGAAGCTTTTGCAAACGGTGAGTATACATGATCCTCTTTCCGTTTTTACACTTTTTGGTGCAATATATATTACCATATTAAAACTCACACAAACACACATATGCAAATACTTTATTCATACAAACGAATTCGATATACATGCTTTATACATTTATACTTTAGGAATACATGCATGCTAGAAGCCATTCCTGCATTATACTTTGTCATTAACTTCGTACAAGCCTACCTTAACATGTATAGCGTTATAGGAGTAGCACACCGCCCGTTGATGGGTCGATGTTTAGAAATAAAATCATAGAAACGGTCTTATCGTTGCGACGACAAGATTACGCTAGTGGAATCTTTGGATTGACACGTATGTGATGCATGCTAGTTCATGTTATGTTTATGCTTTATACACGTTTGCCATGTGGATCTCGTTAAATTCTTTTATACTTACTAGTACACCAAACTTGTATGCTCACCAATGCATTTTTGTGTTGGCATGTTACTTTAATATATATTGTAGGAGCATGATGATGATGCATTGAAAAGAAATCTAATAGGATGGACTAGAAACACACTTTAGTTTAAATTATATTTGCTTCCAAACAATGTGTTCGAATTTGTTGAAATGAAATGAAAATCATTATTTAAATTATTGTCACAAGCTAGTGATTATGAAGTCTCGAGCAATCTCGTTTTCGTCTCACCCGATGTTTCCACCATCGGTTGGGGTGTGACAATCTCGACTTCTCGTTTTGAATTTTAGACTTATGGCACTTTGTTATGAACTTTTTTATATGATGTCGTGCTTTATTGCTGCTTTAAAATTTATGTTTCATTTTGATAGTTTTATACATGTATTAAAGAACATGAATGAATCGAATTTATTCGAATTCGAATTTTTAATCGAATACGAATTGGGTTTTTTTATTTGAATCGAATTGGATATGTTTTATTCGAATTCAAGGGAAATAAAAAAATATTCGAATAATTCGAAAATTCGATATTCGATTTGATAAACACCCCTAGTGGCAGCTGAATTTTTTAAACAATTAAGGTTATTGTTTGCTTTTGTTTTGTTTTAAATTAGATTAAAAACATGCTCCAGACCAAAAACAAGCCACATCATCAAAAATTGGCAAAGTACGTAAAAAAACTAAGTTAATGCCCGGTTAATGTAACATCCCAAAAAGTTTAAAATGTGTATATGTGTTAAAATATTCTAGGAACTTAACCTAGTTAGAAAATATGAGAATGTGTTAGTCTAAGAATGAATAATGTCTAAGAATGAATAATGTATAAATAATACAAACAAAATAAAGTGGGAGGACTAAACTTGGGAAATGAGAAAGTAAGAATAATAAAAGAAAACTTAACCACAAAACACACACACTGTGTGTTTTGGTCGTACAAGCAGGGAAAGAAAAGGGGAATCTCTTTCCATTAAGAAATTAACAAATTGAAAGGGGAAATCAAAGCCAAATCAATGCATGAACACAAATCTCTAATCATCTAAGCTTGTTTATCAAAGTGGTAAGTCGAATTTCTTGATTTGATGATTTGAAGAAAATGGGTTTTAACCTATTCATGAGTTTGTGTGGAAATTTATGTAATTGTGAGTTGTGATATGCTTTGGAACAAGAATTATGTTTATTTTAGGTCACTTGAATGTCTTGAAATGAAAACCCACTTGAAAGGGGTATTATAATGAGTTATGAAGATTATGTAAGGTATAATCTTGATGTATGATCTTGAATGTAACATAGAAATTATGTGTATAATGATGTAGAACGAAAATATGTGATTTTGATTGATTTATGATGATCCATGTTATGAACTAGTAAGAACATGCTTAGAATGATGATCCATGTTATGAACTAGTAAGAACATGCTTAGAATACTTGTACCTTGTGCTTCGTTATTGGTATGCACATCAAGTGTTTGATGAAATGCCTTAGTTAAGAGTTTTGAAATATTGACTTCGAAATCTATATGATGATTGTAATTTAAGTATACAAATGAAATGCGGATTGAGTTCTTATGATGTCGCATTAAGGAATGTATGAAAAGTATGCATAAGACATGAATTCTGAGTAAATTACGGTTATGTATAGGGATAAAGGAATAAGGTTCGAGCCACTCAAAACAACAAGGAATCAAGATCGAGGTACGTTACTTGCACGCTAGTTATAGTAGTAGTAATACTCCTTGTTTTATATTGTAGAAGTGGTTATGTGGATGATCCGTTATGAACGGGTTATCGTTCTAGAATGTGATGATAAGGAATGTATGTGAATGATCCGTTATGAACGGGTCATATCATTTAGTATGATATACAAGAGAATGGCCATGTAAATGTCCCATTACTAACGGGACACATGAACAAGAATGCTATGTTCAAGAATGGACAAATATTTAAGAATGGTGAAAGAGCATAATATGCGATTATGTTAAGTGAATGATTATCATGTTGATGGAAGAAAGTTGTATGTAGTTACTTGTAATTGATATTAATCCTTGTTGTTATGTTATAGGTAAAGCTCAACTTTAGGAGCATTGCGACGCTTGGAACGAACACACTAGCACTTCTCACTTCAACAAGCTTCCGATCTAATTCTAGTAAACGGGACAAACTTTTGGTTGTTATGTAATTAAAGGTTTTGTTGGTTAAAACAATTAACTAAGACATATGTTTTATATCTTTTGTAAAAGTTGGATGTTGTGTATCTAGCTTTAAAATGGTTAACTTTAAATGTATAACCAAGTTTTCTTCGGAAACTCGTAAAGTTCAATTTAGTCGTGAATTTTCATTCGTCTTAACTTAAGTTTGACCGTTTAATGGAATAGGTGTTACAGTTAACTTTGGAGTGACACAACACACAAAATGTTAAGTTAGAAGTGATAAGAATCAAAGTGATAGTTAGAAGTGACAACAACCAATAACTAATAACGAGGAGTGATAAAATCCAATAACCCACACTTAAAAAAACATTTCACAAACTTATTCAAGTGGTTAACTTTATCTTATACACATCTTTGCATTCTCTTATCATTATGTACTTTATATTTATTTTTCATAGTCATTTCATTTATTTTAATTACAAATTTTATTTAATAACGTATAAATAAATATTGTTAAGAAAAAAATACTAATTGCCATATTTAAATATAATATAATTGAGGGAAAAACTTAAATCTAGAAAGCCAATAAACTAAACATTTTACATAATTAAACTTATAGAAAACCAAACATTAGAAGCTTGTTCGACTTGTTTGTAGTTTGATGAGTTTCAGGTTAAGTAATTGAATTGTTGAACCTGAATATGACTCATACATTTATTTATGTTAAAAATAACAACATTAACCCACACACGTTTAAAATCATATTTAAACTTTTTATATAAATGAGTCAAAAGAATTGACATGAGTAATCAAATTGTAACAGTGTTAAATGTAACTTAAATTTGTTAAAGAGAAGTCATATCAATTTCTTTTATTAAAATGTCGTTCCAAAAATAATCCTTTTATTGATATTGAGTTCTTAGTTTTATATAAAAAAGTAGTTAAACATACATTAAATTTTAATGTTATAGACTAACATATTTATTAAGAGGGGTTATTCTATAAGAGGAAAAAATTATACGAAGTGTAGGAGACAAGTTTGACCGTTGATTTGCAAGATCAATGGTTGAGATTAAATGGTCTCCAAATATAGAATTCACATAACAAAAAACAAGGGAACAAGTGAGGAAAAGGGCAAAATAGGAAAATCCAATATTGTTAACTCATAAACACACTTCCCCCTTGATTTTTAAAGGGCTATAACTTTTTTCATACGTTAATATTTTTTTATAAAAATTACGCCGTATTAACGAGCATTTCATTCTCTTTAATTCGAGCAGCCCATTGCTATATTTTAACATTATTTTTTTAAAAGAATTTTGAAACCCTATTACGTGATTACATGATTTTGAATACCCAGTAAGTGACTAAGTGATTTTGAATACCCATTACGTGATTCCTTGATTTCATTGTAGTATTTTATGTGAAACCTTGCTAAGTGATTACGTAATTACGTAACAATAGTTGACTATGTAAATTACATGACTACATGATTTTAAATACGCATTTCGTGATTACATGATTTCGTTATAGTATTTATGTGAAACTATACTGGGTGATTAGGTAACGTAATACATAATATTTCATATGGAATACCTAATATTTAAGGTATAATCACGTATCAAGGATATATTATATACAAAACATTAGTCAAACCAACCTATAATAGCAACATAATGTCATATATTAGAGATTTAACTACGTAATAAAGCATAAACAATCAAGTTCTTATTATTGAATGTGTAATCACGTAATAAGCATAATTGTAATAACATTAGTTATAACAAATCACATTAAATATGTAATCACGTAATGAGTTTACAATGAATGCGTAATGATTTATGTTGAATGTGTAATCACGTAATGAGTATTCAAAATCACGTAATGGGTACTAGGTATTCAAAATCACATAATCACGTAATGGGTATTTAAAGTCCTATAAACTATTTTTAAGAATACTATAGCAATAGGCTGCTCGAGTTAAAAAGAATGAAATGCTCGTTAATACGGTGTAATTTAAAAAAAATATTAACGTATGAAAAAGTTATAGCCGTTTGAAAATAAAGTTGGAAACTAGTTAAAGGGATAAAAAACCATCATACCCTTTCCTTTCGTACAAAATTATCTACTACACTTCGTACAAAATTTTTCTCTTGATCTCTTACCTATATTTATTTTATTGAATTTCAATAAGTTTTAACTTTGAACTGTAGGACTGAATGTAAATCATATTAACAAAAATAGTACTTCACTAAAAAAAAGTTGAAATTAAACATAGGTTTAAGGTTTAATATACATATACGGTTGAAATTGTAGACACAAGTATACGATGTGACTAATTCATGTTGCTTCAAGATTTTTTTTTTATTGTGGAACGGGATCTACCGTGCGTAGACACAGAAATATAAATAGCAACTACACCTCTGTTCCTCTTCATAACTTGAGTTACTTCGCCGGAATACATTCACTCCGGCCATAAATTCCGGTGTTTAGGAAGACAGTTTCTCTAGGTTAGTAGATCTCATTTCGTTACTACTCTGTGTTTTTGTGAGCTGTAATAATTATCTTATATATATATATAATATATATTTGATGAAGTTAATTGACTTTTTTGCTTTATGTTTACTATTTTTCAGGATAACTTTTTGTTATTGGATCTGCAAGCTTTCATATTTTAATCTCTGTTCTATCGCTGGAGAATGAGACTCAAAATGGCGAATAGGTGTTTGAATTCATCACGAGATTCAGTTTCACAACCGCCTTCTTCTTCATTGCAAACTCTAGCATCAACAATTTCATCACGGTGAGCAAAACGAAGGAATTTGACTCACCTCGTTCTCGATTACCGGTATGTTTGGTGTATTAGAGAGAATATATCAGTTAAGGTTACATTATTAAAAAAATATATTAGTTAATGAGAGAATATTTTTTGAACGGCCAACGAATCCTTCAAATGGGCTACTGGTGAAATTCATCACATCGGATACACTCGTTCCGAACCGGGGAAAACCCTTATCTAGGACCGAAGCCGTGAACACTCGCCCGAAGGCACGACAGTGCGGTGAGGTAAAACCGCTCAGTTCAAGGATCGAACTAGCGATCTCCACCTATTCGCCTAGTATCCCTTCATCACCAGGTGCCGCAGAAAATAGTGGGGAGAGCAGGAATCAAACTCGGGTCCCTTAGAACACCAAGTCTCTCCCTAACCACTTCACCACCACTTCAGCATTTAGATGAAGTTTCATATCTCTTTCACTTAAGTGCAATTTAATTAAAGTACACAATTTTCTCTATTTATCTTTTTAAAACCTCTTATATGGATTCTATATCTCAATTTTTATTTTACTTAAAACCATATATTTTATTAATTTTTTTCAATTTTATATACTCACAAAATTATATTTAAAGATGAATAGTGAATCTCAATACTTAGCATTCACATCCTGTCCATCAAATTTTATGAAAGGTTCCTTCATATTATAGATAATGGTTATAACTTATGAGGTGTTATGATTGCAGGAAAGAGAAAATATTAGTGTTCATATATTTAAAACAATGTTCAACCTATAAATTGTATTATTTAATTGAAAATGATAGAGAAATGTAGTGTTTTTTTTTGTTTAATTATAGAGATGAAGATGATGAGCAACATGTGAATGCACTTAGAGAAATTTAAAGATGCTCATGGAGTGTATTTTAAGAAAAAGACTAAATAAAGATCCCGCAGTAAATGCTCATTAGGGTTAACTGTACTAGAGATTAGGTAGAGTTACTATTATATCATTACCAGAAAATATTATTTGACTATGTTATCTTTGTCATTAGCTTTATTCAGTTATATAAACATAAATAGTTGATTAATAATACACGATATCTTACATGGTTTTCATTATTTTATGCACAGGTCTGCGGTGTATGGAACGAAATTGATATTGAACAAGTCAGAACCATCTCGAAATTATCAACCGATCAAACGTATTGTCACAGCAAGCTTAGATGCAGACTTTTTTGATGGTAAAGAAAATCATGACAATTTGGAGTTGGAATCAGAATTAGACTGGTAAAGAAACAATGGCATGACGAAATAACAGAAGCAGGGGAATCTGTTACTAATGGTGTATGTCATGATTCTGTTAGCCAATTACAGCGTCCACTCAATGTCAAACAACTTCCCAACAACACCAGCATCACCACCCGCCGCAATGGAGTCTGTTACATTTTCCTCGAGTTCCAGGGGGAGAACCACCTCAATTGGTGGAAGCAATGGCGGTGGAGGGAGCGTCAAGTGGTACTGATGGTAACGACAAGTTTGATCGATTTGTTACTTTTTCGTCAGGGGATGTGAGTCCGTTGAGGGGAATGAATGGGAGTCGTGGAATGCGATCGTGAATGAAGCCGATCAAATGCACGGTGTGATTGTAGATGATGGTTTGGATCGTGAGACAGACGATGAAGAGATTTGTTTCTCCGGTGACGACGAGAATTGAGGCAGACGATGCAGAGGATTATTTCAGGATGGAGTTGTGTATCAACGGGTTTGTCACAAGAACCCGATAACCCGTTACTTCTTGCTAACTATGCTCAGTTCCTGTACCTGGTAGCACGCGATTACGATAGGTATTAAAAGTTTAAACGTTAATGCTCTCTTGTCTAGTGACATAACTTTTAAAATACTTATGAATTTAAAAAAAAAAACTAAAAATAAATAAGCTTATTTTTTAGAAGTAGAATGAAATATAAATGAATTTTAGAAATAGAATGAATTATAAATGAATTTTAGAAGTAGAATTCAGGAGGTGGCTTCGTCTTAAAAAACTAAAAATAAATAAGCTTATTTTTTGAAATATTAATTAATCTTATTTTCTTCCTAAAATTACAAGGATCAATTTTATTTAGCAAGGTTTTTTTTTATTTGTTAGATGAAAGCTATTAAAAATTGATGATAGTTTTAATGCCACTACTGTAGCATACTGTACATTTATCATAATATAATATAATATAATATAATATAATAATTGTTCTGTTTATTCTTTTTGAAGAAAACTTAGATTTTATTTGTAAAAACCGACAAATTCTAGTGACGTTTAAAAATTGCCTGTGGTCTTGTTTTGTGACTTTATGATATGTGGGGCATAAAAATGTGTGGTGGTTTTTAAAAGCCGATGTTTATTTTTCAATTTTATTTTTGCACGGCACATTAAATTTATGTACATTTTGTCAAAACAGAGCGGAGGACTACTTCAAAAGGGCTTCTATGGTTGAACCCAAGGATGAAGAAGCACTAAACAAATACGCAAGCTTTCTATGGCAAGTTCAATTTGTGGGCTGCCGAAGAGACTTATTTGGAGGCAATTTCAGCCGATCCTAACAACTCCTTTTATACGACAAATTATGCACGTTTCCTATGGAATACTGGAGCCGAAGACACTTGTTTCCCTCTTGATTCACTAGAGAGTGCGTTTTTTGATGACTCGGATTTAGCTTAGATAGAGAATTCGGATGATAAACGATTTGGGCCGCGAATTGTTCGTTTTCATGGTTATGGAGGTTGATGATGCAATTGGGAGCGTACTAATTTTGTATAAATTTGATTTTCCACCAAAAGAGAGGAAAGTTGTAATTAAGTTTTGTTGTATAAATTATAAGCGAAAATAAAATTAGACAAATGTGAAGTAGAATACATATAGCTTTGTTTTGTTATTTCTTTTGGTATTTAATAAGCACAAACATGAGTTATTTAAAGAAATAGGAATATTAATATATGGCGTTTTATATTTAGTACTAATTTTAAGCTTTTTTTTTACATCGAGATTGATGGTAAATGGACAACAAGTTGCGCCGCTATCCCTTTTTGAAGAGCAAAACTAAGTCTTTTAAAAAATACGTTCATAGATCTCGGGATCATAATATTACAATGCATAACCCTTTGAACCCGACTGAGTAGGTCCACAGCCTCTGGCGCCAGGAAACCAAAAGTATCAAAAGAAAATGGGATATTCACATACAGGTTGGCAAGTCACGCTTTCTCATGTTTTGTCACTTTACCCGAAGCAGCATTTAAACATAATAATTGTACAATGCAGAGAGAGACCCGTAACCACGTTATACATAACATTTATAACAAAATATATAAGTGTTACATGTTTTAAAAGGTTTTATGTTAAAGTTTTCTTTGCCAAAATAATAAGAGAAATGATACATAAAAAGAATAGAGTAAATTACATGGTTTGTTCTTTAACTTTACACTAACTTGCATCGTATGTCCTTTATCTTTAAAAATTACACCGAGTGTCCTTTATTTGAAAATTTTGCACACCGTGTGTCCTTTGTTTGAAACTTTTGCACACCACAAGTCCTTTGTACTAACCTCCATCCATTTTCATGGTTAAGAGCAATCATGTGCCCCTTACATGAGGGGCAAAACTGTCGTTTTATCATTTTCTATATGAAATTTTATAATTACACATATCTAATCATAAAAATATCTTATATATATATATAATATATATATATATATATATATAAGAGAGAGAGAGAGAGAGAGAAGAGAGAGAGAGAGAGAGAGAGATAGAGAAAGTATGTTGTACAAAATGGCTTAACGTGGATTACGTACGACATGTGATTTTGCACCCTTTAGTGGTGAATTCGCATGGAGTAGAGTGATTGTGCCAGCTAATTTCATTTGAGACGAGATGAATTCGCATGGAATAAAGTGATTTTGCATGGGATCGGATGGCTGAGATTATTGCGTACATTTTATAGGATAAGCCATTTTGTACAATAACCAGCCACATATATATATATATATATATATAGGAGGGTTTAAATGAGAACGCTAAATATCGCGAGAATCGTGAGAACGAATGAAAAAACCACGAAAACTTTGTAAAAAACAATTCAAATTCAAAATTTCTTTTTATACTTATCATTATTATTCGAATACAATCTTAGAAATTTAATTTACACGTTTTAAATTACGTGAATTCGTAAATAAATTTTATTTACACATGTGTAAGTTTGTCATTTACACATGTGTAAATTTGTTATATTTACACATGTGTAAAAAATCTAATAAGAGTGATTTTGAGGGGAGAGAAATGAATATTTAATGTTGTAAATTCTTATTTCGATGTTGTATTTTAATTACAATGAGGTTTGTATTAAAATTATTGATTTTGATTGGTTTTTTCATTTGTTCTTACGGTTCTCGCAATATTTAGCGCTCTCAAGATAACCCTCCCCTTATATAGGGGAGGGTTTAAATGAGAACACCCAAATTTTGTGAGAACCATGAGAACAATTCTCAGCCACACATTTATATTTCATTATGATTAATTGAAAATGTTAAATTGGTAATTTATTTAATCTTATTCAACTATCACACACTCACCCTTCAGATCTCTCCCTCCATTTTCCACCAACACCCTTCCGATCTCTCCCTCCATCTCTGAACCACCGCGTCAGATTCGTTTAAACCAAATTATCACTCGAATCTGAACACAATAAAACTCTATACATTGATTTATGGTTTCTAAACCCTAAAACAACTTGTAACACTTTGTGAAACAGAGGTTAATTGCTTCAGGAAAATACTCGGTTGCAGTTTTGTGGTTCTTAGAGATGGGGAACATCAACTGCTTCTAATTGCTTCGTATGGACGACTACCAAATCCCTAATTTTGAGAAATGGGCATCTGTGTGGTATCTATGCTATTTCATTTATGTCTCATCTTTTTCTATAATCATACTACAATATTATACGTGCACAATCATAAATTTACGGTGCACCTATACCAACATACTTCAATTTTGGTTATAGGATTTTATGATTTATCCAGAGAGTAAACAAAGGATAATTGCAGCACCCTATTTCATTGCTAACCCACTTTTTATACAACTGTGAGCATGAGATCACTACATCTTATAAATGTGAGCATGTCATCACCGTGATCTTCCTCAGCCGTCCAGATGCTGCCATGTGGCAATTGGTTATAACCGAAAAGATGCTTGCACGATTGGGTGTTAATGGCTTCTAGAAGGTTTCACAGCTGTTACCCATCTATTATTCGTCACGTGTACATTCTGTTACAACAGAAAAGATTCCCTTTGCTTCTGCACCAAGTCAAGGATTTTGCTAAGGGAAAGTTTCTTAAGATTTACTGTTTCCTTCCGCGACAAGCGCAAGTTAGTTAACTGATCTTCCTTCTTCTCCTTGCTGCTTAGCGCAACGTTTGGTGGATGCTTGCTTTGATATAAATATCTGTGCAAGGTTTGTGCATGAAGCATTATCCAACGAGAATGTTCAAGGTTAACTTTGAACCTTGCGTGAGCCCGCGCAAGGTAGTTAAATGAAGCATTATCAAACGAGAATGTTCAAGGTTAATTTTGAACCTTGCGCGAGCCCGCGCAAGGTAGTTAAATGAAGCATTTATCCAAAGAGAGTGTTCAAGGTTAACTTTGAACCTTGCGCGAGCCCGCGCAAGGTAGTTAAATGAAGCATTTATCCAAAGAGAGTGTTCAAGGTTAATTTTGAACCTTGCGCGAGCCCGCGCAAGGTACTTAAATGACGCTTTCCTCTCTTGGATATTTGGCGCATAGTTCTAATAAATCTTATTTTGGCAAAGAAGTCCGCGCACAGTTTTCTTAGAAATTATTAATGGGTATGGTTTCCTTGATTGGCGCAAGGTTTTTGGGACCATACCCCTTCAAGTCCCCCAGTCCAGTGTTGCTCCTATGGAAGAATAAAAAGTAGGGGGAGCACTGGACTTAAGATAAATGTGCTGCGCTAGGTAAGGACTAGCTTTTTGTTGCTTTATGCATCTTGATGACGTGTCGTAAGTGAATTTTGAAAAAGTATTTGAATTTCAAATATACTTAGACATGTGTCACTTATCTGGATGGTGGAGTTGGTGACGACGCACGTTCTTGAGACGTGGTGGTACTGTTGACAGGCTGTCAACAGTACATGTCTTACCGTATTTAATGCTTTTCGGCGACACTCGCGCGCGTGGGGCGGTTACTGTTCCCCGCTCGCCCCTGCGGTTACTTGGGGATACGTGATGGTCGCAAAAGTCCAGCAGTCAAATCGTGCATTAATTGCGGTTAGTATATAAAGGGATCAACGATCCATTTGCTTCCTCACCAGATTACACTTGAGAGAAACTTGTGTTATATCTTCCGACGACCTTCAAAGTTTTCTAAGTTTTCTTCAAAGTTTTTGTTATGGCCACCGGTGCAAGTTCTGCTGAGATGTCATCGTCAAGTTTGCCACCGTTGAAGTGGTCGAAGAAAGATTTCGATAATCTTGCCACCAACTTTCTCTTTGCTCCGTCCTGGAAGGCGTTTTTCCCGGTGGCGAATGCCACGGCGGCTGATGCGCCGGCCGGCTACATTACATTATTTTACGATTATTTTGCCGAAGGGAACTTCCGGCTCTGGTAACCCATTTCTTGCTGGAAATTCTCGTTTTTACAAGATTCACATTTCTCAGTTGAGCCCGATGGGAATGGTGAGGATCCGGCATTTTGAGTTCGTTTGCCGATCGATGCAGATCGTGCTGTCGGGCGAGAAGTTTAGAGTTTTCTACCAGCTGCACTACTCGTTGGGTTTTTATTCGTTCCAATAGCGTGTGCAAGCTAAATGATTGCTGCTGGTGCCGCGAAGTCCTACCACGACTGGAAGCAAAAGTTCTTCTTTATCAAGGCGGCAGTGATCCGATGAAGATGACATTCCGGGCCGATGATGAGATCGAGCTGGAGACCCTTCCTATACCTGCGGACGAGGTATGGTATCAAGATATTAAAGATGTGCCCAATATCGTTTTGCCGGAGAGGGCCCTCATCGCCGCCGGGATGAGTATTTTCTGGAAGAAGGAACGCCGGGAAAAACGGGTGTATACCGAAGATGGAACTGGTATGTAACCCTTTAACTTCCTAGCAATATCTTTCAACATATATGTACTGATGCAAAAAATGTTTGTTATGTAGTTGTGCCTCTCTACTTGGTCTCTTTCAAGAGAGAGAAAGGGAAAATGGCCGTCGTGCCTCTTGCTGATGGTGAGGAAACTTGGTTCTCACAAATCTTGGGGAACTTTGAGTTGCCCAAGAAGGAGGATCTGGAGGCGCAACCATCTTCGAAAACTGGTAACTAAGCTCTTACAAAGCCTAAGTTGATATTGCAATATTACTCTTGAACATTTTTCTAAGTAATATGGCAATATATCTAATGGCGCAACCTTTTGCTCAATATGATTGATTATGTAGGTGACTTGCTAAACTTGAGCGTAGGCCCTGATTCGAAGAAGAAGAAGAAGAAACCCAATGCTGCTGCAGCTGCTGCGCCTCCCCCTTCCAACCCAGAGCAAAAAACCAAGCCATCAGCTGCTGCGAAAGCTGAAGGCAAGAAAGGTACGCGTCTCGTATCCGACTCTTGGTGCAATTATATGGTGGTGTCAGACTCACTGGAGGGTCTTGCGCCTGTAGGTTCGAAGAAACCAAAGCCCAAACCCATTGACACCTCCTCTCTTCCAGCTGCGAACCCAGATGATCCCCTGTTCTTGATGCCGACCCCATCGTCCCGGAAAATATAGAGAAAGTGGCTCCGGAAGAAGAGCCCAAAAAATTTAATGCTGAGAATCCTGCTGGCGAGCAGGTTAAAGATACGGCTGCAGATGTTGGGGAACCGTCAAAGTTGATATCCAAGGGAGCCGGACCTTCAACACAAAGCGAAGGCTTTGTGTTTGTTGAGGATTCGGAGGAGGAGTCGCCTATTCACCCAGAGGAGACGCCTGGGGACTGTTATTATCGCTCTTATTCTGAGAGGCGGGCCATTGCGATTCATCAGCCCGTGTGGAAAGTTAAGCAGGGTGATGTTTTCACCGATTGGCACTCCTGCAGGGAGTGGTATAAGGGCATCTTCCCGCCGGCGGAGGTGAAGCGCCAGGAAGAAAAAGACCATGAGGCTACTTACGAGTCATATCTGCAAGAGTCTGCCCTTGCCTCGTCCACAATAAATAGAATTGTGCGCAAATGGCGCAGTATGAACAAGGAGTGGGACGAGGTTGAGCTTGAGAAGGTGAAGGCCAAGCTTGAGAAAGAGAAGACGTTGAAGATGCTTGTTGATTTTGAGGCGGAAAAGGCCCAGTTTGAGGAAGAGAAGAAGACTGAAGAATGGGCTGCGCTGTCTTGGAAGCGCAAGTGTGAGGCGTCTGCTGTGCAATATGCGGACGAGCGCAAGCGCTTTGTGGAGGCTTACGAGCGTGACAACAAAGAAAAAATTTCTCTGTGCAACGAAATTGAGAAACTCAAAAAGACAAAGCTGATGCAGTTGCGGCAGCAGAAGAGGTGCGCTCACACAGAGAAAGGAGCGAGCAGAATGAGGTATCAACCAAAATAACTCTCCTTCTTAAAAATAAAGAAATTGATGATCTAACTGCTATGCTCTTTGACCAGGCGCGACTGCAAGCTGAGGTTGATAGTTTGAAGAAAGATATCAACCTTCACCGAACAGAGAAAGCCGAGTTGATCCGCCATTTAACTGAAGGCGAACAAAAACTTAATGACACGGAGGTCGCTCGCGCTACCGCAGAAAGCTTGGCCGAATTCCTCATGAACCAGCTTACCTGGTTGCGGGAGTATGGGATTGTGGAGGTAATATTCCTTTTCTTTATATGTCTGGTTTGATTGTCGCAACATATACTAATTGTATTTGTGTACAGATCGCAAATGCCATCCTTAACTCTACGGAGTTGGATGAGAGGGTGGCAGAATTAATGATGGCGGCGCGCAATGACGGGCATGCTGAGGGCTATAGAGAATGCACTTTGCACGTGGCCCATGCGCTGAAGACCAATGGGATACCAGTCGTGCTGCCACGCATGGGCTAAATACTGCCGCCATTTATTCTGCTGCCAAAGAAAAATATGATCAATTGCAAATTCCGATTATGGACCTTGTGGACGCCGCGCTGCAGCAAGACGACTTTGTTGATAAGCTAAAGGAGATCTTTTCTTCATCAGAAAAGCAGGCGAGAACCAAATTCATAGAATAGGAAATTTGTAATTTTTTACTTTATGATAACTTGTAACGTTGCGCTGCTGCGCAAGTATTGTGGATGTGAATATAATATATTTCAGCTTTACAATTTTGCATGGGACCAATTACTTGTGTAGGATAGACAAATGAACAATTTCTTTTCTCATGTGTGAGCGTAAGTATTAAGTTAGCTTGTGGCTCATGAGTTTGTGTTTTTGTTTATCCAAAGGAATTGCATGCATTTGTAAATGAACATATATAAGACTGTAAGTAGTGGCAAAGTATTTTATTCATACTGATAAAGCACAAAGCTATGACTGCCACTAAGATTACATAACAAATAAAGTAAGTAGTCTCGTTACGCAACGCTCAGAAGTTGCTTAGAGGACTGAGATTACATATAACATCGGCGTAGTTGTTGGGCGTTCCAGGTTCGAGGAACGCTGGATCCGTCCATACGCTTCAGAGTGTACGCGCCTTTTCCCAATACTTCATATATCACGTACGGACCTTCCCATCGCGGGGCTAACTTCCCTGGTTTTTCGGCATTCGACGCTTCATTATCGCGAAGAACAAAGTCACCAGGCAAAAAGGAACAAATGCGCACCCTTTGTTGTAATACTTTTCAAGCTGGGACTTGTATTTAGCTTCGCGAATCGCTGCATTTTCTCGTCGTTCTTCCAATAAGTCTAAGTCGATGCGCCTTTGTTCTTCGTTATCTTGTTTTTCCAAAGCTAGCATTCTTGGAGATGGTAACCCAATTTCGGCAGGAATCACAGCTTCCGTGCCGTACACAAGGCTAAAAAGAGTTTCTCCAGTACTAGTCTTGGGCATAGTTCGGTGTGCCCACAAGATGCTAGGCAATTCATCAACCACCCCCGCCGTGCTGTGCCAAGGCAGGCCTTGATACCGTCGACCAACTGTTTGTGTATGCTTTCAACTTGGCCATTTGCTAGTGGGTGCACAACAGAAGCAAAAACATGCTGGATTCCCATGTCGGTCATCCATGTTTGCAACTCTTCAGCCGTTAAATTTGGACTGTTGTCTCTAATAATGCGCATGGGCAGACCAAAATGGCAAATAATGTATTCCCAGATGAATTTTCGAATTACCATCCCTGTAGTGGAAGCTAAAAGTTTGGCTTCAACCCATTTGGTGAAGTAATCTACCGCAACAATGATAAACTTTACTGCGGGCGCATGCTGAAATGGTCCCACTAAGTCGATGGCCCATTGTTGAAATGGCCAAGCTATTGTGATGGGTACCAAAGGATTCTTTGGGCGTAATGTTTTAGGGGCATGCCTTTGGCAGGACATGCATTTGCGCAAGATCTCTACCGCGTCAATGTACATTCCGGGCCAATAATACCCTGCCTTTTCACTTTGGCTACGACCATGTGCGGCCCACAATGTATGCCACATAGCCCCTCATGGACCTCCCTGATTAGGTATTGCGCGTCATGTTTGTCAACACAGCGGAGCGAAGGACCCATGTAAGAGCTTCGGTACAGAATACCGTCAATCATTTCATAATTGAGGGCTTTGCATCGTAACTTACGTGCTTGTGCTTTATCTTCTGGTAAAGAACCATGTAACAAATACATCATTATTGGAGACATCCATGATGGATCTCTTACTTCGGCCATTGTCACTTGTCTGAGAGGGACTGATGGATTACTTAAAACCTCGATGCGAACCTCTTTTGCCAAATGCTTGAAACTAGTTGCAGCGAGTTTGCTTATAGCGTCAGCATGTTTGTTTTCGCTTCGCTTGACGTGTGTGATTTTAAATTGTTGGAACTGTGCTATAAGAGCCTTGAGTTGCGCCAAGTATAGAGCCATGATATCTCCCTTAGCATCGTACGTTCCAACTACTTGCTCAGCAACTAGTAATGAATCAACATGGGCTTCTAAATTTGTTGCACCGACTTTGATAGCGTGGCGTAAGCCTGCTAGGAAAGCTTCATATTCGGCCTCGTTGTTGGTGCTTTTAAAATCCAACCGAATTGCATATGTGAATTCTGCTCCCTTTGGACTCATTAATCGAAGACCTGCTCCAGCCCATCACTGTTTGATGCGCCATCTGTAAACAATGTCCAGGCTCTATTGTCGATGACTGGGATTGGGTTTTGGATTGCTTGGCATTCTTCAACTTTATCGGTGGGAATTTCAGCGATGAAATCTGCCAAAACTTGGCCTTTGATAGCTGGTCTAGGTTTATAACAGATGTTATAACCTCCCAATTCTATTGCCCATTTCGCAAGTCGTCCAGAAACATCTGGTTTGGCCAGGACTTGGCCAATGTGAAAATTTGTTAAAACTGTAATAACATGTCCAAAAAAGTATCTTCGTAGTCTGCGCGAAGCATGGACCAATGCTAAAACTAATTTCTCCATGATTGAATACATTGTCTCTGGATCGTTCAACATCTTACTGATATAATAAATTGGAGACTGGACCCCTTCGCGCTCTACCAACAAGACAACACCTACTGCTACCTCAGATGCAGCAAGATATAAGACCATGGGTTCTTTTTCACGAGGAGCAGTAAGTGTGGGAAGTTGAACTAAACAATCTTTCATCTGCTGGAAAGCTTAACCAGGTTCAGGAGTCCATGCGAACTCTTTGCTCTTCATATAATTGCGCAAGGTTCGAATAAATGGATAAGACTTTGCAGTGTGATTGGCGAGGAAGCGGTTTAGCGCAGCTAACCTTCAGCCAAACGTTGCATCTCTTTGATGGTGGTAGGAGAAGACATTTTTTGTATTGCCTCGACCTTCTCGGGATTAACTTTGAAACCGTCTTTGGTGATGATGAAACCCAAAAATTTGCCCTCCTCCATGCCGAAGGAGCATTTGCTGGGATTTAACTTTAGATTTACCTCGCGCAGAGAATCAAAAGTTCTTTGGATGTTGTCTAGCATAGTGTCTTCTGAATTACTCATAATGACCAAATCATCAATGTAGACTTCCACAGTTTTCCCAATGTCATCTCCAAACACTGTATCCATCAATCTTTGATAAGTAGCTCCCGCATTGCGGAGACCAAAATGCATCTTGGTATAACAAAAAATGCCCTTCTCCGTGCGAAAAGCGGTTTTATCTTCGTCCTCTTTTTTCATCAAGACTTGATGATAACCTTTATAACAATCTAGAAAACATTTCCAGCGAAAGGAAGCTAATGAGTCAACCTTTTTGTCAATCTCAGGAAGAGAATAACAATCTTTCGGACACGCATTGTTTAGATCTTTGAAATCTACGCACATCCGCCATCCGCCATTATATTTCTTTACCATGACTAGGTTTGCCACCCAGGTTTGGTATTTGACTTCGTGTAGAATACCAGCATTTAACAACTCGGTGACTTGTTCGTTCATTGCCTCTGTCTTTTCTGACCGAGGCTGCGCTTTTTCTGCACAACTGGTTCTGCTGATGGAAATACATTCAGGCAATGTTCCAAAACGTCGCGCGGGACACCAACCATGTCAGCAGGTGTCCAGGAGAAAATGTCTTTGTTGCAAAACAACAGTAGTTTAAGCTTTGCACGAATTTCAATACTGACTGCAGGCCCTAATAAGATTGTCTGCTCAGGGTACTTATTGTTGAGTACCCACTTTTCTGGTTCTTTGTTTGGCAATGTCTTGCCAGCCGTCATAATTGGTTCCTCAATTGACATGATTTCTTTCCGCGCATAAAGTATAGCTATACCATTTGGTGTCGGAAAACCACAAGCATCATGCGGAGCGGATGTAATCATACTAAAATCACGTTGCGCGCGGCGCCCCAATAGTACATCATGACGGGAATTTGCCGGCATCACCATGAAGTTGACGTTACTCATTCGAGAACACCTCCCATCAGACAAAGTAACAGGAAAAAGGATTTGTCCTAGAGGAAAGACAGCCTCATTGCAGAACCCAGTTAATGGAAAATCAACTAGTTCCAAGCGTGCCTTATCCTTAGGATCTAGTTGCTTGAAGCACTGCTCATACATGATATCCATGGAACTACCCGATCTATAAACATATAGTCTGTTTGGTAGTGCCCAAAAATACCGGTGATAACTACTGGCCGGTCTTCTTGAGGACCTCCTGAAATGATAGGAAAAATGACTTGCTGTTCGCGCCAAGTGTTGTTTTGAAAATGCTTGAAGGCTACGCTTGCGCGATGATCCACCTTGAATCATGGACACGTGCTGTTTCATTTTCTTGTTGCTAGGCCCTTCGTTCTCGCGCGTAATCTGTTTAATCTCTTTGCGCACATTCTAGACTAGATGTGTAAGCTTCCCACTCTTTAATGCTTTCTCAATTTCCATGCGCATACTGATGCAGTTATCTGTTGTGTGGCCTGTGTCTCTATGATAGTCACAGAACAAATTTGGGTCTTGCCCTTTTTTGTTTTTCATTGGTTGGGTTGTTTAAACTGATAATTCTTAGTGTTGAGAACCTCAGCCGGCGATTTCGTTAAGGGAGTCCAGTGACGTTCCCTATTCTCTTGCTTAATCGCTTTTTGAGTTGTTATCTTGTTGATTGTTGCTCGCGCATCAATTGGTGAATAAGGAGAATACGAATTCTGACTTGATTCTTTCCAATTTCTCTTATACTTGCGACTACCTCTACTCAGGTCTTGCGGATGATTCTGAGGTAGAGGTGGCCTGTTAGAACTTAAGTTGCGCTCAGTTTAGGCGTAGACTTTGGCTGCCGCCATGAGTTTATCCCAATTTTTTGGAAGGCCAGTTGTACCGGACAACACTTTAATCATTTCGTCGCACCTTACCGCATATTTGAACTGCGCGCTATAAGGTCTTCATGGACATCTCCAATCTCCAACACCTCTTTATTGTAACGTGTTATAAAATCTTCGAGGCTTTCATCGTCCCTCCGCCAGATGTTCATTACATCTGAAGAGTCGCGCACGTACCGCCGTTGCTGACTAAAGTGTGTAAGAAAATTTTCTTTTAAGTCATTCCAAGAGGAAAGTTTACCTGCCGGCAAATTATCAAACCAAAGGAGCGAAGTGCCAGTAAGGTTTGTACAAATAAGTGACACCACATTAGCAATGTACAGCACCCAAGTAACCCTGCACCGGTAAAGAGGCGCATGTGATGATCAAGATCGGTCAAACCGTTAAACTTTCCAAAGTTGGATGGTAATTTCGCTCGCTCCAACGGAGCCAGTTTCTGGATTGTATACTGCACGTACTTTTGTAATCATGCTCAGCTTCTGGATTGTATACTGCACGTACTTTTGGCTTGTAACTGGCATGATCTGCAGATATGCGATTGAAAATACTTGCACTGTCCCCTTCGTCATAGGTTCTATCGAGCTCATCGTGTTGGGTGTCCCGTTTCTGCGAAGACCGCGGGCCCAAACGAGAATGGACAGATGCGCGACGTTGAACGTTGTCTTCTTTCCTTCTATTACCAGAATGAACAGGATCATTCCTGGTTTTAAAATACATTTCTGTTCCATCTTCAGGCATGCACGAAGGGGAACGAGCATGACTTTGAGTATTATAACTCAAAACTCGAGGTGCCGACGAAGCACGGACCTGAGGAGCGTTAACCGGAGCTTGAAAAGCTGGAGTTCCGGCTTGGGCACATAACTGAGCATACATAGCATTTAGAGTCACTTGAGATTTGATTAACCACGATAATGGAGTCTCTCCAGGTGGTAAAATCGACGTAACATCAACCTGAAGAGCCGCTGGCGTTAAGGAATACTCGCATGATTATGATCATACTGAGCATTAGCTTCGCCAGAAGAATCCTCAACTATTTGTCCGTCGACCGAGGTCCGACAACAACGCGTCGAATCCCTGATCGAGGACCTTGAAAAGATGATCCGTCAACCATGATGCTGCAGATCTAAGTGAAACGAAACGAAAGGTGAGAAAGAATCGAAATCGGTGGGCGCCAGTGAAGAAACCCTAGATCAACTAGACCGAAATCACAGTAGATCTATGGAATGGGCTCTGCATAAAAGGGTTGACCCTCCGTTTGGTTTCACGAAAGATGATGAATAGAACAATATTCCGGCTGATCCTCCAAAACAGAACACCGTTAGCTCGCCACGGGGAGAATGGGATTATCTCCGTGACCACCCTCCGGCGTGAGAATAAGTACAGGTAGTCGGAAGTAAGTATTGTAAGTGAGAGAGTAGTTGAGAGTGAATACCTTTCCTTGAACTCCAAGTTACTTATTTATATCCGTGTTTGGCACCAAAAAGAGAGATTGTTAACTTTAACGGAATCTTTTGCTATTCCGTTAATGTTTGTTGGCAATCCGTTAGTGCACACGGATCGTGAGCTCATTAGCGGTTAGGGAGGTGCCACGTGTCAACATGAGATCACTACATCTTATAAATGTGAGCATGTCATCACCGTGATCTTCCTCAGCCATCCAGATGCTGCCATGTGGCAATTGGTTATAACCGAAAAGATGCTTGCACGATTGGGTGTTAATGGCTTCTAGAAGGTTTCACAGCTGTTACCCATCTATTATTCGCCACGTGTACATTCTGTTACAACAGAAAAGATTCCCTTTGCTTCTGCACCAAGTCAAGGATTTTGCTAAGGGAAATTTTCTCAGGATTTACTGTTTCCTTGCGCGAGAAGCGCAGTTAGTTAACTGATCTTCCTTCTTCTCTCTTGCTGTTTAGCGCAACGTTTGGTGGATGCTTACTTTGATATTAATATCTGTGCAAGGTTTGTGCATGAAGCATTATCCAACGAGAATGTTCAGGGTTAACTTTGAACCTTGCGCGAGCCCGCGCAAGGTAGTTAAATGAAGCATTATCAAACGAGAATGTTCAAGGTTAACTTTGAACCTTGCGCGAGCCCGCGCAAGGTAGTAAATGAAGCATTTATCCAAAGAGAGTGTTCAAGGTTAACTTTGAACCTTGCGCGAGCCCGCGCAAGGTAGTTAAATGACGCTTTCCTCTCTTGGATATTTGGCGCAGAGTTCTAATAAATCTTATTTTGGCAAAGAAGTCTGCTCGCAGTTTTCTTAGAAGTTATTAATGGGTATGGTTTCCTTGATTGGCGTAAGGTTTTTGGGACCATACCCCTTAAATTACAGTCTTATTTATATTGTTAGTATCAAATACTTTATTTTCGTTTGTATGTGAGTTGACTAATATCATTGCATTAGCCTGATAATGTGTTCATTATTGAGGATCTTCCAGCTCTAGGATAACTACATTGTAACCTTTTGTGTGTGTTTGCCTCTTGCAGATCCTTTTTTTATCAGAAAGATTATAGTTGCATCCCATTTTATATTCTGACTTAACGCAATTCCCAACCTCAAACGTTGGAAGATATCGACCATCTTAAACAGGAACAAAATCTTGCATACATTCTTAACTTGCAGCAAGATAGGGTCATTTCATATTGAGAATGGATTTAGTGTTGATTGTCAAAATATGCAAATGACTTGGAAAAAGCTACCTGAGAAGGCCTATAAGCAAGAATGATATGGTTATCATGTACCAACCTTATGTTGAGAAGTGGCATGGTTTGCTATTTGGTTATCCTTAACCAAGAAAATAAATTGTATTTATTACATATTGGTATCACATTTGTAGCATGACATGCAAACCCAATTGTAATATCATAATCCTTGATGTATGGTAACTACTATATCATATAAATAAAACTTATTGTTCTTAACAACATCTAGTTATTTTTTTTATTTTGTGCGTTCTAAAACTACAATGCTTTCTTTATCTGCTAGATGTTCGAACCATGTTAACATTGTCTTCAAGTTATTAGCTATTGTAATTGACACATGTGTAAATCCTTTACATCTAAACTTATTTTTCTTAACTATTATGATTTACACATGTGTAAACCTTGACTTCTATTCTTTTTTTTAAATGTTATAATTTACACATGTGTAAACCTTCCTATCTATGCTACTTTTTTTTACTATGATGATTTACACATGTGTAAAACTTGATATCTATGCTAACTTTTTTTAATTATTATGAATTACACATGTGTAAACCTTCATAATATGCTTATTTTGTTTAACTATTATAATTTACACATGTGTAAACCTTGATATCAATGCTTATTTTTCATTGTTATGATTTACACATGTGTAAATCTTCATATATATGCTTGTTTTATAACTATTACGATTTACACATGTTTAAACCATCATCTCTTTGATTTACACATGTGTAAAAACATATAGAAATTTGTTTCGGCTTCATTATACGTTATTTTCCTTACATTCTTTACGGGAAATAACGAGTGCATAAGGCAAAAGAGTGACTCAAATGGTCATTTTGCTTCAGTGAATATCAAATCGTAAACATTGGTGATAGAGGGCGTCTAATTATTGGTTTATGCATGTAGTTCTTCAAAAATGTGTTCGACCACTAGATTAGCCAAAACAAAATCCAACATCATTACAACTTCCTTATAGCATCTCTAGTACATCAACACATCCAAGCGCGCCACATCAAGTATTACATATGTCTAAGTGTATGTTTTACATAAGTTGTAAATGTCATGTATCATTATGTAAAATGTCTTACACATGTGTAAACTGTTCTGTGGTCACTTAATTGTTTATGTTTTGCACATTTAGAGCTCATTAACACACGTGTAAATTGTTCCCTGTCAATTAATTGTTTTTGTTGTACACATTTGAAGCTCATTTACACATGTGTCAACTTCGAATTAAACAATATATTATCTTATGTAAAAGTGATAGTACCCCGGTAAATTTTATGGATAACAAAAAATAGTTACAACTTAGGGACATTAGACTTCTCGCGATATACCTCGAGGAATACACCAACTCCGAACCATTAGCAATGGTCTAATAGTTGGAACCTAATAAGGTCTCGGCTATTAGCTAAAGTAGAAATAAAAAAAAAACAATTGTAGACTTAAAGCCACACCCGGCCCAAGTTCAACATAAAAATAACATGTACAATCAAGTTTCAAACAACCTAAATCATAAAAAACGATCAAACACAACCAACATATTAAAACAACATCTAAAGCATAACAACCGAGAGTTCATCTTGAGCTTCCCCAAAACCTTGAACTCGGCCAAGCAACAACATCATCCTCATCCTCATTCCTTAACCTGCCCAAACTCCAAACATTCATACACCAAAAATAGCATCAGCAAACACCAAACCCAACTTGATTTTCACATCCCCAAACAAATATTTAAGTCATTTGTTATACATGTCATTATAAACAAATAAACATTCGGACTTACACATGTTAAATTCTCAGTTACACATACAAAAATTTATTTTACACATGTGTAAGTTTCTCTTTTACACATGCGTAAATTCTCAATTAAACATGTGTAAATTTGTTTTACAAAGTTTATGTTTTACACGTGTGTAAGTTTATGTTTTACACGTGTGTAAGTGTTTATCGTTTTACACATGTGTAAATTCTCAGTTACACATGTGTAAATATGTTTTTTCACGTGTAAGTGTTTTCGCTTTACACATGGGTAAATTCTTAGTTAAACATGTGTAAATTTCTCCAATAAGATTCTCAGTTAAACATGTTTTTATCTTCTTAAAGTATTATGATTTACACATGTGTAATATATGACTTTCATGGAATCTCAAAAGCTGAAATTCATCCAGGCAAATGTAAAAAACAAGATGAAAAAAGTTGATGACATTTAAGCTAAGCTAATATGGAATAATTAATCTTGCATCCATAATTTTGAAGTCTATCCTTTAAGAAGGTTAAGGTCTACTAGTTCATAAAGATTCTTAGATTTTAGCAATGTCATCTGGTGGATTGATAGAAATCCAACGCATAGAAATAGTATTAGACATAATCCAAGCCCAAACATCAATAATTGTTGAACTCCATTAGTTCAAGTTGTAACTCAGATAGATTGGAATCGAAAATCACACATTTAGTTAAATCAAAACTTGATATATATTAATGTCAAGTTGTCAATGTGTAAGCAATATATATACAAGAACTGAAATTGATGCTCCTTTAGGTAAAATGATGTGCATTTGTATCGCCATACAGAGAATAAAAACCATTCCAGCCCAAATTTTAACAAAACAGAACAATAAAAAGTCAAAACCAAACCTGGTCGACATCTAAGCATTGGAAGTACTTTCAGCAGCCTTTATGTGTTTGCCAACGGTTAGATTGCGGTTCATTCATCCTTTTGTTCTTCAAAAACCTTTGATAACTTCAGATTTGCAGGTTAATTTCATGAGGAAGATGGTGAATTTGGAAGATGTCGACTGGATTTCATGGGGGAGAAGGTGAATTTGGGGGGGGGGGGGGCGTGAAGGGCAATTGAATGTGATTTTACAATATTACCCTTTTTTAATCTTATTTAATAGTCCCATTCTCATTTAATCCCCCACTCATCTTAGCCCTTGATTTAGGATGATCTATGGATGGAAATTGTTCCTAGAGTTCTCACAAAAATCAATGTTCTCAAGATAACCCTCCCCTATATTATATATATATATATATATTAATTAATATATATATAATACAGGGGAGAGTTTAAATTAGAACGCTAAATATCGCGAGAACCGTGAGAACGAATGAAAAAACCACGAAAACTTGGTCAAAAACAATTCAAATTCAATTTTTCTTTTTACACTTATCATTATTATTCGAATACAATGTTATAAATTTAATTTACACGTTTAAATTTACGTGAATTCGTAAATAAATTTTTTTACACATGTGTAAGTTTGTCATTTACACGTGTAAATTTTTTATATTTACACATGTGTATAAAATCTAATAAGAGTGATTTTGAGGGTAGAATGAATTATTTGATGTTGTAAATTCTTATTTTGATGTTGTATTTTAATTACATTGAGGTTTATATTAAAAAATGGGTTTGATTGGTTTTTTCATTCGTTCTCACGGTTATCGCAATATTTAGCGTTCTTAAGATAACCCTCCCCTATATATATATTGCGAGAACCGTGAGAACGAATGAGAAAATCAATTAAAACTACTTTTTAATACAAACCTCATTATAATTAAAATACAACATCAAAAAAAGAATTTACAACATCAGATATTTTCTTCTCCTCTCAAAATCCCTATTATTATATTTTTACATATGTGTAAATATAACATATTTACACATGTGTAAATGGTGAATTTACACATGTGTAAATTTTCTTTATTTACGAATTCACGTAAATTAAATCGTGTTAAATTTCTAATATCGTATACGAATACTAATGATTAGTGTAAAAAAAAATTTGAATTTGAATTATTTTTAACTAAGTTCACACGACTTTTCATTTGTTCTCACGGTTCTCACAATATTTTCTCATTTAAACATTCTCCTATATATATATATATATATATATTATGTTTGTTTATTAGAAGTTGTGCAATTATTTAGAGTTCTCAAATAAACCTAGCCATAAATATATATAGGGGATGTATCATGATAAAATTAGTTTAAATGAGAAAACTAAAAAACATACCAATTTTTTTTATTAATTTCGCTATTTTTGTATATAAAAAATAACTACTATACATGTGCATTATTACGAAAAAAACCTATTTTTGGTATAGCGATTTTTAATAAAAAATTGTAAACAAAATAAAATTTGGCGTGTTTTTTAGGTTTATTGTAGTTTTTTAATTTTCTTATTTATATTTAGTTTTCTTATTATCCTCTCCTTGTATATATATAAACTTGAGATGTTTTTTAAGGACAATACATGTAAATTAAATAAAAAAGACAAAATGACAGTTTTACCCCTCATATGAGGCCACATGATTGCTCTTAACCATAAAAATGGATGGAGATTAGTATAAAGGACATGTGATGTGCAAAAGTTTCAAATAAAGGACACACGATGTGCAAAAGTTTCAAATAAAGACACGCTGTGTAATTTCTAAAGATAAAAGACACACGGTGTAAGTTGATGTAAAGTTAAAGGACAAACCGTCTAATTTACTGAAAAGAATAATTCACATAGTTTATTTCCTCATACTTTCAAATATCTTTATTTTGAAGACAAAATTATTAGTTATCTGAATATTTTCATACAAAAAATCTATGTTAAATGTTTTAAAAGAAATTAAAGTCAAGATCCAACTTCTCGTGATGGAAAAAAAGGTAATTGCAATTTGCAAGTTATCTTTTCTGGAAATTAATGATAAATGTCTCCTTATCATTAGAATCGTTTTTTTTTTCTACAAGCCTTTTGACTTGGTGATATCTAGATATATAGTGTGTCAAATAATGTTTCTTGGGACTCCTCGTTAAAATTTTTTTTGTACAATGGTCATGCACTCATGCATTTTGTAAACCGTCTTAAGCGTTTTCTCAAACCAACATCATAGAATACATGGTTTCATTAAGATTGATGGGATGATTTATTTATTTATTGAAAATTCATTAACTTTAAACACACACGTATCTAGCTGATATATCGCTATATATATAGTTATTATTAGTTCAAGTGTTTGCATTTTTCTTGAGAAGATCTTACAAGTTAAGAAATATCCAAATTAAAATAGAGTTATGGTGAATGAGATGTTAATGTTTAAAGTGCTTGTTTCGGGTCACATCGCATCAAGATGTATTTCTTTCCGTAAAACTTGTAGTAATACAAACGTTGCATTAGACGTTGTGTATCTATTATTATATCTTTATTATTCAATATAATGGTTAGACAAATGAAGATAATACAATGTTGAATGATTACCGTGATACAATGTTGCAACACATAACTACGACACAATATCAAGCATGATAACCATGATAAATAGTAGTGATACGATATTTAAGTATGAGAACTAAAGTACAAATTCTTTCAATCACAAGTAATGGATTTAAACCTCTGACTGTTCACTAGCTTTCTAAGTAAGCGACACAAACATTTCGCTTGACATGTTTCGAATTTCAAACACCCATGCAAAAAAAAAAAAGGATCGATAAACTGCATGAACACCATGAAACGTTAAAGATGTACAAAGTATGGTCAATGCTAGTTGGAAGGCATTGGTGGCTAGTTTAAGCGTTTTTTGGCCATTACTCCCTAACTAATTTGCGATATGCATCTAGTGCCATTGTTAAGGTATTAAGCGGTATGTTTACCTAGGAGACGCAACTTTACATAAAGGAAAATAGTAATACAACTCAACCCTTTTTAAACGAGCGATAAATTGAACTCGTGTAAAGTGAAATAGTAATACAACTCAACCCTTTTTAAACGAACGATAAATTGAAGTCATGGCCAATCACTTTCTTTCAGGTGTCATGAAAACTTGTATCTGTATAGTGCCTTCAGTCAAATAAAAATACAGTTTATTTATTATATGCTACAGAAGGTTATAGGCATGAGGTGTTTTGTGTTAGATAAGACTAATAACTATTTATTTGTACATCAAATACATATTACTAATAACTATTTTATTTCATATATAAGCAAATTCACTTGTGGTTGAATGGGAAATTGGTATGGTCCGACCGTGCTGAGTTTATAAAATAATAGAGTCATTGATTGGTAACCGAGGCCAAACACAAAATGATGCCCAAACCATGTGAATGAATGGCTACATTTAGCTACATGCCATTTGTGACATTTGCATGTGCAAGTACCATATCAAAATCATTGTATATCATCAATAAACTATATGATATGTAACTACTCACCTACTATGTCGAAATTTGTTGACATAGGTATGGTATATTAATGGATATATAAAACAAGATGGATGGTTCGATTCGACTTGTTCATGTCAATCAATCTTGCAAAAGGCAATGACACCATAGTAGGATCCAAGTGAATCACCGATCATCTCTTATGTGTCTTTATCCATCGTTTAGTGACAGCTATGATTCCAACTCTTTTTTAACCAATTCATTATACTAGAATGTGTTGGTTTGCTTGGTCTCAAGCTAAATAAGAGATACATATAATGTTATGACCATTAACAACGGATTCATGAGTGTCTTTTACCAGCATCATCAAATTTTGGTCTTTGAATTTCTATTATATTGAGCAAATGTTATTTTGCCAGGTGCTAAGTAGGGTCATTGAAATTAACTAAATTCCAATAATAATGTGTATGTTTAGATAAAGAAGTATACATAATGGTAATAATATAAACATTATCTCTATTTAACTCATAGATAACCCTAAAGTAGTTCCAGCATCATTCTATTTCTCTTTCTTCTGAGTTTGCGGCACCATCATTTGAAACTATACGGTGTCATTGTCCCAATATATGGTGTCACTCAAATATCCGATAGAAATGTAACTTTTTTTTTATTGATGTCACATGACATGTTTTTTTCGCACGTTACATCCCCTTATGGTTATGTCATTCTAAAGTTTACTTACATGCATAGATAACTTTTGTTAGGAAATACTAAAATCTTCTTTGAATTACTTTAAGCTTATGTTTTATACGTGTATATATGTGTCAATTGACTTGTGTAATGCATATGCTTTTCATAAAGGAACATTTATTGAAATTTATAAAATAGTTATTGATGTATTGCAAAATACATATATTTATCGTATAAAGTTTGTATACTTTTCGTTTCATTTGTTTCGGTTTTTAGTTAGAAATAGTTTCTATTGATAGTTTGTTTGTTTGCACGTCTCGGCTACTGAAAAGATGAGAAAACTCAGGAAATATGTTGAAAAAGAGTTAGCAACGAGGAACCGGTCGTGACGTAGCTGAACGGAAACGAAAATCGAGAAAATCTGGAAAAAGGAACCCGTCTGCGTCACGCGATCGTGATATGGAAGAGCCTTCGTGTAACTCGAAGGCAATTAAATAATAATTTTCAATTTGAAGCGCCGCGTCACGCGGCGCCTTGAGAGTTTACCTGTCGCGTAACATGACTGTAACAACCCGACTTTCTGGTTGTTCCGTACTACTATTACTTCTTCCTTGTAATTGTTTTGTAATCCGGGATTCGATAAATAATGGAATTATGTTTTATTAAATACATTTTCATCACATTGCATAACATCACACTTAAAACGCTTTTATACTCGCAACGCTAACACTACACGAATCACAGTAGCTTATGCTACTTTATATGCCAAGTGTGTTTGTTTGTTCGGTAACCACTCGTGCCTACGACCTCACTTATCACGATGATCGAAAACGCAGTTAATTATATGGTCTATGCAATGTTGTATGTTATTTATGTGTTATGTGTGCTTATGTTTCATGAATGGTACTCGCTCTCGCAAACGCTCTCTCTCACACAACACGCTATACCGCACTACAATGATGAATATTACACTTAACACCTAGCCAAAACGCTTAACATTACTAACTAATACGAACGAAATCGCCAAACGAACAGCCAACGTGTGAATCGGAGGCAATTCGTAAGAAAATGGCTAATTCGTACGAACTACCTAATTCGTACGAATTGCCAATTCGTATGAACTAGCTAATTCGTACGAATTAGGCCCAATTCGTACGAATTACAACCTCCTTCCCCCTCTCCTATAAATACCCAGCTCACTCACACGCACTCCTCTTGCTGCCACATCACACCAGACTTTTCCTACTCGCATTTCTCTGATTTTCAAGTAAGAACAACACCTTTCTATGCCAAACACAACGTTTTCCACTACGATTTTACACGAGTATATCTCCAATTTCATCTAAACTTCTCTATTTATGAAAATCTTCATTTTTTCACAAAAAAACTTCTGATTTTACCTTGGAT
Source organism: Scalesia atractyloides (assembly GCA_947069175.1). Lineage (NCBI taxonomy): Eukaryota > Viridiplantae > Streptophyta > Magnoliopsida > Asterales > Asteraceae > Scalesia > Scalesia atractyloides. The sequence goes on from CAMTDV010000024.1 coordinate 64,494,371, forward strand.
ACACACTTAGATGAGTGTGTTTGAGTTAGCTTGGGCTTCTCAACATAGAAACCGTGTTGTTTCAAACTCACAAAGTGTTTTATCCACCTAAAACTGTTCTAAACTTGATTTTTACACCGAAAACGGACTAACCGACTTGTGTTTCGTTCACTAAATAGTGGGACAAAGCATTGTCATAAACATACTTGAAATAGACTCGAAATTACGTCTATTTCAAGTAAAAGCTCAGTTCCAGACGCACGAAGACGCAAAAATAGCCACTTGTGCGAACTGGACTGGCTCGTACGAATTAGACCTAGTTCATTCGAACCAGTCCGAGTTCTTTCAAGTGACTAAAGTGCTCTAAAAATCTCCCCAGCTTTTGGTTTGCTCAGTAGCTCAAGGTTGGAAGGATGGACACTCGATTTCCCGGCGAACGACGCGAAAACACTCGATTTTGAACACCTAAATAGGCTAGTTCATACCAACTGACTAATTCGTATGAATTAGCTAATTCGTACGAACTACTGCTAGTTCGTTCGAACTGGTGCTAAATTCGTACGAACTGGTGCTAAATTCGTACGAACTAACCTGTTATCCCGCCAAACTTCACTTCTACTGTTTCAACACTTCGGAAGATTGATTCACTTCTGTTCTCGCTTACAGCTGATCAGGCGCTCCTTTCAATCCACAGTAGATTGTGTTTACTTGCTAAGCACGAACTGTGAGTATACTTGAACCCTTTTTCGCTTAAACGCACTTTTGGGTGTTACATACGTTCTCTATATCAAAACACGCTACACACGACGCTAAACTCTTTAAACGCTAACCGCTCTTACATGTTATATGTGAATCGTTGAATGTTTGTTTGCTATGTGTAAATGATGAGGACTCGCAGACCACCCTTAGCAACGATAGTACTATAGTTTGGACACAACACCCAAGTGGTTCGGGGGTTGTTAAGGCTCGCATACTAACTTAACGTTCGTGGTCATTGTTGTGAACACGTATCGCGCATACTCCACCTCACAGTCGTATTGGTTAGCTTGTATCATTATTGTTTCTTACTTAGATTCGCCTCTCTACGTGTCACATGCTGGTTATGCGTAAACGCGTTATCTCTATTATTATGTTATTAAACCTGTATGCTCACCTTTACTTTATGTATTGACTTTTATTTTAACGTATGTGACAGGTTGATGATTATCTTGAGCTGCAAAACAGATAGGACTCCTAGAAACTCACTAAATAAATCTAGGTTGTCAGATTATGTTTGGTTAAGAGATTTTGAAATTCGTAATGACTGTTTGAGGATTATATGTTTGATTGTATGGGAAACTGAATGTTAAGAATATTGCCATTTAAATAGTTGTTATGGATTCTCTTGAGCAATCTGGTTCGCCTAGTGCCGCGCCCCGATGATTCTGCCATCGGTTGGGGTGTGACAATGACCGGGGTGAATTTCGTGGCAGAATGGTTTTTGGAGCTGGATACTTGTTTGAATCATATATAAACATCTTTAATCAACTCTAGAACCCTAATCACGATTCTACATCATCTTGGGCGAAAAGTTGAAGCTTTTTGGAGCGTTTTTGAGAGCTTGAAGCAGCCGGTTGAAGGTCGGAAGCAAAGTGAAGAAACACCAGATCTAAACGACCGGAATCAATTTAGATATGTGGGCATGGTTTCCGCATAAAATGGTTAATCTCCTGCTTTTATCGTAATTGGTTGAGCTTCGCCGGTAATCACTGCAAAACAGACAACATGGTTAGCCTCGTCACGAGGAGAATGGGTTTCTCTCCGTGACCACCCTCCGGCGTGAGAATAAGTACAGTGATCGGAGAAGAAGAAGTAAGTGTAAGTAAAGTTAAGTGAGAGTAGATGATTAACTTATACCTCAAGTATTCTATTTATAGCCGAATGTATTGGGAGCCAAAATCTAACAGGAGAGTTAACGAATCTTTATTTCCGTTTAGCAGTTACGTCTCCATCCATGCACACGGATCATAAACAGATCAACGGCTGGGGAGATGCCCCGTGGAAAGTGGTTTTGATCTAGATCTCCTATAAGTGACGCTGATATCGTGTTTAACGATTGAAGTACCAGATGCTGCCACGTCACCTTTGGTTATAACCGATGAAGATCTGCACAATGGTCATTTAATGCTTCTAGAAGATATACAGCTGTGGATCACTGGTCATTTGCCACGTGTCCAGTTTGTTACAACAGAAAAGATTCCTTTCAGGTTTTTATCTTATCACTGCGCGGCCCTGTCTGTGTACTAGACTTATGGATTCACCAACTCTCCTAACTCCAGCTTAACTGGTCCCTTGCGCATCGTGGCGCAAGGGTGTTAAATGAAGTTATGTTGTCTCTTGCTCCTTTTGGTATGCGCGAATGATAAGAACTGTATTTTATTATCAACCATACCTATGCACGACAGGCGCAAGGTCCTGATTCTTGATTTGTATCATTTTGGTGGTATGGTCATTTGCGCCGACGCAAGGTTTTTGGGACCATACCCCTTCAAGTCCCCCCAGTCCAGTGTTACTCCTATGCGCAAATGGCAATGTTGGTGCATATGTCTGTTGCCTTCGTCATTAACGTCATTATGTATCGTGTCTGAGCGAATATGGCTTAATCTGTTAGAAACAAATTGTATTTAAGTGTTTAGAGGCCAAGTTCGCTGGAAATGATTGTGATGATGTCAAGTTCGGGCGAACTTGACTAGGTCAAGTTCGAGCGAACTTCAATCTCCACCAGCGAACTTGCAAGTCTATAAATAGGTGCCTTGGTGATTTTATTTGTAACTTCAGAGACTTTGGCACAGAGACGGCGAAGCTCTATTGGATCCGGTTCTCGAATGTATTGAACTTTAGATCAATGAAAACAACCTTTAAATGAGTAATTCTTGTTATTTGATTAACTTGTCATTAGTTTCCGCCTAATCGGACAATAGATAACAAATTTAGGTTCCTGAGTTGTTTGTGGACGTTCCTACAAGTGGTATCAGAGCCATGATACCTAAATTTGCTGGAATCAAGACAAGAATCTCTCTATTTCATCCCCATTCTATCTTTTTTCTTAACATTTTCACATATTTGATGATTTATGGTCAAAAATGGGTGATTTTTTAATATGTCATGTAAAACACACTAATAACAAACCCCTGAGAGTTTGGACATCAAATTCAATCAAATTGATATCAAAAAGTTTGAAAAACCATGTTTTTGGAACAAGCTATGCCCGAACTTAACATCAAGTTCGACCGAACTTGATTAAAATCTCACTGATTTTCATCAAGTTCGACCGAACTTGATAGGTTTTTTCAAGGTTTTTGTGAGAAATTCGCTCGAACTTGAAGGATATTTTAATAGTTTTGGTTAAGTTCGACCGAACTTGATCGAATCTCATTGAACTTTATTCACAAGTTCGCCCGAACTTGACAAACTCATTGAAATATTACCTAAGTTCGACCGAACTTAAGTGTTTGTTTTGAAACCTTACACAAGTTCGTTCGAAGTGTAATTTTTCTCAAATTCCACATCAAGTTCGACCGAACTTGATAAGTCTTTGACAAGTTCGCCCGAAACTTGTCTAAGGTTCCTAAAAAAATTTTAGTCATTAGAATCGTATCGACAAGACGATTTTAAAGATATAATAGGGTAAAAATTGTTTTCGGAAAAATTTTAAACGTTTTTAACGTACCGATCGTGATAAATTTGTCTGTTGCTAATCAATTCCCAAGTGTTTTTGATCATATTTTCAGATAAGTCTTCAGGTTGTCAAGATGGAAGATTTTTACAATGTGTTCGTTTTTCAAATGGCTTCTTCATCAAATGCTAATACTCTTGCGGTGAATCGATGAATATCGACAATGAAATGGTACTACTCAGAAACCGCCGAAGCTAATGAGTATAGATGAGTTTGAAGGATGGAAGGAAAAGTTTGTGAATTGGATAAAGCAAACCAATTCGATAGTTGGGTTGCAGTTGACGATGGTTACAAATGGCCAAAGAATGAGCTGATCAAGATCTTCCGTTGAACAAGTTCTCACCAGGTGATAAAGCAAATGATGTCACTGAAAAGAAAATGATTAGCTTGATTCAACAATCAGTAAAGGAAGATATTCTGATACTGTTGCCAGAGTTTGTAACTTCACAAGAATTATGGCAATCTCTTTGTGATAAATTCAAAGGAAGTGATGAAATGATCAAGAGCAAGAAGGCCTTAATTAAGAAAGAATTTGAAATCTTCACGATGATCAAAGGTGAAACTATGAAGCAAATGATTGATAGTTACTGTCGCCTTATGGTCCAGATGCGAAGACATGATATCAAAAGACCTAACGAAGAACAAATCGAGAAGTTGGCCGATGCGCTTCCAGAAGGAGAATGGACGACATATCTACCGATTCTGAAAAATAGTCCATCTTGGAGACATTTCAAGTTATCATCTTTCATCAACAAATTAGAAGGTCATGAAATGGAATTGATGAAGATTGCTAAATCAAAGAATGTAAATGTTGTTCAAGATGTCGGTGTCTATTACAAAGGAGGTATACAAGATACTCTGATTCAAAGCCCGAAAATTCAAACGGCTTTTAGTGCAAATGCAAATTCTTCTCCGAATCAAAGCTCTCCATATTCTGGCTATTTTAGTGCTAGTTCAAGCTCTTCATTCCAAAATCAGACAAGTCAAGCTAGTTCTGATTCAAATGTTTTCCAGTGCAACATAGCAGTCGATTTGAAGAATGTATTTCCAGAAAAAGTGGCTAAACAACACATATCACTTCTCGCTACCGTCCTTGAATCGTATGAATGTCTTGTTGCTGGAAAGATCGGAAATCCAGAAATGACAGCAGAAGATTATGATCAGGTAGACGAAGAAGAATTGGAGCTGATGGATATTAAATGGAGCCTTGCGTCCATCATCAGAAGAGTTAATAAATTCATGGCACTCACTGGAAGAGACATTGGAAATTCAAGCAACAAGCTTGGATTCGACAAATCAAAAGTCACATGCTTCAGGTGTCGACAAAAAGGACACTTCAAACGCGAATGCAGTAATCAAGAAGCAAGTGGAAACCAAAATCCTTTCGGAAGCAACAATGAGTACGACAAGAAAGCTCTTCAATATAAGCCATATCCAAAGAAAATGCAAATTGAAGTAGAAGATAAATCTGCAAAGAAATCCAAACAAGCTCTTGTTGCTAATCATGAAGAGGATGGCTTTGACTGGAACAGATACATCGGAAAGAAAACTGGTGTGGCTATGATGACAGAGGTTGTAAATGAACCAGAGACATCGTATGTTGATGCTGCTTTGGAGAATGCGTTTCTGGAAGCATACATGCGGAGAACTGAAGAAGAAGAAGAAGAAGAAGAGATAGCTTATGCTGAGATGCAAAAACAAGAAGCTTTGAAAGCAGAGGCCGAAAAGGTAAAAGCTGAGGTAACAATGTCTGAAAAGGAAGTTGTGGAGGTTGAAAAACCTTGCACAAAGTGCACAAGTCCTTTTGAACCATGCCTTGATAAGGTCAAAGTCATAAGAGAATTAACTGAACATAATGAAACTTTTGGTTATGATTACAGAAACATGAAAGAAGCTTATGATTAGATACAAGGCAAATATAAAAATGTCGTAAAAGCTAATCTTGAACTTGCTGCTAATGAAAAAATGTTAAAAGCAACAGTGATTGATAAAGAAGAGTCAATTAACATGTACATAATACCATTGCCGAAACAAAACTTGAGCTTCATGACATTAAGATAGAACAGAAAGAGTAAGACAATTACTGAAAAGTTACACTACTAATGCTTATGTCATTGATCACATTTTACCTACGATGAAGTCGAAGGAAAATGTTGATAAATCAAAGCGTAAAGAATACGGAAATGTTCCTCCACCATTTCTTGAAAATTATTCCTGCAAGAAAGATGATGAAGTGGAAAAGGCATTTGATTTACTTCTCTTATCAGAAATGAAAGATCAATTGCCTGAGAACATTGATGTAGACTTTACAAAATCAAATGATGACATTAAAGCGGTGGTAAAAAATGTGGTTAAAAATGTGCTGGGAAATGATTCTGACGATAAAAATTCTGATTCACAATCTGAAAGTGACGATATAGCATCAGAAAGTGATCTAAGTGATGATCCGAACGTTGTCATGTACAAAGTTAAGGATTCTGATAGATTATATTTTGATGATAGCTTTCCGATTCGGAATGTGAAAGAAGATCAAATTGACAAATTGTTCAAACTTGTGGAAGTTTTGTCAGATGATCTCGAGAAAAATCAAAAGAAATTTTATTCTAAACCCAAAAGGAATTTTAACAACTACCGTAGGAATGGTGGTGATTTTCCTGAGAACAGGAGAGCAGGTTTGGGTTTGGAGGATGAAGAAGATGAATCGACGAAGAAACCGAAGACAACGTTCCAGGAATACAAAGGTAAAAACATGAAGTTTGTGTATGGAACGAATACGGTTCAAGAAGAAGATATGATCGGTAAGCAATCAAATGATGAATTCAAAAAGGAGAAAGAACTTCGGGACAAGGCTAAGACCAAGTCTACAAGTGGAGTAAAACCCACTAGTGGACATGATTCTGATACACGGACATGCTTTAAATACAATACCATTGGTCATATTGCTTGAAAGTTTCTAAATCTAAAGCCTTTGTTTTCACGAAAAAAATGTTTCAAAAGATTAAAAACAAAAGCAACCAGAGATTGAGAACCCAAAAAATGAACCTATTTCTGAAATAAAACCCAAAAATGAATCAAAGTTTTAAAATTCTGTTTTTGAAAAAGGAGAAACTTCAAAGTTATACAAAAACGATGATTCACAGTTTTATGTCAAGAAAGCAAGATACATGTCACAATCTTGGGTTGTGAAAAAGAAATCTCCTGAGAAAGGAAAGTCTGCTGCTGATAAAACTGAAAATGTCAAATCAACTGAATCAGTAATCAAACAGACAAAGAAAGAAAAAGTCAAAACGTTTTCAGAATCGACATCAGACGATATGTTTGATGATGATTTTGAATATGATGATGACTTTGAAAGTGTTTATGATGCTTATCATGTCAAACCCAAAACCAAAAAGGTTTGGGTTTTTTTTTTCAAGTAGTTACTTTCGTGTGTAGGAGTTCCTAGATCCACTTTATCAGAGATGATTCAAGATTAAGGAAGCTTTTGTTTGTTTTAACTTATCTAGAATGTTAAAATCTTTGTCATTTTGAGGAGGAGTAGTTAAGAAGAAAATTTTGAAAAGTCAATATTATGAAAATCCACACCGTTGAACAGAAAAACTGATTTCAAAGTTCTTACATGTTCAAACTGCTTTTACAAGTGGTAAATGAGTCTAATGATTGTTTGTTAAACAATTGCAGATACATGATTGAAAAAAAAAGGATCGGACGACGAGGTCACGGGATCTGCATTGGTTTGTTACATTTTTTAGAAGAATTTCTTTAAATCTAAAATCCAAAAATATGTTTTTGATTTTAGGGAGAGTAAGAAAATTTTAAAAATTGTTGAAAAATCTAAAACATATGAAAAAGTTGAAAATTCAAAAACATTGAAAAATTCAAAAAGTACAAAAACATGAAAAAGACAAAAAGAAGTTGTTGTCAAAAAGGAAATGATAGTACATAAGTGGACTATCATAGCATGCTAAAGATTTGTAAAGTCTAAAAGTGATAAAAAAGTCTTACTGTGGATATGTCGATAGGCTTTACACGTTCAGTAAATTGTTTCCAGGATATAAACTAAATTTTACAACTGCTTAATCTCGTGGTTTAACACATCTTGGATATATGGACTTAGTACTCCGAAATTTCGATTGAAGGGTTGCCTGATTCTGAGATACGAGGTCTTTATAGATGACTGATATCTGGGGTATTATACAAGTTCTTCTGATTTTGCGGAAGCAATAGCCTAGAACTTCTATAATGCTTTTGCTATGAACCCCTAAAAGTTGCATGCAATCTTGAAAGGAATCGAAAGATCTAATCATTTGCAATGCTTAAAAGATTCCTTAAGTGAAACACACCTTAAAGACGAGCCTTAATCTCTTTGTCGGTACGGTAGAACTAACCTGAGCTCTCAAGGTCTCGCACAACTCAAATACAGATATCAATTACGCTATACTCACCTGTAAGATGAAATCTAGGAATCTGGATTCGGGAGTATATTCAAGAGGTGGGAACCATAGTTAAGCCAAGTTTCATAATTCTTACCTAACATATCTTGGAACAATTGAGAAACGTGATGAAGTTTAAGTGGACAAACATAACGACAATCTAAGGTAAACAAGTTTAAAACTTAAAGTCTCAAAAAGGTCACCGGTACTGGTGATATGTCTCAAACAAACTGATATGATTCTTAGACGCAAATTCACAAAAATATGTCTGTAAATATGTTTGAACATAGTTTACATCGTTCTGTACATAGTTTATCTGCTTTACAGTTGATAAAACCAAAAAAATATTCAGTGTGTTTTAGAATAAACTTACAAAAATTCAAAAAGATTTTGTTTCTTCATTATTTTCAATGAGCCAATGTTGGAGAACGAATCTTTAAAGTCTGGTAAGTTTTGAAAAGTTCAAAAGAAAGTTCATTAATTTGAAACTTTTAAAATTGAACAAAACAATATTTTCATATCAGGTCAACCTGAGGTCATTAATTTGGACTCGGTTAGACAATATTGGTTAATCAAGGTTATTAACTTGGACTTGGTCAATTAAGTGGATTTCAATGATTGAAAATCATGAGAATGGTCTAGGTTTTAAATGTAAGGAGTTTTCAAGGTCATTAAGTTGAACTTGAATAACTAAAAAGGTTTTTAAAATGGAGTAAAATTTGAATTGTTAAATGTTATAAAATTTTCAAGTGTTAAATCTAAAACGTGTTCTAGTGTGCTCAAGAACTTTGAAACAGGAAGTAAAGTTTTCGGGGGAGCAGGATGAAACGTGACTAAAGTAAAGCTTAAAGCATGAGGAGCATAACTCAAAGCAAAGGAGGAGCTTGGAACTTAAAAGTTTTATCAAGATAAATTTGAAGAAAAAGATGAAGATTGTACATCAACACATTAAAGTTTATTCAAGAACTAAAAAGATCGGAAGACTCAGAAGATTTTAAATGTCAAGGATGACTACGGCAATATCCAAAGAGAGGATGTCTGGGAAAGTCTGTTGGTGCATATATCAAAAGGATGTTTACATCAAGATGACTATGGCAACATCCAAGGGGGAGTCTGTTGGTGCATATTTCTGTTGCCTTCGTCATTAACGTCATTATGTATCGTGTCTGGGCGAATAGGGCTTAATCTGTTAGAAACAAAGTGTATTTAAGTGTTTAGAGGCCAAGTTTGCTGGAAATGATTGTGATGATGTCAAGTTCGGCCGAACTTGACTAGGTCAAGTTCGGGCGAACTTCACTCTCCCACTAGCGAACTTGCAAGTCTATAAATAGGTGCCTTGGTGATTTCATTTGTAACTTCAGAGACTTTGGCACAGAGACGGGAAAGCTCTGTCGGATCCGGTTCTCGAATGTATTGAACTTTAGATCAATGAAAACAACCTTTAAATGTGTAATTCTTGTTATTTGATTAACTTGTCATTAGTTTCCGCCTAATCGGACAATAGATAACAAATTTAGGTTCCCGAGTTATTCGTGGGCGTTCCTACAGGCAAGTAGGTGGAACACTGGACTATAAAACTGAATGTGCGCTTTGCTGTTAAGATTTATTTACACAGGCTTTTAGCGTAGAGCAATGAAAACTTCATGATGAAGGTATTTCCTGCCTATGGATAAGGCTTCTTTTTGAATTTTGAAAATCAAAAAAGCTGACACATCGCTATGAGTTGGTGCAAGTTGGTGAGAGATATTGTGTACCGATGACGTCTGACGGCTATTAGACAGGCTGTCAACAGTGTCAGACGTCTTGTATTAATTGGCTTACGGCGGTCGTGATTGCCACGCACGCATGAGACCCGTTGCCGTTTCATCACTCGCCCAATCTTCGTCTAGGGTTTCGTATTTCCCTAAAAAGGGGCTGCATGATTCCTGACTGCATTAAATGCGATGGGTATATATATATATCCTATAGCTGTTTCGTCTTTGAGCACTTGTTCAAAAATTTCTCAGTTGGTAGAACCATGGCTCTTAACCTAGTGGTTGTGGGTTCGAGACCCATGGTGGGCGCCAATGAAGAAACACCAGATCTAAACGTCCAGAATCAATTTAGATATGAGGGCATGGTTTCCGCATAAAATGGTTAATCTCCTGCTTTGATCGTAACTGGTTGAGCTTCGCCGGTCGTGCTTTTACTATTCGCGCTTCTTATTTCTTCGTTTCTTGTTTTTGATCATGTTTCTTGTTCATAAAAATACTCTTGTGTCGATTGTTTCAATGAATTTGATTGGCTAATCTTATTTCTGCCTAGACTAAGATGATTGGTTTGTAAAGTTTTGATTTTTATTATGGATATTTAATTAATTATGGATTATTTGCGAAAGTAGTCGACTTGATTATTGGTTTGATGTGGTTGCATGCTTAGAAGTGTTTAATTGTCTTTTATTGCTTCGTATGAGTCTTGGTGGATGTCTTTCACATAATATGTTCATGCTAGATAATAATTGATTTTGTAATCTTTTGGGTTAATTGGCGAATACACTTTAGAAGTGATTTTCGGGAATTAAATAAGTTTAATTGTTCTCCTAATCCCAATAGATGTGAGATGCAAGGTTATTGTTAGGTCTAAGTCATTACATTGCTAGGTAGGAGCATCGTGAGGAGTCTGAACTAGTTTCCCTATTGACTGTTGTCTAACAAGTCTAATTGAGAACCCGAGTCTATCCTAGGTTTATAGCATGTGAGGGAGTAAATCGAGTTAGGGTACTTTCGTAAAACACTTAGATAGCCTGTGAGGGAGTCTAGACCAACCGGTGTCCAAAACAGCCTTTACAGTGCCATAAGTGTCATGCTGAGAAGGGCAAGGGGTCTTGTTCGGTATCTCGACAGGTTTAGTATTAAAGATCCCTGTTCCATAATAAGTAATATCTTAATAATATAATTACTGAAGCAAACCAGGATTCCAGTCTTGGTAGTTGTTTCCACCATCTGAGTAAAACCCGAGTTAGTTCGTGATTAGTTAATTTAGTTAATTAATTTAGTTTAAATCGCACTTTTTAGGATATTTAGAAACCTCCCCCATCAAATATAAAATGGTTAGTATCATGTCCGTATCAGTCTAGATAAAGTAAATAACGCAGTTAAATAGAGTCTCGTGGGTTCGATTTCCGAACTTACTTAGCCTTACTAGAGTCGATTAGTTCACTTTTCGGTTAGCAGTTTAGTAGAGTTTAGAGAGTCTAGAATATTACTTTGTGTCTAGATTAGGTTAATTTAGTTTGTTTTAATTAAACCACTTTTAACACATCAAATTTTTGGCGCCGTTGTCGGGGACTCTTTGGCAATTGTGTTAATTACTTTGGTTGGACTTAACTGACATCATACGTGTTATTTGTTTGTTTGAGTCGTAGGAGTCTAAATATTATCAGTGTCTTTTATATTTTGTTGAGTCTTTTGTTAGAGTCGTCTTACTTGTTTCTTGACGGTGTTGCGGTGGATGCCCCATACACATTCGCAAGGACCGCCGCCGAAGCCGCCAACGAACTAGCCTTCCTTCTCCTCTTCCACCCCAAAGGTTAGTACATCTTCTTCTTCTTTAGCCCATTCTGACTCTACTCTTCCATCAAAGCCACCAAATATGGCCAACCGTTAAACCGTCCACCAACAATCCACCATCGGTTTCACCGGTGTGAACTCACCCATCACCCTTCCCGCAATCAACAATGACAAATCTTTGCAGATCCTGTCCTATATCATGACCGCTATCACCAACTCGTGCTAATTCCACGGTAGTGATGACGAGGATGCCCCAGCCCATATAAACCGCCTTATCCGCATTTGTAGCACATTCACTCTTGAAGGTGTTGGGAATGACGCTCAAGTTCTTCAGCTTTTCCCCTTCTCACTCGCTGGTCGAGAAACCACATGGCTTGATTTGAATCCAACAGGCACTTTCACCACCTGGGCAGCCCTTCGAGATGCTTTCCTCGCTAAATACTTCCACCCTCCAAAGTGTCTCGCCTTCGTGATCAGATATATTCGTTCTGGATGGAGCCTGACGAGCCTTACTACTTAGCCCGGAACGATTCCAAAGCCTACTGACTCATTGATCTCAACACGGTCTGTCTGATTAGGATCTTGTAGAGAAATGCTACAATGATCTCACTCCTGAAACCCGAGTCTGGTTTGATACCTCAGTAAGAGGCCACCTCATGGGTAAGAAAATTTGTGGCTGCAATGACTTGTTTGAGAGTTTCGCACATTCAGATACTGATCATCGAGCTACCACCGGGAATTCAATTCCTGTGTCTACTACTTCCTCGACTGCTCGAGGGGTACACCAAGTTAGCTTGAAAACAACGGTAGCCGCCGCTCTAGAAAACTTTTAGAGGGAGATAACAAAAGAAATCCAAGAGTTGAAAGCAAAGGTAGATAAGTGTGAGGAATGTAGGGGAGGTCACGGTACTATCGAGTGTCCGATGCTTTATAGTTTGAATTGGTGTAGTAATAATAATACTTTCCGCCAGTAACCCCTGGTTTCCAAACATGTCAAACTCAAAACAGTGGGCAGGGTCAATACTATAATGGGGGTTCAAATAATCAGGATCATTTTTTCGGTGGAGGTTCGCAGGGATCAGTTTAGTTTAGGGGGTTCAAATTGGCAATATCCTAGTGGGGGTCAAACAGTCAAGGTTCAAACAACCAAGACTTGGGTAGTGGTCTAGATGAGATTAAATCCATGTTTCCCAATTACTTGTTAAGGATCAAAACACACAAAGAACCTTAGAGGAACATGCCACACTCCTAAAGAACACTCATTCTAACTTTCTAGATCTCCAAAGGCAAGTCGGGGACATTTCTCGTCAGTTGCAAGAAAGAGCACCCGGTCAATTCTCGGGCAACACCCAAACGAACCCGGCTGCCCAACTGAAAGCTGTTTCAACCCGTAGTGGTAAAAATTTAAGAGAGGTAGTTAGGCAAGAGGTGCTAGAGGAAGAAGAAGAAGATCTAGTGGATGAGGAAATCGAGATGGAGACTCCGGGTAAAGTGCAAACTAGGTTAGACCCAACAATTACCGCACACACCGAGGAGCCCAGAGTCGAGTCGAGAGGAGCGTAGAGAAGAGACATGTTGAGGTTAGACCATCACTGGTCATAGATCTTTCACATGTCCCATACCCCGTCCACCTTAGGCATCAGAAATATGCTAAGGAATACGGGAAATTTCTCGAGATGTTCAAACAACTGAAAATCAATCTTCCGTTCATAGAGGCCCTTCAATCTATGCCAAAATACGCAAAATTCCTGAAGGACCTTCTTAAACGTAAAGGTAGGATAGGAGAGCTCGCGAACATCCCTTTAAATGGGGGTTGTTCCGCCATCGTCGTGAATAAGGTCCCGGAAAAGTTGACGGATCTGAGCCTTTTCACCATTCCATGTCTTTTCGGGAGTGATACCGAGTGTAGAACCGTAGCAGATTTAGGTGCTAGTATCAATCTCATGCCCTACTTGCTTTATAAGAAACTAGACCTAGGAGAGTTGTCACCTACCCGCATGTCCTTGTCTTTAGCCGATCGGTCAGTCAAGTATCCTCGTGGCATTGTCGAAAACCTCTTAGTTAAGGTCGATAAGTTCGTCTTTCCCGTAGACTTTGTCATCCTTGATATGGAAGCTGATGAGAGCGTTCCTATCATTCTAGGACGACCTTTCTTGTGCGCTGCAAATGCCATCATTGATGTATTTGACGGAAACATTACACTTCGTGTTAGTGAGGATAAGGTCACATTTGAGGTAGCACGGTCTATGCAACACCCTAGTGGTTCCAACGATTATAGCGGTCCATGTCACTCTAAAGTTTATTTCATAAACTCATTCTTATCATGCGTTGACCAAATTCATTAGTGGAGCCGATCTAGTAGGAGAGGGTATGGATGAGGATATCGAAGAGGTTGGAGAATTGAGTGGAGAAGAAATAGGGACCAACTAGGTCTCCGAAGTGCTAGAGCTTAGTAAGGTTAGGGATGAAAGTGAGAGAATTCCTATAGAGACACCCGCCCCTTTAGAGCTTAAGGTCCTCCCGTCACACTTAGTGTATGCATTTTTAGTTAGGGGATCTAGCTTGCCCGTCATAATTTCATCTAAATTGGTGGAGGTGGAGAAGTCTAGGTTGTTAGAGGTGTTGAGGGTGAATAAGGAGGCAATTTCATGGAGACTTTCGGATACCAAGGGCATAAGCCCCGCCTATTTTACCCATCGGATACTCATGGAAGATTAATATAAGTCGGCAGTGCAACCTCAAAGGCGCCTTAATCCGAATATGCAAGAGGTAGTCAAGAAAGAAGTCCTTAAGTTGTTAGATGCCGGGGTGATCTACCCCATCTCCGATTCACCGTGGGTTAGTCCGACCCAAGTTGTCTTGAAGAAGGGAAGGATGATGGTGATCATGAATGAAAAGAATGAACTTATCCCGTCTCGTACTATCACCAGTTGGCATGTGTGCATTGATTATCGAAAGTTAAATGACGCTACCCGGAAAGATCACTTCCCACTTTCTTTCATCTTTCAGATGTTGGAGCGTCTAGCAGGTCAATAGTTCTACAGTTTTCTTGATGGATTTTAGGGTTGTTTTCAAATCTTCATCGCACCGGAAGATCAAGATAATACGACATTACATGCCCTTATGGCACCTTTACGTGCCGACGCATGCCATTCAGGTTGTGTAACGCTCCGGCTACCTTTCAACGTTGCATGGTCGCCATTTTCCAAGACATGCTTGAGACTTCCATGGAAGTTTTCAAGGATGATTTCTTGGTCTATGGTGGCACTTTTGATCAGTGTTTGTTTAATCTGGATAGGATGTTGAAGAGGTGCATAGAGACCAACTTGATGTTAAATTGGGAGAAGTGTCACTTCATGGTGACGAAGGGGATAACGTTAGGGCACAAGATTTCAAGAGAGGGTAGAGAGGTGGAAGGGAAAAGATAGATACGATTAGTAGGTTACCCCCACCCACTAATGTGAAGTTGTTTCAAAGCTTTCTCAATCATGCGGGTTTCTATAGGTGTTTTATCAAGGACTTTTCCAAGATCACTCGCCCCACGGCCCAAATCCTCGAAAAGGACGTACCTTTTATCTTTGACGAGAAGTGTATCAAAGCATTTGACTTTTTGAAAGAAAAGTTAATCAGTGCCCCATCCTTGTTTCACCCGATTGGAGCTTGCTGTTTGAGCTAATGTGCGATGCAAGTGACTACGCCGTCGGGGCAATGTTGGGCCAAAGAATCGAGAAACATTTTCACCCGATCTACTACGTGAGCAAAACATTAAATGATGCTCAAGAGAACTATACCACCACGGAAAAAGAACTCTTAGCCGTAGTGTTCTTGTTTAATAAGTTTTGCTCATACGTCGTGCTTTCCAAGACCATTGTTTTTACCGACCACTCCGCATTGCGTTTTCTCTTTCAAAAGAAGGACGCCAAACCCCGTCTCATATGGTGGATTCTTTTACTCTCCGAGTTTGATATAGAGATTAGGGAAAAAAAAGGAGCGGAGAATGTAGTCACCGATCATCTTTCGCGTTTAGAGAACCCTAAGAGAGAGGAAATTCATGAGGAAGCAATAGGGGATAAATTCCCTCACGAATCGATAGATTTTGTAGAGGCCGAGAGAGACGGTTTTCCATGGTTCTCTGATTTGGCAAATTATTTAGCTTATGGGGCGATGGTCAAGGGTATGACGACCCAACGAAAACGGAAATTAATTAGAGATGCTAGGAAATACATTTGGGATGATCCGTTCCTTTTTAGGATATGTGGTGATAGGATTCTTCATTGGTGTGTCGCTAGAGAGGAAGGTCTAGAGATTCTAAGACACGTTCATGAGGGTTTGATGGGAGGTCATCATGGGCCCCACACTACCACCCAAAAGATCTTCGATTGTGGGTTTTATTGGCCAACTATCATTAAGGATGCTCAGGATTACGTTAGGAAATGTGACGCTTACCAACGTACCGGCAATATCTCATCCATGGACGAGATGCCCCAAAATCCCATTCAAGTTCTTGAAATCTTTGACGTTTGGGACATTGACTTCATAGGACCATTCCTATCCTCTAGTGGGAATAGGTACATTCTCGTGGCGATCAACTACGTTTCGAAGTGGGTAGAGGCACACGCTCTTCCTACAAATGATGCTCGAGTGGTGGTGAGATTTCTTAAGAAACTCTTTACTCGTTTTGGAACTCCTAGAGCTATAATCAGTGACCGTGACACTCACTTTTGCAACACCGTGATAGAGAAGGCGTTAGCACGCTACAGGGTCAGTCATCGTTTTTCCACCGCCTACCACCCCCAAACGAGCAGTCAAGTTGAAAATGCTAATTGAGGAGTTAAGCGAATCTTAGAGAAGACCGTAGGAAAAAGTAGGAAAGATTGGTTCGAGAAGCTAGACGATGCGTTGTGGGTGTTCTGCATTACTTATAAGACACCTTTAGGAACTACCCCATTTATGATCGTTTATGGAAAAGCATGACATATTCTCGTCGAATTAGAACATCGTGTGCTTTGGGCTCTTAAAACCATAATCCTAGATCTAACCGAAGCCGCTAGGAAGAGACTATTTCAAATTCATGGTTAGAGGAGCTTAGGGATGTGGCATACGCTCGTTCGTGTAGTATCCAAGAGAAAACGAAGGCGTTGCACGATAGGACACTTAAGGGTTAAAGGAGTTTAAAAACGAAGGCGTTGCACGATAGGACACTTATGGGTGTGGTTGGTATGGTTTGGGATGTGGTGGACATTGAACTGAATTTTTATTGCCATATTGTAATGAAGATCTGAACTTACGTTTTGAATTCAAGAGTTAACCGCTTTAAACCCTTTTAACTAGCCGAAATTTTTTGACTTAATTTCTATTTTATCATAATAAAGTTTTCAACTTATGCAAGTTTGGACTCAATGTCCGGGTTTGGTAGGCACTTGAGGATAATTGGGACAAATTAAAGTGCGGGAGGAGGTAGTGTCCATTGAGTCTTGTACTTTGAGTCGGTTTTAGTTAGTAGTAGAGTTTTGGTCATGGGTTTACTTATATGCGTGTACAAGTACAAGACAACTCGCCCGTACTCAATTTCCATTCAGGCGAGGTTTATGTACAACTTATGCTTTGCGAATGTAATGCTATACGACTGTTTTCAATTTTATAAAAAATTTAAAAAATACAAAAAAAAGTTAAAAAATTAAAAAGTACCAAAAATAGTTTGTGAGTACTAACTGTTTGCCTGTTTTTCTTTGTTTAAACATTGTTTTGCAGAGATGTCTGGTGCAGGAAGTTCTAGTGGAGCTGGAAAGCACAGAAGAAGGCCGCCACAGCGCCCATGAGGGGATCCGGCCCAACAGGTTGACCGCCCAGACCCACAAATCAGGCATATCATCTATCATACTCAAGAAGTAATAACAGTTTGTCTGGTTACGAAGATGGTGGATCATCCACTTCTGCAGTTTTAGATAGGTACGAAGGAAAGGAAGAAGTTTGATAAGTTAAACGGTATGGAGATTTTGTGCATCGCACCATAGTTTGGGATTGGCTAGGTATGATGGGTGCAATACGAGGAATTAGTGTTGGAGTTCCATTCCACCTTCCGTCACAAGGAGGGTGCATTTGCTGAGAAGGATGCGGTATCGTTCAGGTTAGGCAGGATGGTACATGATATGACTATTCTGCAGTTTGCATTGGCTATTGGGTTATATACAGTAGAGGAGGTTGTTACTCCTGAGTTTATGACTAGTTTGAGGAGTGTTTATGTGTAACAATACCCAAAAGCACCCTAACACGAGCCTCGATCAAAACCACGGACATGCACAACGAGAACCGACACGAAAAACGCAGAGATCTCATCCTGGCAGCCCAGGCGCCACGTGCCAGAAACCCTTACATCTCTCGCGATGCGTGGGAGAGGTCCACACCACGTGGCACCGTTTCGCGACAAGTGGCAAGGCTATGCTGGTGATGAGGCTGACCTAGCACTAGCTAGGTGATGGAGAGGGTGAAACCCGAGCTTTAATGTGTTTAAGTACCAAGTTTTATGTGGTGTATTGCGTTGAATAAGATAACTACGAGAAATTGTTGTTTTGCAGGTTAAGCACTTAATTCGGTGAAGTAATGATGGTTAGAGATTAAGCGGAACATTCAAGAATGGCAATTGCAGCTTACAGTACCGTTTGGGACTTGTTCGGTTGGGAAAACGACTTGGAATTACAAGTAAATATAAAAGAACAAAGTCTGAGGGCCGTTTGGTATTTAATGGGAAGTGAATTATAGCTTAGATGTGTGAGAAACAAGAGATGATAAAGTTCAGGGGTCTGATTGTCATTCAATGGAAGTTGATGAATTGAAGAGATAAGGGGTTGAGGATGCGACATAGGTTACGGTTGATTAAACCGTAACTTACGGTTGAGGGGTGTCAAGTATCAAGTTTCTAGGGTCTAAAGTGTAACTTATAATGTGAACAAGTGTGAACACAAAGTATAAACAAGTGTGAATGCAAGGAAAAGTGGCAGAATTCTTGTACCGTCTACATCGTAGATTACGGTGTTGAGCAAGAAAGCAAACAAAACTCGTGGACCGTAACTTACGGTCCGTAACCGTAGGTTACGGTCATATTTTCTAGAAAAAGACACATATTGTGTTTTTGGAAGGTATTTAAAGGGGTTTAAACCCTAATTTGTTTTTAACACTTCCTAGGTCGAAATTTGGGATCAAGATACATAAAGATTGAAGTTTTTTCACTCAAAAACATCATCTTCCTCGCAAGATCCTCAAGATTAATCATGGTTTTGATTGCTCATCAAGCTTTTGAGGATTGTTTAATCGCGATGAGCGGCTAAACCCTAGGTGGTTTCCTCCAGTGGAGGATTCTTGTAGGTGAACTATGTTTTGTGTTTGAACAATTGTTAATCCGGTAATCCAAGCATTTGGTGCTTGTTACCGGTTAGTTTGAATTGATTGATTTGTAAGCAATTGATTTTTGCCAAACCTAGTTTTGATTCTTTCAATTCCCAAGAGTTCTAGTAATTAGCATATACTAGATAGGAATTGGGTTTGGTTAATTTCAATTGATAATCATGTGATAACCTCTCGTTGTTAATCAATCAAGTACTTAGTCCTCTTTTATCACAATCAATTAATCGGATTATACAGTTATGTCTATGTGAGTGTAAACAATCAAACATGAACTAAATTCGCCTTGAATCTGAAATCCGGAGGAACCATTGTTTCTCCTGTTGAATACAAACTCGTTTTCTTAGTAATTTTTAGTTAATAACATAACCAAACAAACGGATTTTCATTATTGCAATTAGTGTAATAGTTCTTAATCCATACCACTTTCCACCAAACTCCTCTGGTTTGATACCTGACTTACTCTAGCTACCTAGTTTATTTCGGTTTTTGCATGACCCCAACGACAGGTCATCAAAATGGCACCGTTGCCGGAGAGTCGTGCGCGAAGTGTTTTGTTTTAAGTATTCTTAGAGTAGTGTTTATTTTTATTTTTGTTCAGACTTATGCGAGGTTTTCTTGTTTGCGTGTGTGCTGGTGATTCTGAAAGTGTATGCATCATACGAGGAATTTCGGAAAATTGTCACCGTTAGCATTTGATCCGGAACTTGAAAGAACTGTTCGGCAAACCCGAGTTTTTCACCGCTCGAACAGAATAGTAAACTCACCAACTCTCACACCAATGGAAAACTCAAGTAACTCAGATACACAAACCCAATTTTCACCAACTCCTAACACCGTCATACCACCACAAACCATCCAATCTACCACCACTCCATTTCCACCAATGCCTCCGCCACCATTTCCCAATCTTGACAACTTACCACCGTTCTCAAATCAGCCAACACCTCCTCAATACCCAGTCTTCACCCAAACCTCCTATATTCAACATTCTTCACCGTACGTGAAGATTGTCGCTGATGAGAACCCAGCCCCACTGAGCCAGGCACAACCTGTTAATTCCTCCACTGCAATTCCTCTACCGACCCAACCTTCATATTACTACCCAGCTCAGCAACAACAGTTTCCTATGTTCAAGCAAGGGAATAGCTCGGGGGAATTCGGGGATGAATCCGATTAACACGAGCCATATGGGGTTATTCAAAGTAGCAGGCAAGTAGTAAATGTGGGGAATTCTGCAAGATACAACATGGGGTATGGATTTTCAGAAAGAGGAAATCCGAGTGCGATTGAATATCAACAACAACATGTTTACCAACCTGCTCCGGTCAACCTGCACCCGTGTAATCAGCAACCAGATCTGATTGATCAGCGAGAAATTCCTAGAAGGCCTATAGACATTCCACTACCACCACCGGTTCCTCAAATGTCGGGACAACAAAGGCCTCTTCCTAGGATTTTAATTCCACCGGTCAAGAACTTCGAGGGTATACCAAGACGATACGACCGTAGACCGGTGCGGGGAGTCGAAAGCCATTTCAAACCGGCTATTGCTAATAACCCGCCACCAGTTGTGATTCCTCAGCTCCGAGGTCGATCGTTTGAGGTTAGAGCATAGTTCATCTCGAGTTTACCCAAATATCATGGGTTGGCTACTGAAGAACCGTATTTACACAATGCTGCGTATGATGCTCGTTGCAATACGATCGCGGGTCAAGGGTTTACATCAGATGATGTGAAATTGGTACTATTCCAATTCACACTAGAAGATAAAGCACAACAGTGGTTCCATTCTTTTCCTTCTGCTTCTCTGTTGGAAAAAACACGTTTCTTTGTCCTTTTTAATTTACAGGACCAAACGTGCTTAAAAAAACGAAAGAAGCAAATTAGCGGCTAAAACCAACATAAAATACAAGAAGGAATAACGTGACATGCCTGCCCCTTGGCAGCATCCAAGACAAAACAAGAGAAACAGAAGCGACCATGTGGCCGTGGTCACTCACCATGGGCCGTGGTCAGCTAATAATCAGCGAAAGACAAAATGCAAGATTTCAGGCCCCCACGGGGCCGTGTCTAGCTCACTACGGGTCGTGGTCAACTCTAAGATCCGCAAATCTGATAGTACAGCAAGTACAATGACCACGGGGTTGTGCTCAGGTCACAACGGGGCGTTTTCGTACAAGACCTGACATCTGCAGCTAATGAAGGAAGAAAATTGGTCACCACGAGGGCTATGCCCAGTGACACAGGGCCGTGGTCAGGGCTCTGTTCTGGTTAAAATAGAGGTGCTTGGTTCCTTTCGAAAGTACCCTTGGCAAACCACTTCTCTCACACTTTTCCACCATTCCACCACACTACACACCAACACCCACACCATCATCCATCTATCATCTTTAGAGTGTGTAGCAGTCCGGGATCCAAGTTTGATAGTAATAGTTCTTGTCAACAAGGGCCATTGCTTGGCTAATCTTTTACATCACTTGGTGAAGGGACAAGTCTTTAATGTTTTTCATCTTGATTTTATAATCTTTCGGTAACTTTTTTAATTGGGTATGTGTTAATGACTTTAATAACTAGTTTCTTATGTTGAAAGTGAATTTTTCTAACTATTTCTTCATGATGTCATTGATTTGCTCATTCGTGTCTTTACGGTCTACATAAAGCGCGTTAACTACTTGGAAGGGGGTTAGAAGGGTGGTTGCTAAAGTTCTTGTCTTGTTCAGTGTATAAATCCTGCGAGGACTAGGTTCAAGCTTACTAGGACCTCCTTCAATGCCCCACGGGTATTGGTTGACGGGGGTGCAAATAGCTTCAACCCTTCATATGTAAACTACTATTAAAACTTTAAACCGGCTTCTTGGGATTGTATCCCTGCTGACTCACACCACTTAGCCAAGGGTAACGTCACCTTCAAAAGAGGGGCCTCCTACTTTTCGCATTAATAACTTATTTAATTATCTTTCAATATTCCGACCCTTTGGGATTGTATCCCTGCTAACTCAAACCACTGGGTCGAGGGTAACGTCACCTTCAAAAGAGGGGCCTACTACTTTAACTAAGGTAATCTCTTAAAAAGTCTGAAAATGCGAAAATCATCAAAGGGTACACTAAAGAGGAGTTGGATCCAAGTGATTCTATCTTGGCTATTTGTATTTCATTTTGATTTGTCTTTTCATTTTTAGATTTATTTCTATGTTTAAAAACTTTTATCCAAAATTTGTAACGATTAGACGTTGAGGATAAACCGGTATTAAAAGCTCTTGTGTCCTTGAACGACCTCGGTATCTTACCAACGCTATACTACGCTCACGATGGGTGCACTTGCCCAAGTGTGTGTTTAGTGTAAGTATAATATCGTGTTTTATAAATTTAAAACTTGACTAACGCGTAAAACGAACTTAAAATATTAATAAAATCATATAGCACACACCAGTTCTACACGCCTCAGTGAACCAATAGTACGAGGAAAGATATTCAGGGTTTTCTACAACAATCTGGTGAACTTTTCCATGAGGCATTTAATCGGTTTAAGATGATGCTCAAGAATTGCCCACATCATGGAATACAGCTGTGGGAACTTCTAAATGCGTTTCATGAATGGCTAACAGATGAAGATGCAAGAGATTTAAGCTCGACATCAACCAGTACATTTGGTACGAACTATGAGCATGTTGATTGGGAATACTTGGAAAAGAACGCAAGAACTTCCAAAAGGAAAGCACCGTCGTCAAGAAGAGGTCGGCAATTGGTGGTGAGGGTAATTGAGAATACACCCGAAGCTGGGGGCAATACCCATTGTGTGGTCATTGTGGGGATCAAGGGCACATAGCTGATCAGTGCCCTAGTATTTTTAGGTGTACAGGAAGATGTGAACATGTTGCAGGGTAATCGGAACAAATATCCGGGTTTCCAAGGCAATAACCAAAACTATCAGCCCCGTAATCAGAGTAACTATCAAGGGGCAATAACTTTGTATATCAAAGGAGCTACTAGTAGGGTACTGGTCAGAGAAGTAGTGAGCTGATGGAGATGTTGAAAGCTATACAATAGGAGTTGCAGAAGAGAGGTCGGATGGATGATGTGCGGGCTCAAAAGGATGAAATTCGTGATAAAGCCATCCAATCACTGACGACTCAGATGGGGCAGCTAGCTAGTGAAGTAGTAGAGCTGAAGCGGCAGAATGGGAAGCTGCCAAGTGATACGCAGACAAATCCCAAGAATTCAAAGAACATACCGATCAGTGGGGTTAATCTTGGCCCTAAAAATAAGTTTTGATAATGGTGTGTCTGCTTCTTATGTGATTGCAGGTGTAACGGATGCTAACGAAGAACCAAATGGAGTGGAGCTAGGGGAACTGATCGTTCTAATCCGGGTTGGCAAATTTAAGATCCACCGTGCTTTGTTAGAGAGCGGGGGTGAACGTTCTCCCCAGTAGTTTGTATGACCAATATGACTTTGGTCCTCTACAAGCGTGTGACAGCATGGCGATGTTCACGGACGCGAGTTTGAAACAACCCCGGGGGGTGGTGAACAGCCCGGCGAGTTCTACTATTTGGTCGACTTCATGGTGGTCGATTGCGCACCAGCACTGACCTACGCACAACCACTAGTAATTTTGGAACGTCCATTCCTGTATACAGCAAACGCGCAAATCGATTACAGGAATGGGATGGTCATTTTGAGCTACCAGAATCGTAAGTTGTCTTTCAATGTGTTTTTAAAGTCTATTGCTTATGATTTGCTTGATGATTTAAGTCTCACAGGTGCTACTAATGAGAGTGGTTCTAGTGGTGTTGAGTTTTGCAGGTCTGTTTTGACAAATGGTAGAAATAAAATACGGAAGGCAAGTGCGCGAATGATAGCTGATGAGAGGAAACCACCTGATGGTAGGTTTAGATGGGCTGACCAAACTGAGTGCACCCCTAACTGGAGTGATGCTATGACCTTCCCCAAGGATTAAAAGGATATGTATGGAGATAAGTGGGGAGGTAAGCGTTCATCTGAACCACCGTGAGCATATCAGGTATGGCCTGGCTGAAGACCTTTAAACTTAGCGCTCTCGGGAGGCAGCCCAAGGATGTAGAGTATTGTACTTCGTTTTGGTTTCGTTTTGTTGCGTTTGTGTTGTGACAGGTCTCTACGATTCCAGCTTCACGGATGCAATGATTCAAGTGTGGGGATGTTTTGCAACATCCCTGGTGAGATATCAAGGGATCTATGGGATGCGTCTATGCTGGTTGGAGCACAGTAACCGCATCATTACAGACACATGATCAGGTGCATGTGTTTCTCTATCTTGTGTTTTATTTGTTTTTGTGTCTTTGGTAGTGTCAACTTTCATGTCGGGAATGGTGTTATTTTCGAGTCGAGTAGGTTGTAGCCGTTCAAGGTTTGTAGGTGGTATATCTTCGAGTTCAGTTTTTAAATTAAATTATACATTGGGACAATGTATCCTAAGTGTGGGGATGTAGTAACTCGAGATAGGGATCATATCAAATGCTTGGAATTGTTGAAATACCCTAAAAATTAAACAATTTTGAAAAAAAAAATTGATCATGTTTTGAAAGATTTTTGCAACAAAATGGAAAATGATAGGTATAATTAAATTGTTGGCTTTCAATTATTACACATATGAGATGATAAAACAGTCAAAAATGCATCTAATTTAGGATATGTGGAAGTCGGTTGAAAGGTTTCTTAGGATTAAATAAAATACTTAAAAATTAGGAATCTTGTGGGTTCTCGCCTTAGGAGCTATAGCAAAACTGGAAACTGTAGAGAGTATAAGGGATTCTGTTATAAGTAAAAAGCTTATAAATATTCGATTAAATGGCACGTCTGTTTCTCTTTATGAGAATAAATCCGAAACAAGGCGACGCCCCAAAACATTCCATTTATCCATTTCTTGAGCTAGCTTATATTGACAAGGCCTATGGTATTGCCGCGGGGATGGTGACTCATGCGATACATACCCTCTAGGTGGAGTTAGAAGAAAAAAAAAGAGAAAAAAATACGTGGACTTTTGGCATTAATCGCGGGGATGGTGACTCATGCGCGGTATGTCCGCTAAGTTGATCATATAGAAAAACATGTTAAGCTCGAAATCATCATCCATTATCCATCAAAGTTTAATCGGGAATATATAAAAGCTTCTTATATAAGACAGTTTTCTCATAAGTTTGAAATAGGATTAGGTGGAGGTGTAGTATTTTGAGTGTGAGACCCATAGATGACTCATGCAATTGAAATTAACGGGTTATGAATAAGAGCTTTGAAACTGGTTGTTGGGTTTAAGGGGACGTATACTTGCAATCCTGGTTAATGTGCAAGTAGATTTGCTAATAAGATAATCAAATAAATTGAAAACTAGTGATTTGATTGTGATTCCATTGTAAATGATTTTTTGGGACGAAAAAGGATAAGTGTGGGGATGTGATGGAGAGGGTAAAACCCGAGCTTTAATGTGTTTAAGTATCGAGTTTTATGTGTGTTTTATGTGGTGTATTGCGTTGAATAAGATAACTACGAGAAATCGTTGTTTTGCAAATTAAGCACTTAATTCGGTAAAGTTATGAAGGTTAGAGATTAAGCGGAACATTCAAGAATGGCAAATGCAGCTTACAGTACCGTTGGGACTTGTTCGGTTGGGAAAACGACTTGGAATTACAAGAAATATAAAAGAACAAACTCTGAGGGCCATTTGGTATTTAATGGGAAGTGAATTATAGCTTAGATATGTGAGAAACAAGAGACGATAAAGTTCAGGGGTCTGATTATCATTCTTTGGAAGTTGATGAATTGAAGAGATAAGGAGCTGAGGATCCGATATAGGTTACGGTTGAATAAACCGTAACTTACGGTTGAGGGATGTCAAGTATCAAGTTTCTAGGGTCTAAAGTGTAACTTATAGTGTGAATAAGTGTGAACACAAAGTATGAACACGTGTGAATGCAAGGAAAAGTGGCAATTCTTGTACTGTAACTTATATACACCGTAGGTTACGGTGTTGAGCAAGAAAGCAAACAGAACTCGTGGACCGTAACTTAAAGTCCGTAACCATAGGTTACGGTCAGATTTCCGGAAAAAGACGCAGATTGTGTTTTTGGAAGATATTTAAAGGGGTTTAAACCCTAATTCGTTTTAACACTTCCTAGGTCGAAATTTAGGATCAAGAAACATAAAGATTGAAGCTTTTTCACTCAAAATCATCATCTTCCTCGCAAGATCCTCAAGATTAATCATGGTTTCGATTGCTCATTAAGCTTTTGAGGATTGTTTGATCGCGATGAGCGGCTAAGCCCTAGGTGGTTTCCTCCGGGTGGAGGATTCTTGTAGGTGAACTACGTTTTGTGTTTGAAAAATTGTTAATCCTGTAATCCAAGCATACGATGCTTGTTACCAGTTAGTTTGAATTGATTGATTTGTAAACATTTGATTTTTGCTTAAACCTAGTTTTGATTCTTTCAATTCACGAGAGTTCTAGTATTTGGGATATATTAGATAGGGATTGGGTTTGGTTAATTTCAATTGATAATCGTGTGATAACCTCTCGTTGTTAATCAATTAGAGTACTTAGTCCCCTTTTATCACAATCAATTATTCAGATTATACAGTTATGTCTATGTGACTGTAAGCAATCAAACATGAACTAAATTCGCCTTGAATCTGAAATCCGGAGGAACCATTGTTTCTCCTATTGAATACAAACTCGTTTTCTTAGTAATTTTTAGTTAATAATACAACCAAACAAACGGATTTTTCATTATTTCAATTAGTTTAATAGTTCTTAATCCATACCACTTTCCACCAAACTCCTCTGGTCCGTACACGACTTACTCTAGCTACCTTCTTAGGACAGGTCATCACTAGGTTTACACCACAGTATATGAAATAAAAATTTGGTGTTTTGAAAACTCTAATAAATTTTTCCTGACACCCGCGTCCACTGTAACTGCGCACGGCTCCCGGCCAGGGTAGGGTCGGGGTTGTGAAAGAAGGTGGTGTCAGAGCCACTGGTTTAAGCTAATTAAGTATTGTGAAAATACTTAAAATTAGTAGTCGGTAGATACATGAAATAACTTCTTTGACTACTATGATGCTAACTAAATATTATATATTCGATTTTTGAAGTTCGTTGTTTTTATTGTTTTTGGCTAACAGTATGAGCGATAGAAAAATAGTCGAGGCTTTTCAGAATATATCATTTAATAATTATTACATGGATGCTATCGAGAACCAACCCAGTACGCAATACGGATACGACGCAGATACGAATGAACCAATGGTCTTTCAAGCTCAACCAGTAAGTAGGAAACCCCTGAAAAATAGAAGGTTGGACTGGCAAGTAAAAGGAAACAAAAATAATAAAACCACAACGGTAACTAAACCAACTAGAAACCCTACAGGAAATTCAACTCTAGGTGAAAGCTCAAACCCAGTTCCTGCACCACTTACCTGGATAGAACTAGATCAGCGTCTATCAAATTACCAAATGTTCAGGCCTGTACCCAACTAAATTGACCTTAACATACCACCAATACCTAATAACCGTGAACCTATGAACCAGAACCAAAGCTGCCATAGCAACCACCATTAAACCTAGCTGAAGAATGGTGGACTAATGACTGGGCATTTGAAGATCTCATGACTGACCCTTGTCCATTCTATCCAGACTACCACCCCGCACCCCCAGCCTTTCCCCCAATGAACCCTGAAAACGTGGCGGAGCTACGCCACAATGGAGAAGAATTAATGGATGCAGGAAACAGGATCCGAAATGTGGGAGAAAATCTCTTCTGGAAGTATGACGAGAGGGCACACCATTTCTGAGACTGGAGCTAATCCTATACTATATATATTTATATATATATATATGTGTGTGTGTAAAATGTAATTTCAGTGTTTTTATGTACAGAAAAAAAACCCTAAATTTGGAACTAAAATATATAAATATATAAAATATATAGTAGTGTGTGTAATATATATATGATGCATAATATATATATAAAAAGAGCAAAGTCGGAATGATCGACGTTTTTTTGCAATATGCTCTGACCAATTGTGTTCTTAATATTTTGATTATTTGAATATCTGTTCTATGATATTAATATTTGGAAAATGTTTATAATACAGATGTCGAATGAAGTTAATCAATCTGCTCAGAATAATCATGAAAACACTTTGGATAAAAGTGCCATAGAGAATATATTAGCTCAGGGAATAGTTGATGCCATACCCCTAATTATTGAAGCTGTTAAAAACCCTGTGCCTATAGAAAATAATAAGGCTGTGAGTAACAAGCGTAACAGTAGTCACGATTATAGTCACAGTGTCAATGGGGATAACAATATTTTATCAAAGCTCCATTTCCTAAGAAAATGAAAGCAATAGCTTCGAGATGTACTTATAAGGACTTTTTAGCTTGTAAGCCAACTAAATTTGCAGGCAGCGAGGGAGCTATGGCTGCTCTGCGATGGTTGGAAAAGACTGAGGCTATTCTTAAGATCAGTAAATGTGCTAAAGAAGAGAAAGTAATGTATGCTTCAAATCTCTTCAAGGAAGAAGCATTAGAATGGTGGAACACTATTCTACAGGCAAAAGGGAGCGACATGGCTTAGCCATGAGTTGGAAAGAATTTAAGGGTATGACGGAAATGAAATTTTGTCCTCCTTATGAGAAGGAACAAATGACAAATAAGTTCCTAAATCATAGACTGGTTGATGTGAAGTGTCGTGATATACGACAACGTCTTTGAATATGCAAGAATGGTACCAAGCATGGCTTCGCCAGAACCTGTACTAATTTCTCGCTATATTTTTCACACCCCAACCGGTGGCAGAAATATCGGGGCGCGGCACTAGGCGAATCAGATTGCTCAAGAGAATCCATAACGACTATTTAAGCGATAATATTTAAGCGTTCAATATCCCATACTGTTAAACATAAAATTCTCAAATAATCATTACAAATATCAAACAATCTCTTAGAACATATCCAATCAGATCTTCCCTAGATTTCTATTACATGAGTTTCTAAAGATAGCCCTAATCCATTTCAGCAAAGATCATCAACCTGCCACATATGTTAAAATAAACGTCAATACAATTAAGTAAAGGTGAGCATACAGGTTTGTATACATAGTAAATATAGAAAGCGTTTAGCAAACACCGCATGAACATACGTAAGAGATGTGAATTATACTACTGCATTGATACATGTAAACCAACAAACCGCGAGTGCGAGGCACGCGAACAAGTGTCCACGTCCTAAAGAGAAAATAAATGAAAGTAAAAAGTGCGAGCCTTAACAACCTCGGGCCTTCAGGTGGCGGGTCAACCTCTAGCAAGCTATCATGTTAAGGGTGGCATACAAACCAAGCAATACATACAATTCATCGATTCACGTATAATCATGTAAAGGCGGGTT
Organism: Scalesia atractyloides; assembly: GCA_947069175.1. NCBI lineage: Eukaryota > Viridiplantae > Streptophyta > Magnoliopsida > Asterales > Asteraceae > Scalesia > Scalesia atractyloides. The sequence continues at coordinate 64,523,869 of CAMTDV010000024.1, forward strand.
GCGAATAAGCATTTGAGTTGTGTGATGTGTTTTGATATAGGAACATATGTCACAGCCAAAAGTGCGTTTAAGCGTAAAAAGGGTTCAAGTATACTCACAGTCGATGCGTTAAGAGAGAGATGGGATCTGATATGGATTGAAGGGAGCGCTGGTTCAGCCTGTAAACGCGGTCAGAAGTGCATCAGTCTTCCGAATTGCTGAAACGGTCAAAACATGAAGGAGCAGTAAACAAGTTCGGGCGAAGTTGTACCAATTTCCTTGGAATTGGTACAAGTTTGGGCGAACTTCACTGTTTGTCTTACAGAAAGAATAAGTTCGGGCGAACTTGCCTTGTTTTCATGGAGTTTGAACAAGTTCGGGCGACGTTGTCTAGTTTCCTTGGAAACTGTACAAGTTCGGTCGAACTTGGTTGATTTTCTTGAAGATTGGACAAGTTCGGCCGAATTTGGTCACCAATCTGGTGACAACTTCGAGCGAACTTGCTCTTTTTGGAGCGAACTTGACTATTTTGGTCACCAAACCGTGCGTTTTCGCGTCATTTGCTGAGAAAATCGAGTGTCCATCCCTCCAACCTTAAGCTACTGAGCAAAACCTAGGATGGAGAGGTCTTTTTGAGTGAGTTTTAGCCACTTTACAGGAAGTCGGGCTAATCCGGGCGAACTTGAGGGTTCATACGGGTTAGTCCAGTTCGTGCAAGGTGATGACATCGTCCTTGTGCTTCCGGATCTGAGATCTTGCTTGACAACCCCTCGTTCCACTTCATAGTGAATGAAACATATGTCATTAGTCCGTGTCTTGTGTAAAAATCAATACTTTAGAAGGTTTTACTAAGATCTAACACTTGGTGACTCGAAATTATAAAGATTTCTAGCTTGGGAAGCCAAAGCTAAGCCCAAATACACTCGTTTAGTGTAGATCTAAGTGAAAAGTAGAAGTTTTGTAGAAACAGATGAAGATTTTCATAAACAGAAGAGATTTGAAGAAAACGAAGGTAATCCTTGTGCAAAATCGCAGTAAAACGTTGTTGTTTGCATGAAAACGGGTTGATTCTTACTTGGAAATCAAAGGTTTTAGTTTTGGGAGCTTTCGGGCGAACTTGCAGCAAGGAGAGCATGAATGGACGTGCTGGGTATTTATAGGTGAGGAGAAACTAAGCTGGTGGAGACCAAGTTCGCCCGAACTTGGCACAAATTCAAGTTAACTTGGCACAAGTTTGGGCGAACTTGGCCAGTTTGCTTGAACTTTGTGCAAGTTCAAGCGAACTTGCTGGATTTGGAAGATTCTGAAGGCTTGGTCAAGTTCAGGCGAACTTGGGGTGTCCAACTTTGGCCGAACTTGTCCTCGTGGTGAAGTTTTGTTCGTTATTTTCGCGTTAGGTGTTCGTTTGGCGATTCGGTTCGTATTAGATAGTTATGTTAAGCGTTTTAGCGAAGCCTTAAGCGTTTTAAATGATAAAGCAATACGATTAAGTGATTCTTGCGAGTGAGAGCGTTGTGGTAGTGAGTACAACCATAAATCATAAAACACACATAACACATAAATAACATAATGTAACATAAATAATTACGTTTGCGATATGATGTGATAAGCGATGTCGAAGGCACAAGTGGTTATTGTACAACAACACACTCGGCTCTTATGGTAATGTAGTTACTCGTGATTATGTTGAGTTTAGCGTTGCGTTTAATAGTCGTTTAGATGTAATATAGTTGTGACAAAATGTATATAGTAAACATAAACCATCCTTTATTATCGAGTCTCGGATTACAAAGACAGATGCAAAAAAATAGACAGAAACAAGATAACAAGGAAAATACTAGTTGTTACAGTCTCCCCTACTTTAGGAAATTTCGTCCCAAAATTTAAGTAGTGGCCGTAACAAAGAGATGTGGATATTTAGCTTTCATATTACTTTCCAGTTCCCAAGTGAACTCGGCACCGCGTTTACCTTCCCGTCGGACTTTCACAATAGGAATGCGAGAGCGTCGAGTTTCTTGGTCTCTCGGTCCATGATTTCTACTGGCTTTTTCACGAAGTGAAGGTCTTGTTTATTTGTAAATCCTTAAGTGGTATATGAAGATTTTCTTCAGCTAGGCATTTCTTGAGGTTTGAGACGTGGAAAGTCGGATGTACGTTGTTGAGTTCTGCTGGTAGCTCGAGTCGATAGGCCACCTTGCCAATTCTTTCCAGAATTTTAAAGGGACCCACGTATCATGGCGCTAGTTTTCATTTCTTTCCAAATCGGATCACTCATTTCCAAGGCGCAACCTTTAAAAGTACATGATCTCCAATTTCGAACTGTAGGGGCTTGCGACGTTTATCGGCATAACTCTTTTGGCGACTCCGAGCTTTCAAGAGATTGTCTCTGATTTGGAGGATCTTGTCTATCATTTCTTGTATTAACTCGAGACCGGTGATTTATGCTTCTCCGATCTCGTGCCATGCAATAGGCGATCGACATTTTCTTCCATACAGTGCCTCAAAAGGTGCCGTTTGAATACTAGTATGATAACTATTATTGTAGGAAAATTCTATTAAAGGTAAATGCGTATCCCAATTACCACCAAAGTCTATAATGCACGCACGAAGCATGTCCTCGAGGGTGCGGATCGTGCGCTCAGTCTGACCGTCGGTTTGAGGATGAAAAGCGGTACTAAGATTAAGCGTAGTACCGAGAGCGGATTGAAAAGTCTCCAGAGACGTGAGGTAAAGCGACCATCACGGTCATAGATGATGTCACGAGGCGTCCCGTGTCGAAAATGACTTCGTCGGTATAGATTCGTGTTAGTCGTTCAACCTTATAGTCTTCTCGTATGGCAATAAAATGTGTGGATTTAGTAAGACGATCGACGATAACTCAAATGCTATCGTGACCAGAGGAGGTGCGAGGGAGTTTCGTAATGAAGTCCATGGCTATGCTCTCCCACTTCCACATCGGGATTTCGGGTTATTCGAGCAAACTAGAGGGCCTTTGATGTTCGGCTTTAACTTTCGAGCAAGTTAAGCACTTTGAGACGTATGAAGCGATATCCTTTTCCATGCCCGGCCACCAATACCTAGAACGGAGGTCCTGATACATCTTGTCGGCACCGGGGTGAATGGAATATCGAGATTTATGAGCTTCGGTCAATAGCAACTCTCGAAGATTATCACGGTTAGGAATCCAAATACGATCGATATAGTAACAAATGCCATTGGGTTTAGCTATGAGTTCGGTTTCGGCTCCACATTTCATTTCTTCTTGCAGGGTATTCTCATTAAAACAAGCAAACTGGGCGGCGCGAATCAAAATTTCGAAATCATTCAAAGCTTGAGAGTCATGAACTATACACATAGCTTCGTCGGCTGAGAGCATCGGCTACGACGTTTGCTTTGCCAGGATGGTAGCGTATCTCACAAGCATAGTCGTTGAGAAGTTTAACCCATCTGCGTTGGCGCATGTTCAGTTCTTTCTAATTAAATATATGCTTTAAGCTCTTATGGTCGGTGAAGACCGTACACTTAGTACCGTAAAGGTAGTGTCACCATATTTTTAATGCAAAAACAACTGCACCAAGTTCGAGATCGTGGGTAGTGTAGTTCTTCTCGTGGATTTTGAGTTGTCAAGAAGCATACGCGATAACTTTGTCTCGTTACATGAGAACACAACCGAGACCTAGGTTAGAGGCATCGCAATAAACGACAAAATCGTCGTTTCCGTCGGGTAGAGCGAGTACAAGAGCGTTGCATAGCATACGCTTAAGAGTTTGAAAGGCATCCTCTTGTTTGGAATCCCAAACGAAAGGCTTGTCCTTCTGAGTTAAAGCGGTAAGAGGTACGGCAATTTTAGAAAAGTCGGCGATGAATCGACGGTAGTAACCCGTCAATCCAAGCACAGAATGGATTTCAGATGCATTCTTTGGCGTAATCCAACTCTTTACAGCTTCTATCTTTGCAGGGTCGACGTGAATTCCTTGACTGTTAACGATATGACCAAGGAATTAGATTTCTTCGAGCCAGAATTCACACTTAGATAACTTGGCATAAAGGCGATTCCCTTGAAGAAGTTCGAGAACTAAACGGGATTGTCGCGCATGTTCGGCTCTCGACTTTGAGTAGATAAGGATGTCATCGATAAACACAATGACGAAATGATCCAAGAAGGCTTTACGCACAAGGTTCATCAAATCCATGAAGACCGCGGGTGCATTTGTGAGACCGAAAGGCATGACCATGAATTCAAAATGGCCATAACGAGTACGAAAGGTGGTTTTCGGAGTATCTTCTTCTAACACGCGCAATTGATGATAACCGGAACGTAAATCGATCTTAGAAAAACAAGTAGCACCTTAAAGTTGATCAAACAAATCGTCAATTCGAGGAAGAGGTTAGCGGTTCTTTATCGTGAGTTTGTTAAGTTCACGATAATCGATGCACATTCGGAACGTCCCATCTTTCTTTTTCACAAAAGAACGGGTGCGCCCCATGGCGAAGTGCTCAGGCGTGTAAAGCCTTTATCAAGAAGCTCTTGAAGTTGGCTAGATAGCTCGCGCATTTCGGATGGTGCAAGGCGATAGGGAGCTTTAGCGACGGGTGTAGCACCGGGGATTAGATCAATACAGAATTCGACATTATGAGTAGGGGGTAAACCTGGTAAATCATCGGGAAAAACGTTAGGAGATTCACAAACAATGGGTACGTCATTCAAGGTTTTCTTTTCCTTCTCTGGGTTCACGATGTGGGCTAGAAAAGCTATGCACTGCTTGCGCAGACATTTGTTCGCTTGGGTACATGACAAAAGCATCAACTTCTTTGAGGGAGTTTCACTGTAAACATGTAGTTGATCACCGTTAGAAAGAGGAAAACGAATCATTTTATCGTAACAAACAACTTCAGCACGATTTTCACGATGGAAATCCATGCCTACTATGATATCGAAGATACCTAATTACATAGGTATGAGATGGAGCGAGAAGATGTGGTTGTTGAGATCGAAGGTACAACCACGTAAGACGGAGTTAACGGTAACGGTTCTTCCGGTGGCGACTTCAACATCGAAGGTCTTTGGGAGTTCAGCGCGTTTACATTTTAAAAGTTTTTTGAATTCTAACAACACAAAACAGTTATCGACACTAGTATCAAATAAACAAGAAGGATAAATACCGTTAACAAGGTTCATACCATTGACAACATTGTTGTCGTTCTGAGCCTGGCGGTGATTAAGATTAAAAGCTCTTCCGCGTACAGCCTGTGGTTGTTGCGGCTGAGGTTATGGTGGCTGTAGCTGAGGCTGCTACAGTGGCTCTTGCTTCACGGCTTTGTTTGGGCAGACGTTGCTAAAGTGGTTCGGATCACCGCAAGTGTAGCAAGCACGTGCTTTTGGGACTGGTGCTTGCTATTGGGGCTGCTGCTGGTTGGTTTGAGGAGCACGAGGTGGAGCTGGTAGTGCTGCTGGTGCTTGAGGAGCTTGCTGACGAGGACCATTACGACACTGACAGTGAAGTGGCCGTAGATATTACAGTTGGTACAGAACCGGAAAGTGCCTCCAACTAGGTGATGGTAGGTACACTTTGAGCATAGCGGGTGAGGACCATTGTACGCACGCTTTGCAGGTGGCGCGTTTGGTGTAGCAACTTGAAGCAGCTAAGAGTTCGCCGGTGCAACAACTGCACACTCTTGCTTGGGTTCTCTCTTTTGCGACATCGGCGATTGGAATTTGATTCTTGAGACGGCTTAGTCGTAGCGCTTGGTTCAGTGGTAGCTTGATTCACAACTTTACCATGGTTCTTGAAGTATCCAGCCTGGACACGTTTGTCATTAATCTTGGTTGCAAGCTGAAAAGTCTCTTCGATGGTAGTTGGACGCGCTGCTTGGACAAAATCAGCAACCAGTCCGGTAGAGCACGAAGATACTTTTTGATTGCTTTTTCTGTGGTGTCCACCTGACCAGGTCATATGATGCTTAGCTGCTTAAAGCGGGCAGTGAGACCTGCATTGTCGGGTCCGTCTTGCTTGATATCCCAAAATTCATTCTCCAATTTCTGGATTTCGTGGGGAGGTCAGAATTCTTTCACCATAACTGCCTTGATTCCTACCACGTGAGCCCGTAAACTTCATCATTTCCGCGCCTGTTGCGCTCTACGGTCCACCAATCAAGTGCCCTCGATTGGAACACACCGGTAGCATAGATGGTGCGGAGAGATTCGGGGCATTCGCTTTGGCGGAAGGTGACCTCAATGGAATCGAACCAATGGAACATCACGCTTGGTCCATCTGTGCCAACGAAAGTAAGAAGTCAGCACGCTTTAAAATTGTTTGAAGCTGAACGAGGACTTGGGGCGTCGGTTTTGGAATCAACCGAGGAGTTGCTGCTGACAGCCTGAATTTTGCTAACAATCTGGGGAATTACCTTAGCCATCTGCTTAAACACTAGCGAGGCGATACGCTTGTCAGCATTGTTGCGCTGGATGTTCCTCCTAGTGTGAGATCCCGAAGAAGACAGCTACACGAAGGATTAGATTAGATGAGATTCGATTATAATAGGTTTATGTTTAAAAGTTTTACGCTTTACTACTTCTTATCATTATTATTCAAGCAAGGCACAAAATCACGTAATCACGTATCCACATAAGCACATAAGCACGTAAGCACATAATCACGTAGGCACATAAGCATGTAAGCACATAATCACATATTTTGCATGTATTAACAGATTTCACATAGACGCATCCGTAGACTCCAAATTTTATTCGAACATGCATAGCGCGTATAGGCGTAGCGTAAGCGTAATAAGCGAGTAAGGTTGCGTACGAGGACATTCGCGTAAGAGAGTCGAGTGTTTTAGTTTGGTTGGTGGTTATTTAGTGTTTTAGATTATGAGAGCTGTGCGAGTAGTGCATATACGATAGAGCGTAAAATCGAGAAATTGAATAAGCGTAAAATCCATAAAATTTTAAACACGTAATTAAATAAAATTCGATGATGCGTAAAATCGGCGATTGCAGGCTTAAATCAATTTGGAGTGTCCTGGGTTTTGAGACAGCGACTACCCAAAGTAAATCGAAAATTCTCTGAGTTCGGGCACACGATTTGGCCTAATAGACAAATGCTCTCGCCGTACAACAGTTAGCGGCATTTATCCTTCTAGTTATGTCGTGTTCTGAGTCATCGAAATAATTGAAACTTTGGTGAGATTAAAAATCGAGGTGTGGAATTAGTCATTAAGATGCGGGTTTCACCCCTAACTTAACAACTTCATCCCTAGTTGTGGTTATGCTCACCGATCACATGGGGGGTTCCACTAGATAGAAATGGAGATTTTCGCGAGGTTTGGATATCACTCCTAACTCAACGGTATCTCGTGCTATAGAAGATGCGCGGAGTGAATGATCTTATCGAGAGTTCTTGGTTTTCACACCTAATCTTGACTTGATCACTCATTTTGTGTGACACGAGCGTTCTTCACATGTATTGTGGTAGCTTTAGGAAAAGCATACGTAGTTTAAAAGTCTGTTTCGAAGGTATATGATCAAGTTCGGGCGAAGTTGACCAACTTCAAGCGAACTTGACTATCTTCGAGCGAACTTGTCTGAGTTTTTGAGGGGACTTGACTAACTTCGGGCGAACTTGGTCAAGTTCGGGCGAACTTGGCCAATTTCGAGCGAAGTTGTTAGTTCGTACTAGTTTCGGGCATTTAATCGATACGTAACGGTCTAATTTGGTATCCTAACTATAGGCGGAAACATCGGGGCGTGGCACTAGGCGAATCAGATTGCTCAAGAGAATCCATAATGACTATTTAAGTGATAATATTTAAGCGTTTAATATCCCATACTATTAAACATAAAATCCTCAAATAATCATTACAAATATCAAACAATCTCTTAGAACATATCCAATCCAATCTTCCTTAGATTTCTGTTACATGAGTTTCTAAAGATAGCCCTAATCCATTTCAGCAAAGATCATCAACCTGCCACATATGTTAAAATAAACATTAATACAATTAAGTAAAGGTGAACATACAGGTTTGTATACATGTAAATATAGAAAGCGTTTAGCAAACACCGCATGAACATACGTAAGAGATGTGAATTATACTACTGCATTGATACATGTAAACCAACAAACCGCGAGTGCGAGGCACGCGAACAAGTGTCCACGTCCTAAAGAGAAAATAAATGAGAAGTAAAAAGTGCGAGCCTTAACAACCTCGGGCCTCCGGGTGGCGGATCAACCTCTAGCAAGCTATCATGTTAAGGGTGGCATACAAACCAAGCAATACACACAATTCATCGATTCACGTATAATCATGTAAAGGCGGGTTGCGAATAAGCATTTGAGTTGTGTGATGTGTTTTGATATAGGAACATATGTCACACCCAAAAGTGCGTTTAAGCGTAAAAAGGGTTCAAGTATACTCACAGTCGGTGCGTTAATGCGTTAAGAGAGAGATGGGATCTGATATGGATTGAAGGGAGCGCCGATTTAGCCTGTAAACGCGAACAGAAGTGCATCGGTCTTCCGAATTGCTGAAACGGTCGAAACCTGAAGCAGCAGTAAACAAGTTTGGGCGAACTTGACTGTTTGTCTTACAGAAAGCACAAGTTTGGGTGAACTTGTCTGGTTTCATTGGAAACGAGACAAGTTCGGGCGAACTTGCCTTGTTTTCTTGGAGTTTGAACATGTTCGGGCGAAGTTGTCTAGTTTCCTTGGAAACTGTACAAGTTCGGTCAAACTTGGTTGATTTTCTTGAAGATTGGACAAGTTCGGCCGAAGTTGGTCACCAATATGGTGACAACTTCGAGCGAACTTGCTCTTTTTGGAGCGAACTTGACTGTTTTGGTCACCAAACCGTGCGTTTTCGCGTCGTTTGCTGAGGAAATCGAATGTCCATTCCTCCAACCTTAAGCTACTGAGCAAAATCTAGGCTGGAGAGGTCTTTTGGAGCGACTTTTAGCCACTTTACAGGAACTCGGGCTAATCCGGGCGAACTTGATGGTTCGTACGGGTTAGTCCGGTTCGTTCAAGGTGACGACATCGTCCTTGTGCTTCCGGATCTGAGCTCTTGCTTGACAACGCCTCGTTCCACTTCATAGTGAACGAAAAATATGTCATTAGTTCGTATCTTGTGTAAAAATCAATACTTTAAAAGGTTTTACTCAGATCTAACACTTGGTGAGTCGAAATCATAAAGATTTCTAGCTTGGGAAGCCAAAGCTAAGCCCAAATACACTCGTTTAGTGTAGATCTAAGTGAAAAGTAGAATTTTTGTAAAAGAAAAAACATAAGAGATTTGAAGAAAACAAGGTAATCCTTGTGCAAAATCGCAGTAAAACGTTGTTGTTTGCATGAAAACGGGTTGATTCTTACTTGGAAATCAAAGGTTTTCGATTTTGGGAGCTTTCGGGCAAACTTGCAGCAAGTAGAGCATGAATGGAGGTGCTGGGTATTTATAGGTGAGGAGAAACTAAGCTGGTAGAGACCAAGTTCGGCCGAACTTGGCACAAATTCAAGCGAGCTTAGCACAAGTTCGGGCGAACTTGGCCAGTTTGCTTGAACTTTATGCAAGTTCGAGCGAACTTGCTAGATTTGGAGGATTCTGAAGGCCTGGTCAAATTCGGGCGAACTTGGGGTGTCCAACTTCGCCGAACTTGGCCTGGTGGGTAAGTTTTGTTTGTTATTTTCGCGTTAGGTGTTCGTTTGGCGATTCGGTTCGTATTAGATAGTTATGTTAAGCGTTTTAGAGAAGCGTTAAGCGTTTTAAATGATAAAGCAATACGATTAAGTGATTCGTGCGAGCGAGAGCGTTGCGGTAGCGAGTACAACCATAAATCATAAAGCACACATAACACATAAATAACATAATGTAACATAAATAACTGCGTTGGGATATGATGTGATAAGCGATGTCGAAGGCACAAGTGGTTATTGTACAACAACACACTCGGCTCTTAGGGTAATATAGTTACTCGTGATTGTGTTGAGTTTAGCGCTGCGCTTAATGGTCGTTTAGATGTAATATAGTTGTGACAAAATGTATATAGTAAACATAAACCATCCTTTATTATCGAGTCTCAGATTACAAAGACAGATGCAAACGAAATAGACGGAAACAAGATAACAACGAAAATACGTGTTGTTACATATTTGGTGATTAATTAGAGAACTCTCATATATCAAGGCAGCTAGACCTCAGACTATTGAGGAAGTAGTCAAACTGGCCAATACATTGACTGACGGATTTGTCCGCACAAGAGAAGAAAATAAGAAGGAAGAGTTAGCTCAGGAGATTACCCAAGAGTTTCGCCCAGGTAATAATTACAAAAGAAAAGGAATCATGTAGTCTTCTGCATGACGTTTCTGTAGAATCTGCAAAAAGAAGCATTCAGGAAGGTGTAATAGGTATTGCAGTTTCTGCAAAATACCTGACAAAGAAGAAAAATGTAGAAAGAAATCTATTATTTGCTACAATTGCGGAGAAGCACGACACATTAAGCTAGATTGCCCTAAACTGATAAAGGCACCTGATAACAAGGTAAGAGCAGCAGACGGAGCCAAGAAGAACACAAGAGCATTCGTGCTTACTGCACAGGAGGGAACAATGATTCCTGACATGAGCGCCGGTACGTTCCTTATTCATGACGTTTACGCAAAAGTATTATTCGACTCTGGTGCAAACCAAAGTTTTATAAATACTTCATTCTGTCAAGTTCTTAATCAACCATTAACTGAGCTTAGTCAAGCTTGTACGGTAGAAACGGCGGAAGGAAACTCCACCACCATACGCGAAGTACTTCAAGGAGCGAAGATAGAATTACTAGGACATAAGTTTGCGACAAACTTGCTACCAATGAATCTAGCTGGATTCGATGTAGTATTAGGAATGGATTGGTTAGTAGCCAATCATGCGCGAATCCTATGCGATCAAAATACTGTTGAGATTCGTACGCCAACAGGAGAAATGATCATGATTCAATGAGACAAGTCGACCAAGCCAACGAAATTCATCTCTGTGATGAAAGCTGCAATTTATGCACGAAATCAAGGCATAGTGTATATGATCACTATATTCATAAACACTAGAGGAAAGGAGCTGAAAGAAATTCCCATAGTATCGGAATACCTCGACGTTTTCCCAAAAGATTTACCTGGACTACCACCGGATCGAGAAGTAGAGTTCAGAATCCATCTGATACCCGGAACTGCTCCAATCGCTAAAGCACCTTATCGATTAGCACCGACAAAGATGCTGGAATTAAAGAAGCAATTAGATAATTGCTAGAAAAAGGTTTTATACAACCAAGTTCATCCCCTTGGGGAGCACACGTGTTATTTGTGAAAAAGAAGTATGGATCAATGCGAATTTATATCGATTATAGGGAATTGAACAAGGTCACAATCAATAATCGATACCCATTACCGAGGACTGATGATCTATTTGATTAACTTCAAGGAGCTACATATTTTTCTAAAATTGATTTACATTCAGGATATCATCAACTGAAAGTACAGGAAGTGGACATTCCTAAAACGACTTTCAAAACTAGGCATGGTCATTACGAGTTTACAGTTATGCCATTTGGCTTAACAAATGCCCCAGCAACATTTATGGACATGATGAATAGGATATGTAAACTGTACCTGGATAAATTTGTAATTATCTTCATAGATGATATACTTATGTATTCCAAGAGCGAAGATGATCATGCTAAGCATCTACATACACTTTTAACATTGTTGAGAAAAGAGAAGCTTTATGCTAAATTCTCTAAGTGTGAATTTTGGTTACAAGAGGTGCAATTCTTAGGACATTTGATTAATCATGAAGGAATTCATGTGGATCCCTCAAAGATTGAGGTGATTACCAAATGGAAGGTCCCTAAGTCAACTATAGAAGTCAGAAGTTTCCTAGGATTAACTGGATACAATCGACGATTTATCCGAGACTTCTCAAAAATAGTCGTTCCATTAACCAAACTAACGTGTAAAGCGGTTAAGTTCGAATGGGGACCAAAACAAGAAGAAGCCTTCACTATCTTGAAGCAAAAGTTAACAAATGCGCCGATACTTGCATTACCAGAAGGAACTGAAGATTTTGTAGTCTTTTGCGATGCTTCTAGATTAGGTTAGGGTGTGTTTTGATGCAACGAGAGAAGATGATTGCTTATACATCTAGGCAACTGAAGAAGCACGAAGAAAATTATACAACACATGACTAAGAGCTAGGAGTAATAATTTTTGCCCTTAAAATTTGGAGACATTATTTGAATGGAAGTAAGTTTACCATATTTACAGATCAAAGAGCTTAAGGTATATTTTTGGGAAAAAAGAATTGAACATGAGGCAAAGATGATGGGTGGAGATTTTAAGTGACTACGACTGTAATATCCAATATCACAAAGGAAAAGCTAATGTAGTAGCAGATGCTTTGAGTCGTAAGTATCATGAGAAACCAAACGAGTACGTGCTCTCAGATTAAACTGGTGGACAAAGTGAGAGGACAATTCAAACATTGGAAGACATGCTAAGGGCATGTGTAATAGATTTTGGAGGCAGTTGGGATGATCATTTGCCATTAATGGAATTCTCCTATAACCATAGTTATCACACCAGTATTAATGCTGCTCCATTTGAAGCATTTTTTGGATGAAGTGCCGAACCCTAGTATGTTGGGTAGAAAATAGGAGAAAAGCAATTATCAGGTCCCGAAATTGTACAAGAAACCACTGATAAAATAACCCAAATCAAGGAAAGATTGAAAATGGCAGGAGATCGTCAAAAGAGTTATGCGGACCATCGACGTAAACCGTTAGAATTTCAAGTTGGAGACAATGTGCTATTGAAAGTTTCTCCTTGGAAAGGAGTAGTTCTATTTGGCAAGAAAGGAAAGTTAAGCCCAAGGTATGTTGGACCATGTAAGGTTATTAAGCGAATTGGTCCAGTTGCTTATCAGCTAGAGTTACCAGAAGAGATGACTGATATACATGATGTATTTCATGTATGTAACCTGAGGAAATGTTTAGCTGACAAATCACGGATAATACCACTTCAAGATATAAAGGTAAGTGAAAGATTAAAATGTGTCGAGAAACCTCTCCAGATCGAAGATAGGAAGGTTAAAAATATCAAACATAAAAGAATAGTTTTGGTCAAGGTAAAATGGGAGGACCTGAATACATATGGGAATTGGAATCAGAAATGAAACGGAAATATCCATACTTGTTTCAATGAATCTTGAGGATGAGATTCTAAATAAGGTGGGGAGGATGTAACAATACCCAAAAACACCCTAAGACGAGCCTCGATCGAAACCCCAGACATGCACAATGAGACCTGACACGAAAAACGGAGAGATCTCATCCTGGCAGCCCAGGCGCCACGGGCCAGAAACCCTTACATCTCTTGCGACGTGCGGGAGAGGTCCACACCACGTGGCACCATTTCGCGACAAGTGGCAAGGCTATGCTAGTGATGAGGTTGACCTAGTCCTAGCTAGGTGTCCTCGCGCCATGCGAGAAGAATCCCTGATTACCGTCCGACGCGCTGGAGAAACCCATGTGAGCTATATAAGGAGCAGTCTGGGACTAGTCTAGATCACTCAGTTCGATCAATTAAAACGACATCCTACTCCTCGTATCTCTGCTTCTTTCAACAAAGCCGCTAAAATCCCGAAACGCTGCCGCAATATCAGGGTAATAACTCTAGTAACTGACACGGTACTATATCCGATCGATTGAAACCAATCCAATGGATGTTCAAGTGCTGCCAGTACTTGACTATCCTTTGCCATTCATTGTGGGTTTTGATCTCGTGAATTGATTGAAACCAATCCAATGGATGTTTAAGTGCTGCCAGTACTCAGCTATACTTTGTCATTCGTTGTGGGTTTTGATCTCGTGATTATCGTAAAAGTTGTTTTGAGTTAATACAATAATATGTGTGCATTGTGTATTTAATTAGGTATACCAACCTTAAACCAGGAGGCAAGACTTGTCAACTTAAACCTGCAAAGTTGTATTTACAGCGATTAAGTTTTTGTATTCTGAAATTACTACCGGTATGTGGCGTTTTGTATACATTACTTGATAAGCTTTTGGACAACGGGTTAGCCAATGAGTGATATGACCATAGTCACAGATACGGTCAAGTGACAAATACCGATTTGGGGTAATGAAAGATATAAACAAATGTAAAAACCCTTAATGCTATAAATTATAACAATGTGTTTTCTTACCATAGAATGAACTCACCAGTATTTTCCACTGACCGAATATTTTTAAAACGCGTTTCAGGTGAATTTCTGTGAAGTGAAGGAAAGTGTCGTGAAGCACTTCAGCTTAAATAAGTGGCTGTGTAAAACTGAAATAAATGTGTTTTCTGTAGTCAAGGATTTCCCAGTGAAATTCCTTTATGTAAATATTAGGTTTACCCCACAGTTTAAGAAATGAAAATTTGGTGTTTGAAAACTCCAATAAATTTTCATGACACCCTGTCCTGATGCAAATTCTGCTATGAAACTTATAATGAACATTGGTACCATTGTATCTGCGCATGGCTCCCGCCTAGGGTAGGGTCGGGGTTGTGACATTATGTGAATTCTCGGGATATGAGTTTGGGCAGTAAGGATTTAGCACGATTTGGGCTACCATTTCTGATCACCCGTTTGCTACGACAATTTTGGTTACATATATCAGAGACCCCATCTACATGTATGTGTTGAAGATTTTTTCTACCAATCTGGTTGGTAGGAAATCGGGAGAAAACAAAGCCAAATGGACGGACTTGTTTATTTTGATGTGTTTGGTAGAGGGGCGTAACATGAATTTGGCTAGTGTATTGGCGTGGTCATTCACTCGTACTCGTCGAGGGGGACACAAGGCTACGTTAGATGTGGGACCTTACATTACTAGGCTTGCTAGGAGTTTGAAAGTGTTTGAGAAATAGTACCCGCAGCTTTTGCATAAGGGCCCCGCTTCGGCATTCTTCGCATCAGAGATTTGTAGTAGGCAGGTATTCTGACATTGAGTGAGCCGATCACCTGGGAGGGTGTTAGACAGGGGCCTCAGGTCAGCCACCCCAGATCCACTCACTTTAGAATATTTGTACAACAAGATGGATCAGGGTTTCTGGGAGATGCATGGTATGATCAGGACCGGGCAGGATAGATAGGAGAATGCTCCCAGGTACATGATGAGTCACATGAGCATGGTTTTCCCGGATTTCTTTCAGCCATATGTAGTTCCGGGTCCGTTTGATATGCTAGGTCAGTTTGGTTCTAGTGGTGAGGGTGGTTCGAGTCAACTGGTCGGGCATGGATATGGTTCTGGTCAGTGTGTGTACGTGGATCCGACACCCGACGTCCTAGTGTATGAGCAGTGTGATGATGATGAGAGTGAAGAAGATGAGAGCGAGGATGATGAAGATTAGTGTGGGGATAGAGGATGACAACAGGAGCTAGCATGGAGTATCTTTGATGTTATTTTTCTTTTATGTTGTTTTTATCCTCTATGGCTTGTACTTATATGGTGATACTTGAACTGGTTGGTTAGGATGGGTTGGTTGATTGTGATGGTTGGAAGTTTTGAAACACTATTATCTATCTATTATGCATTTTGGTATATTTGTGGTTGTTTGATATATATGGTGTATTTGTTTCCGCTTTTGTTTGCGTGGGAGATTAGGAATTGTTTGCTAAGCATGTTCGGATTGGAGGGCATATGTGGAATTGACTGGCACATTGACAGTCTCGCATATCAGCTAAGTCGTTTCCACTATATATTTTGTATATTTTATTTAGTTATTTATTTTTAGTTTTAGTGTTGTTAGTTTTGAGTCGTGTTCTATACCTGCATTAGGGACAAAGCAAACCTTAAGTATGGGGATGGGATATAGAGTTGTACATATGAGTTCTAGTGTTAGTTGAGTCATACAAATTGAAAAAAAAATACAAAAAAAATCCAAAATCCAAAAAAACTGAAAAATTAGAAAATGTTTCTGTTTTAGAGTTTGCAAATAATACGGGGAATGATAGAAAATTCAAGTATGTTAGGTTCTCAAATAATAATAATATGAGTATAATAATTTGAGCACATGTCTACTTTGGGATATGTGGGTAGGCTCTTCCGGTTTTTAGGTTCCTTTTAGCTAAAATAATTAATATGTTAGGATACCGGTGGGTACTCATCTAGGAGAAATAGAGAAGCCAAAGCCGCCAATAATAGTATAAGGATACCGTTATAAGCTAAAAGCCTTAGATTTTTTTTAGTAAAATAAAAAAAATTTGTGCAACATCAGAAAATAATGAGCTAGATTGAATAAAAATGAGGCATATGTAATCTTTATTGGGGATGGTGACTCTGATTTAGATTGCCTCTAGGTTGAGTTAAGAAAAAAATGCTAAATTACCGAAGCTCACGTTGTTGCTCTCGGGATGGTGACTGTGGTTGAGACAGCTTCTGGGTTAGGTATGCAAAAAGGTCTACTGCGCAGGAAAAGAAAAAGAGAAAGAAAAAATTGGTGATTTTAAATTCTTTGGGCTTTGGTATAAAACGGTTAGGAAATAGCCAATTGGTTGTTACTTTTATTTCATAAGCTTGAGGCGAAATTAGGAGGATTTGTGGTTTTCTAATGTGAGACCCTAGGTTGATTAACCGCACTTAAACATAAATAAACATGATAAGGGCCTAGGAACCGGTGTTGAATTTAAGAGGATCGTATACCCGCAATTGTGAATTAACATGTGTTTGATTTTTAATAAAGTAACTTGAGTTTTGAGATTGGATATTACTTTGGCTATGATTCCGTAGGCATATATCTTTTCCGGGGACGAAAAAAGAGTAAGTGTGGTGATATTTGATGTACTACAAAATACATATGTTTATTGTGTAAATTTTGTGTACTTTTTGTTTTGTTTGTTTCAGTTTTTAGTTAGAAATAGTTTCTATTGATAGTTTGTTTGTTTACGGGTCTCGATTTCTGAAAAGATGAGAAAACGCAGGAAATATGCTGAAAAAGAGATAGCAACGAGGAACCGGTTGTGACGTAGCTGAACGGAAACGAAAATCGAGAAAATCTGGAAAAAGGAGCCCATCACGTCAGGCGACCGTGATATGGAAGAGTCTTCGCGTAACGCGAAGGCATTTAAATAATAATTGTCAATTTGAAGCACCACGTCACGTGACGCCTTGAGAGTTTACCCGTCGCATAATGCGACGGGGTTGAATTCCGCGGCAGAATTGTTGTTGGAGCTGGATACTTGTTTGAATCATATATAAACATCTTTAATCAACTCTAGAACCCTAATCATGATTCTGCATCATCTTGGGCGAGAAGCTTTTTGGAGCGTTTTTGAGAGCTTGAAGGTCGGAAGCAAAGGAAAGCATATGGGTCGTGTTTTTACTATTCGGGCTACTTATTTCTTCGTTCCTAGTTTTTGATCATGTTTCTTGTTCATAAAAATACTCTTGTGTCGATTGTTTCAATGATTTTGATTGGCTAATCTTATTTTCTGCCTAGACTGAGATGACTGGTTTGTAAAGTTTTGATTTTTATTATGGATATTTAATTAATTATGGATTATTTGCGAAAGTAGTCAACTTGATTATTGGTTTGATGTGTTTGCATGCTTAGAAGTGTTTAATTGTCTTTTATTGCTTCGTATGAGTCTTGGTGGATGTCTTCATATAATAGGTTCATGCTAGATTATAATTGATTTTGTAATCTTTTGGGTTAATTGACCAATACACCTTAGAAGCGATTTTCGGTAATTAAATAAGTTTAAGTGTTCTCCTAATCTCAATAGCTATGAGGTGCAAGGTTATTGTTAGGTCTAAGTCATTAAATTGCTAGGTAGGAGCTTCGTGAGGAGTCTGAACAAGATTCCCTATTGACTGTTGTCTAACAAGTCAAATTGAGAACCTGAGTCTATCCTAGGTTTATATCCTATGAAGAAGTAAATCGAATTAGGGTACTTTCGTAAACCACTTAGATAGCATGTGAGGGAGTCTAGACCAACCAGTGTCCGTAACAGCCTTTAGAGTGCCATAAGCGTCTTCCTGAGAAGTGTCAAGGGTCTCGTTCGGTATCTCGACAGGTTTAGTATTAGAAGATCCCGGTTCCATAATAACTAATATCTTAATAATATCATTACTCATGCAAACCAGGCTTCCAGTCTAGGTAGTTGTTTCCACCATCTGAGTAAAACCCGAGTTAGTTCGTGATTAGTTAATTTAGTTTAAATCGCACTTTTTAGGATATTTAGAACCCCCCCCCCCCCCCCGGAGATATAAAAATGGTTAGTGTCATGTCAGTGTCAGTCTAGATATAGTAAATAACGTAGTTAAATGGAGTCTCATGGGTTCGATTTTCGGACCTACTTAGCCTTACTAGAGTCGATCGGTTCACTTGTTGGTTAGTAGTTTAGAGAGTCTAGAGTATTAATTTGTGTCTAGATTAGGTTAATTTAGTGTCACACCCCGATAAATCGATTACATCAAAGCCGGGCGTGATCTGACTGGTATCTTCATTGCATAGCAGAAGTATTTAGTGCTTAGACTTCTAGAAAGTGAATGCCCGCTAAGTACTCGAATCCACATGGGTTCTCCTATACCAACTGTGCCATACTTTGAAATTATTACCTGAGAAAGAAACATGCGAAAAATCAACATAATGTTGGCGAGTTCATAGTTTGTTTGTTTTGTATCAAATGAATCTTAAAACATTTGAAAATCTTGCATTTGAAAACCAGTTTGTGAGATCATAGTATCCCAAAGAGTTTGAAATGTCGTATCAATATATCAGTATTGAAATGTTTTCTGTTATGTTTGTAAATCGATGCATGTAACTGTTGTGTTTGTAAACCGGTAATGAAATGTTTTCTGTCGTATCTATAAACCGGTATTTAAATGTTTTCTGTTATGTTTGTAAACCGGTGTTGATATCATAGTTTGTAGGATGCCTATGGAATCTAAGGATCAATCAGTGTGTAGCTAATACACTGACCTATGTGCCATAAGTAAGTAACCAAACCGAGACAACTCTGACATCATTGAGAACACAAGAGCACTCCTAAAGGGTTAACAAACCAGGAATGGAGTGCGCCTCAAACTAGATAGATCTATACCTTTTGCACCTTGGTCACTACGTGATTAATGGTTACTATTGTCATCATCCTATTTACGCACAGTGATCTGTCATCCTCTAATCCGATAGCTAAATACCAATTGTTAAAATCTGTATTTTCGATGTGTATGAATGGGCCTCGCCCTTCATATGATTTCCGTGCCTCGCACGTTTGATATTAGGCCTAGCCAATGTCATTTATGTTATTAGGCTTAGCCCATCTCATTCATGTTATGGGCCTAGCCCATGTCATTAATAAAATTGGGGCTAGCCCCTAGTTGTGACTAAGACAATCCCGAGTCAAAACTCATGCATGTTTCGAAAAACTTTGTATTGCTGTAAAATCAGTAAATTTGGCCTAAACCATTCATAAACCATAGTGTTTATTGAAATCTATTTGCAACATGGTTTAGAAATATGTGATTTTCGTTTATCGAAACATTGTGTGCTTTTGTAAAACTTGCATGTCTTTCCACCCCAAAAACATTTATAAAAATGTAAGACGGTAAAAAGTGGGGGTTATGAACTCACCTCGATATCCCTATGCAAAGCTAGCATTATGTGATCCATAATGTTGTTTCCAAAATGTAAACTCGCTAGCATGCAATCGATAGCATTCCTATCAAGGAATAACTTATAAGTTTCTAATAAGATGATGTGGCTAAACTACGTGTCACTAAGCTCTACCGAATCGTTAACCGATGATTCGATGGGAAAATGTTGTTGAATTTATAGAACAATAACGTTATACTCGATTAATCCCATTTAGCCGGTGATATTTACTAAGTCTTAGGAACACTTAGTTTCCAATAGGTTTAAAGTATATATATTTATATGTAATATAAATATGTTTATAGAACAGTGTTAGTTGTTCCGGATGGTAGTACGTGTACGTAAACAAGTGTTTATATAAAAATAATACACGTTATAGACTTGTATTGTGTGTTCATCCGTTTCTCGAATAGTCGTCATATATGTTGACGGATACTAGTACGACTCGTTGTAGTGTTTCGTAAGATGTTGACATATATGTGCAAACATAAATATATGTATATATGTGTGTGTGTATATATATACACATGAACGTCGCGTATTCGTAATAGTATTCCCGCGTCTTCGTGGATAATTATCAAAATAATTATATAGTGTATATGCTTGCTAGGAATCGACTTTGTTTGTTTGTTATCAAATAACTAGATTGATAATAGATGTTTGACATCGTTCAGTAATATATCGTATGTCGTTTAGAAGTTAGAAATAAATATAAATAATTATATTTATTTTATAAAATTTGTCAAGTCGTAGGCGTTGAAGATTAATATAACTAATTATATCACACCCCGACATCCATGTGTCTACCGGTGGGCCCGGTGGGGAGTATCGTGACGTACAGTTGATATCATCATAACCAAATAAGCATAACACAGCGGAAGTCTGGAGTAAATAAACTATTACAACCGATAATGTCTAGTGTCCAAAATAAATATACAGACATGGTTGTAACTAGATCCACATGTGGATCGAAATACATACAAAATGATAACAGACTATAAACAGGAAATTTTCTAAGGTTGCAACTCCTTGGTTATTTGCCCCGCAGCTCCCGGCCTATTCCGAACTTGCAACCTGTAACCTTAAGCTTTTGAAAATACGTCAGTTTACACTGATAAATACGCTCAACCGACACATTTTGAAAACTTTTTCGAAACTGGTTTTTGGTGCACAAGGCACATTTTCAAAAATAACTTGCGATAGTACAAATGACCTTGTATACAGATTTACATGCTGGCTTTCACATATGAGGCTCGGTACAAAAACCGAGACATGATCGACTGACACACCACTCTGAACTTTCACAAAGAAAGCAGGATAGCAATTTCCCAGTGTATGCCTACACGCCATGCTATATTGTCGTGGCCACTACCAATTTAGTGAGCCAAGGATATCTCAGACACGGTCAAGCCCACCCCCAATGTTTTAGTTTCATTCAAAACAGATCAAAACCGGGTTATGTAAAATTTCAGTTAATTATCGCAACTAGATAAAACATTATCCCATACCCGACCAAGCGGTAGTAATCTACCATACCCCAAGCCCGTATAGGAAAATAAGTTAAGAGTATTTACCTGAATTTGAAGTTCGCAAGTAATCCAAATTCAACCGTATTCCAGAGCAAGTACAGGAGCAATCTACCGGGAGGCGTTCAGTCTGGAGTGATGTTATTAATAACCAATATTAGAATGCTAATGGGTCCTTAGTTAAGTCCTAGACTTGGACCGGTTAGTCTTACGCTAAATTGTGATACGGTACGATACACTAGATTAAGCTGTGACCAGAATAGAATGTTAATTGGACCCAAAAAGTACATAGACTTGTATAATATGGGAAGACCAATAACATTCTGGATTTTGATAAGGAATGGACAAAGTTAAACCCGTTGTGGTTAAAATACGTAAATTAGCTACATATGCTTAACCGTATGCGTATATGCGAAAACAGGTAACCGTATGAGTCTTATATAAGTTCAATAATGAGATATGCTTAAAATATGTTATAAAATCATTAGCATTTGCAAAGATAAGCCCGAGTTACATTTAAAACCAATTTATGCCTTACAAGGGCACTTTGGTCATTTTTAGGCTTATAAAAGATGTTTAAAGTGAATCCGATGTTATGACCTTAAATATTCTGTAAAAACATATATTTTATCATGTTATAACAGTAGGATATCAAGTATATATGTGTTTGATAATTTTGAAACATACCATGTCCCGCAGGGGCATTTTAGCAATTTCACACATAGTTTTGAAGCCGAATTTGGGATTCTGAGTTCGGGACTTGTACATACTGTTGCTATATTAAAAAAAAGTTTACAAATTAGTAGGTAACAAGTCTCGGCTCATGGTTGTGGTTTTAAACCATACCTATGCGCCGAAAAGGCTTAAAAGTCGCTTAAATGCCGTTAAATCGATATTTAATATAAACTGAAGTTAGGACCTGTTTTAAATGGTCCAAAAATATGTCGTTTAACTTATAAAATTAGTAAATTAAGGTTTTGATTAAAACAAGTTTGATTCTTGCTATTTTTCCGTAAAAAAGGTAGTTTAGTCATTTAGCGGCGATTAGCGATTCTTAAGCATGCATTCAAGCCATAAACTGAACAAACATCCCAATTGGTCCTACTTATCTTAACATTTCAGTAGTTATACCATCCACATGCTCATATGTGCTAAAAATCTCATTTTGCGCAAAAAGGACCAATTTGCCAAGTTTTAAGGGTTTTTACGGAACTTATATAATAACTCAAATTTCTTAGGAACTGAGTCACGAAACTTTAGGACAATATTCTAAACATAATCATGGTCATAAAATGACCATAACTTAGTATCAAGAATGGCTCAAAACGGGTCAGAACTGAAAGTCAACAGAAAGTCAACTGTTTGAGACTTTCGGTTACGAACCGAGCTTAGACCAAAAATTGACGAACCGTACCTATTGACATATGTTCAAATACCTATTTTAAGGTTATTAATGCTTTAAAACATATTTTATAACATCCAGATCATTAGTTATGAATTTTACAAAAACTGCCCAGTTTGACTTTTATTGACTTTTCGGTTGACTCGTCAATTGGCATGAATCCGTGAAAATCTGAAAATGTCCTCTTGAGGGTTTATTACCTCCATCATTAGGAGCACGTAGGAGCTTTCGTTACGCACAATGACGGAGTATACACGGATTTAGAGCAAAGTCAAGGCGTAATGACGACGAGACTTTGTTCTAGGCTAATAGCTATAAGAATTCACTAAGCACGAGTTTGAACACTAACATTAGGTCCAAATGAGCAATAGGAACGAAATGGAACACTTAGATTTGATCAGAACTCCTCTGGCATGAACTTGGTGAGTCTAGAGTGCATGAAGATTGTTGCAACTCATAAGATTGTTCATTTTAAGAGCTATGGAGGAGAGAGGGGAGGTTGCCAGGTGTTTAGACGTGATTTCAGATGTTTACAAGTGTTTTGAAGTGTCAAACACTGAGCAAAAGGTGGCAAAATCGCGAGAAAAGTGGCAGGTTTGGTGGCAAATGCAGAAAACTGCAGCTCGCACACACCAGCTGAAAAAGTGTGACCCTCGCGCACGCGCCAGCCTCTGTTCCACCTGGCGCGCCACGCTACGGTGCCTTTTTCTCAAAATTTTCATTTTTGCCCCTGGACTTCCCAAACCTCCATATTTTGATATTTTTACATGTTTTAGTCAGTATGGTCATCGATTGACACCCTCGGGAATAAAACCGAACATTGTTAAGTTTCGGGTTCATTAAAAGGTCACTCAGAGGCATAGATTTAGCATGTTGACACTTTTAGTCCCTTAACTTATATAATTTTTGTTCAGAGGTTATAATAATAACATAACGACGCTTTGGTCCCTCTTGGCTAATACGTGGGATACGAGGATTATCGGGACACGTGTCAGAAATTAAATGGACGAAAAATACGTAGTGATACATCCTCACCCCCTTAAAAGAAATCTCGACCTCGAGATTTTATTTAAAGGTTAGAAGTATTATTGTCGCATAGTGGACTTAACCTTACGTATACTCGAGCTTTCTATGGGTATGCCCTTTGGCCTTTACAATAGGCACATGCTTTCTTAGAAGTATCTTAACCTGTCGTTTCTCGATCGTTACTGGTTTTCAACAAAACCATAGGCTTTCATTAATTTGCACATTTTTATGCGATATTGCTAACAACTCATTGGCTAGTCTTTTCCTTTAAATTGCATTCGTGAGACGCATTGTCAATTGTGCTGAGCTTCTCACGTAAAGTAGCTTATAAGCTAAAGTCCCGACACATTCGATCATCTCGAATGGTCATTATATATATATATATATATTCTAAGGCTTAATTTGCCCTTCTAGCTAAAACATACTACACCATTCTAGGGTGATGCCTACAATAAGACTTTGTCCCTTATTGGGAACTTATACGTTTGCAAAGAGACGTCAACAAACAATGTTGGCGAGCACATAGTTTTGTTGGCCAAATAAATGGCAAAAGGTTTTGTATTGCAATTCTTTGACAACTACGAGAACTGCCAATTGTAAATCGACTCGTTTTAGCCAAGGAATGGCGAAAAGTTAGCTTTGCAATACATTAACTTGATTATGAAACTTGTGACAAAAGAGTTTTGTATATGGCATTATGATCATTACTAAATAATTTTCATGCCTTTGAAAAATTGTATTTTGTTCTTTGTGACCATATTGAAATCGTCCATAAACTTGTATGAATATTACTGGAAATCAAATCAATGATTTACAATAATACCTAAATATCCTTCTAAGAATCTATCATATAATATATGAAAGGATTCTACAAGGATTTTGGATATCGAGCATTGAAATCAGTCGTACACAATCCTAAAGAGACGCGAATAACGCTACAAGGGTAATGCAATAAGAACACTTATTTATAGGAAGTACCAGCGGCGTATCCACCATGTTCTTATGGTACTACACTTATTTCGTTATTCTAATCACAACTAGCCACATAAACATATAATCGTCAACTTGTCACATTGTAGCGTTACATTGTATCGTCACATACGCACTAAAGTACACAATGAATCCAATTTAAGACTACCAATTAGTACTCTAAACATTCCACAAATATCTAACTATAACACGACAGCAAATTCTCCATGTTGCAAATGTCTACCAATTGTTGCAACTATCACCACCCAGCAAATTCTCCATGCTGCCAGTGTACAACCTGTGGTCTTTTTGGACATCTAGTTGCGACTTGTCGCATTCAAAACCAAGCAGCCCCTACTCAAACACGACCTCGTTATCCAGCTGGAGCATGTTTAAATTGCGGTGATTTAAATCATTTCAAGCGAAAATGCCCGAGGCTTGCAAATGCTAATGGACAAATGTACAATGTCAATGAGGTTCAAGCGGATGATCAAGCACTCATGATCATTTGAACCTTTACGTTTTCTTTTTGTTATTCAAGAACTATGAACAATATTTCAACTATATTTGTAATGACGATATGAATTTCAAGAAGTTTTCTTCATTTATTCGCGTTTCAGTTACAAATTTCAATATGATTACACTGTGTGTAATTTACAACTACATACAAACTTTGAGGATTCTATTCTTATTATTAGGAACTAAATCTAGCAAGAATAGTATATTATTATTTGCACACTAGTGCATTCATACAATCGCTGCAAACAAACGCTATGAATACTATGTGCCTATTACTACTACTGTTGTTTTCATGTCATTACATGCGTGATTGATTATCTGTCATGCATAGCACATGATTACCAATACATTTTTGCTTAGTATGTTGACTTAGCATACCTAGCACACGATTTCAAGACATTTTACGACGTACTTACATTATTTATGACGATTCATGCTTATTATATGATACATACTACCAGTATGGTTAGTGTGAAACATATATTAATATTCATACTAAAATGAAATACTTGCTACTAATTTTGTGGTATGCAAAACAAGTAGTGTTATCATTATTGGTGTGAAACACGCTCAAATTCAATGGTTATCATGTTGTGATGATATATGTTTGATTTCAATGATGTGTTATGACGATGATTATCTGATCTACTTATTTCGACCTTATTATCTGTTTCCCTTACTTAACAAGAGGAGCTATGTGGACCATGTGACAAAACGCGTAATTATGGGTGAACACTTATCGACACATGAGAATCATAGTAAGCTTTGTTGAGATGGTGGCATAAAATCTAGAGTGATTAGGTAACGGGAAGGGTATGATGCAATAAGACCACGGTGTACGCCGATCGTACTTCCTATATATAAGTGTTCTTATTGTGTTATTCTTCGGAACGTTATCAGGATCACTTGAAGGTTTTATGTTATCTTGGACTATTATGTGACAATTTGTTATTTGGTTATTAAATGGAATGGACGATTGAGGAGTACATTCATTAACCCTATTTGAGCCGACCGGGAGTATATGATGGTGTTAAAGGTGACGATCTTGATGCCATAGGTATGTTGACCCGTCTCCTATGCATGAGATGCTCATGGTACATGGGATGTACCTCGTGGGACGTTAGAAACCGTGTACATATGGCCAGGCTTGAATGTACATCTCTTTTTGTTGCTAGGATTTACACTAAAGACTTAGTATAACATAATGCCGTTTTTACACAATCGATGACGCCTTAAAGATTCAAAAGTTCTAAAGGTTCCGAATACCTTGAGATATTTTGAATAAATACGAGTACGCTTTGGATCCCCCAAACATTCCCAAAACCAAATGATGCTCCGCATCTTTGGAACCCTCGAGCCTTATTATCAGCCAATTGTTTCAATCACACTCCGCGGTCTCCTTCAAATAAATTTCGGGATGAAATTTCCTGAAGTAGGGAGACTGTGACACCTGAGACATTTTAATCATTTTATAGATTCAAAACAAGTTTATTTCAAAAACAATTTCACATATTCAGTCCTTGATCGATTTCAAATTCCTATACAGCTTCTATAAGCGAAACCGTAAAGCAGTACGCCAACGAAGGCCGTTTAACACGACGTATACTCCGAGACAATGACACAAGATTAACACACCCTAAATAACCTTTTCATAACTTAGAAATAAGTTTTGGAGGGTTTGATGTGTCAAAAACAAGCTTATTTGATCACAGGGACTAATTACGACAAACTGCGAAAGTCTGCCGATTCTCGCAGCGACGTACGCTCCGGAACAAGAACACAAACCTAACATGCTTATAAATAAGCTTTGAGGGCTTCGATATGGCAAAATCATACTTTTGTAACTTCAGGGGCTATTTTGCAAATTTCGTGAAACTATGCCTTTTTGGGTATATCGCTATCCGGAACATGTACGGACATCCAAAAAAAAATTTTATTATTAAAATTTATATTTTGGTGATTGGAATGCGAAAAATCCATTTGTTACGCATTTACGGTCACGCACGCGTTCGTTACGATTTTCGTCGTAATTAACCGAAAACCGCAACTGTACGACCAAACGAGCCGACATCCATGACATTTCTGAGCATATTTCAAGTTCCCTATGCTTAACAACCTTACAAAGCCTGAAAATTTGATTAACGGGGGTTAAATGCATCGAAAAACAAGTTTAAAGGCTGCAGGGACTAAAACTGCCAGTTTTGAAAGTTTCTTATTTTTGGGGGGCTCACGTGGCGCGCCAGCAACAACTGGACCTGGCGCATGGCGCGAGGGTTACCAGTTTTCAGCTGAAAATAGCTGGCAGCTGCACAGCTCATTTCTTGGCCACCAAGCTCGCGAATTTGCCACTTCTCTCTGCATTTGACACCTATTTGACACTAATCCAACATCAGTAATGAGTCATGGACATGTGTCTTGACCTTGTTTATCCAAGAAATCTATAAAAAGCACCATGTTCTTCATTTTCAAACCTTTGCAACAACTCAATTGACTCTCATCTGCTTCAAATCCGAATTTGCAACCATCTTGGAGCATTCTCTGTGATCTTTGATCAATCTTTGGTGTTTGTAAGTGTTCTCTTTCATGCTTGTTTCAATTCATGTAGTTTAATTGGATTAAAAGTCACAAAGTTTGACTTTTATTTAACTTCCAAAATTGATCATGAATTGATCAATTTAAAATCCAATTGAACCTTGTTTTATGATAGTAATCAAGAGGGTTATGATCCCTATTGATCATACCTACTGATTTCTATCATTTCAAGTCTCTATGACAAGTCAAAGTTTCGATCAAAATGTGATTATTGCGCATTTTGCAATGGATCTATTTTCGGGTATCAAAACAGATTGTTTTGATGCCAAAATACTTTTATAAACTTATTTAGACATGTCACAACATGTCAAATTCATCACTTTTGTTAAAATGCTTATTTGGAGTCAAAAGTCTAGCGGTTTGACCACCGCTTTGACTTTCAAATCTGACCCGTTTGGTCAACTTTAGGATCCGACCAAGACCATTATTATGACCATAATATTATAGGGAATAAACCTCTGAGGTTATACCTTATGGTCATATTGTTTGGTTAGTCAAATGACAAGTCGACTATGTATTCCTTAAAAATGCCGAAAATGCCCTTTTTACACATAAATTAGTTTTAAACATATATGAACATCGTTTCGACATCTAAATTGATTATATAACTTATATAAACAAATTTTGGCATATTAGACTTGTCATAGAATACTTAACCATCCGAACCCATAGTTAAGTTTATGACCCGTTAAAGTGGCGTAAACCACTATAGCGAGCCGTATCAAGCCAAAACTTTTTGAAATGCTTCCAAATCAGAATGTTAGGTAATATGAACCATATTATACAAGATCCAACTCTTTTTTGGTTTATATCCTTCATTTTATCTGATTTCTCGTTTTCAAGTTTCGACACTAACATGTATTTATTCGATACACTAGGAACCACTTCAAAACTTGAACTCTTGATCCTTTGAGCTTTGTTATATCATTTGAACAAGATCTATACACAATCCCAGGCGAGTACATTGCTCCCCCTCTCTTTTACGTTTTCCAAATGTTTTGAGGTGATTCATATTGTAACCAATTCTTCTTAAATGTATGGCATGTATGTGTTTACTAAGTGCTTTTTGTGTGTTATTTCCGATTATGCAACATGACGATTAATGGTACGATATTTAAAGAGGTCTTTCAGGGCCTATATCCTTGTAGAATCTTTCTATCTTCATAGTTAGATTCCCAAAGGATGATTGAAGTTCGCTCTTAAATCTTCCTATCTCTATAGTGAGATTTCTAAGAAGTACTTTACAAGGAACAATGAACGATGAACGATTTGTTTATAACAAGGAACAATGAATGATGAACGATTGGTTTATAACAAGGACAAGTTTAGGGACGATGTAAATATGTTTACAAGAACAAAGTATAATATTCAAAGGCATGAAAATTACTTAGTAATGATCATGATGACATATACAAAAATCTTTTGTCACAAGTTTCAAAAATCAAGTTAATATATTGCAATACTAACCTTTTTGCCATTCTTTGGCATCAATGAGTCGATTTACAATTAGGAACTCTCGTGGTTGTCAAAGTATTGCAATGTCAAACTTTCTGCCATATATTTGGTTAACAAAACTATGTGCTCGCCAACATTGTTTGTTGACGTCGCTTTTCACATATGTTTCAGGTTGAAGATTATTCAAGTATGCTACATATAGGAATGCATCCGGGCTTAGGACTTCTTAAAAACAAAAGACAATTTGATGTATTCTTTGTAGTGTAAAACAATGTAATGATAATGAAACGATTTAGTTCCAGTTGTGGCTGAGCAAGTTGTAACGTGACTCCCCGATATTTCCGCCGCGTGTTATTGTATTACGCAATAAATATAAATAATTATATTTATTATAAAATTTGTCAAGTCGTAGGCGTTGAAGATTAATATAACTAATTATATTTATTTTAAATAATTGTCGGATCATAGACGTTGGAATTTAACATAAGAAATTATGTATATACGAAATATGTTTCCGCGCTACGTTATCTTATAAACCGCTTTTGTCGAAACGTTATAAACGCGTTTTTGTGAGTTATAAAGTGTCGTAAAAAAATAAATATGCGTTTATATTTATTTTATTAAAATACTTAAACCTTGAAAGTTGTCATTTTTAGAATATAAATATGTTTCGTATTACAGATTTTCACGAAAAACAGGCAGAGTCTCCTCTGTTTTTGGACGATCCCGACAATTAACATGTCGATATATTTTCAAAACGCAACAATAATTCAATCTTAATATATATAATTTTTCGTCAAGTGTGCCAAAAACGTAAACAAATCACTAATTGTATCGGTTCGAGCTCGGTTCGCGTAAAATAAAGTCTATATAAAACAACGTAAAAAAATAACTCGCTTCATTAAAATTTTTACCGGGTCTTGGGTTGACTATGTTGACCGGTAGTTGACCGAGTTGACCAGGTTTGACTGAGTTGAGCCAGATAACCGAGTTGACTGAGTTGACTCGTGGTTTTGACCTAGCTTGACCCGAACCGACAACTTGACCCGAGCCGTTGACTGCTTTGACCGAACCCGAATCTGACCGAGTTGATTCGGAACCGAAACGAGTTGAACCAACCTTAACCGAACCTGAGTTGACTGTTTTGACCCGACTTGAACCGAACTCCCGAAACGAAATTAATTCATGACCCAAAACAACCCAAACATCGCCACCACCATCACTGCCGCTGCCGTCATCAAAAGTCGTCACTGGAACCACTACACTGGTTTAAACTCTCCGTCGTCGATGTCGTTATCCACCACACGTAACCACCTTCACCTGAAACAACAAACCAGCCGGAGTGACCCGGATCTTGCAAGATCTAGAAGAGAAGAGAAAGAAGGGGATGCCAAGGGTTTACCAGGGGACGTCGGCGGCTGCCAGATTAACAGCTCCGCCGTTCATTGTTGTTGTTTATCGCGAAGACCACCGCCGCTGTGAGTGGCGCGGCCGCTGCAGGAACGTCGACGTGCCATCGACCTTTCTCTCTCTACAACCTCCTTCTCTACTATCTCTCTTCTCTCTTCTCTTCTTTCGCCGCCGTGCGCCGCCACCACCGGTGGTGGCCGGTCTTTCTTTCTTTATGTCGTCAAGGAGACCAAAGTGTGTGGGAGGAAAGAGGTGGTTGGTCAGGTGTGAGTGCGAGGCATCGGAAAATCGGCCGGAGCCGGCCGGAGTTACTTCGGTCACCAGAGATAGGGGAGAGAAAGGGGGTGCGGCCGGGTGTTTAGGGTAGGGTTTGAAATAAAAAATGAGGAAGAAGGGAGTTTATGATAATCATATACTAGGGTTAAGAGTAGGTTGGGCCCAAGGCCCGTTAGTGTGTTTCTCATCGTATGTGCGGCCCAAAAGCGTTTCCAAGGCCGCCCTCGTTCCCGAACTTGGTGAAATGTCGTAAAGTATGTATTTAAAGAGAAACCACGTAAAATGTATGTCGGGTGTTGGTTTTAACGCGTACGTGTTGCGTTAAAATCGCGTAAAATGTTTTGGGTGTCGTTTCTAATCCGTTTTTCGATCCGATTTCGACTGCGGATATAAAAATTTGGTTATGAAGCTAAATATATTATAATATTTCAGTTTTTAAGGTAGTACACGAGTCCGATGCTTCCGTTTCGTTGTCGGTGCGTTCCTACAGTCGCGTTTTTCGTTCACGTATGCATTTTGTGACGTTCAGAAGCTAGGATAATTTAGCATAAAAAATTCATGTGTATAAAATATACGTATATAACTCATATTTTGTCGACGTTTTCAGTTGACATCCAGTGTCAGTTCGTTACCATTTTATGTTCAGCAGTTTTCCTGCAAATCACAATTAGCGTACTGTAAAGTAGAATAAACGTTCCTAGGCATAAAGTTAATTTGTGTCTTAAAACAATACTTATAATTGTCTTAATGTTCATTATAACGTAATTATAAACCGTAAATTACCGGTTGTCACATTTAGTTTGTTTTTTTATTATACTACTTTTAGCACATGATTATTATGCATGATATACAAAACCTACCTATAATTGAATCAAGTGATCATGTTTATTCCTTTGGGGGAAGTTGAGTAGTAGTAACACAAGAGCAACAAGTCTCGGCTCCACATTTGAGGATGCAACGTTGGTACGTAAACTATAAAAGTTTGTCACATATGTATTTAGATTTCTTCAGATTGTTGCGTCAATAGAACAATATTCATATTTAGATAATATGACACTTGATAAGGCAATAGCTAGATTGAAAGCCTATGGTGAAAGAATCGATTCAAAATCGGATACAAGTAGAAAATTAAAAGCTTTTGTTTACGTGACACGAAGGTAGTCATGGTTAAGGGTCACATAATCACAACAATAGGGGTCATGGTAAAGGTCATGACAGGGGATTTGGTCAGATCATGAAGGCCGATCACCGATGTGAGAAACTTAGGCACTATGCTTATGAATTTCTAAATAACAAAAATATGAAAGATGAGTCGCTTTTAATTGAAATCGAAGACGATGAACCACCACTTTTGATTACTATGTGCCTAGACAAGCAAGATAACACGGATAATTGATTGTCTGATACGATTAAGAAAAGGATTTGATTGCATATGTGATAGAAGCGATCAAAGTGGGAGATTGAATCGTGAGATACAATCAAGTAAAAATGAATTGTGATAGGTAAAAAAAGAATTGTGTGATAAGGAGTTATGTGAGGCAATTGCACAAGAAAAAATACGACAAAAAATTTGTGTGATACAAATGTAGGAAGAAGAGTTAAAATGAGGGAGCTTTTAGGGGTCAAGAATCTACTACAAGATTAAGATTGAGAGGTGATTGTTGGTTTAATCCTGATCATCACTAATTAAATAGGTTTGGATCAAATTTATAAATATTAGAATAAATTATATCACAATTATCTATATCTATCTATCTATATTTTATTAAGGAGTGATCTTGAATAGTACCCTTGCTACATTACATGTAAATACATGATTGGAATCAAAATTTTTTGGTTTTTTTTTCTAAAATATTAGTGCGTATAATAAATATAAATAAATTAATAAGAGACTTTGAAGACAAAAGGATTTCTATCCAACTCGCTAGCTCATGTATTTGTTATTCATTTACCAGAGTTGATTCTTTAGTTTTGCTTTCTAACCTTTCATTGTTACCCCGGTTTTTAAATCTATATGTATTTTTTTTATTTGGTGTGCGTCAAGCGTGATATGATCTTATTAATATTTTAAGTCCGTTTTATGTATTACTCAAGTTTTAAATTTATAAAACACGAAATTGTACTAACACTGAACACACACTTGGGCAAGTGCACCCATCGCGAGCGTAGTATAGTGTTGGTAAGATACCAAGGTCATCCAAGGACACAAGAGCTTTTAGTACCGGTTTATCGTCAATGTCTAATAGTTCTAAATTTTTTATAAAAGTTTTAAACATAAAAGTAAATCTAAAAATGAAAAGATAAATAAAATGAAATACAAATAGACAAGATAGAATCACTTGGATCCAACTCCTCTTTATGTATCATTTGATGATTTTCGCACTTTCGGACTTTTCAAGAGATTATCTTAGTTAAAGTAGTAGGTCTCTCTTTTGAAGGTGACGTTACCCTCAACCCAGTGTGTTGATGCACTTTGTGTTCGTCACTTGTCGAATAGGCTAGATTGAGCGTGTGTTGAATATTGTACAGGTTAGAATCGAACACACGACCAAAATACGGAGCTTATAGTGAAAATGGGAACAAGTTCGTCCGAACTTATCATGAGGTGGACAAGTTCGGCCGAAATTGATATGTGACGGACAAGTTCGTCCGAACTTGTCATATGGTTGACAAGTTCGCCCAAACTGGTCCTATGCACACTTCAAGCGAACTTGTTGGACTATATATAGGTGTGTTGTTCATTTGTTGTTGAAGTTTTTGCAATCCCTACGGGGAGGTGCTGCCGGATTCTCTCTAGGAACTCCGGCAGCTGGACAATATGTATACTCTTTCGGTATGAATAAACATATGACTTCCGCTACACTCTACTTCTACTCCTTTCTGTAATAATATTCTACCGAATCCGTTACATCTACGCACTAACTTCCGTCTAGAACCGCCTGATCACGGACCTTCAATTGGTATCAGAGCTACGGTTATCACCTACGCTCATGAATTTGGATATTTATGGACGTTAGGAGGGTTTTGGACGTAAATCATGAAATAAACATACAATCCACGGATAAAAAAGTAAAATTGAACAGATAGGATTGTTATAAAACCATTTTCGACCAGAACTATGGTGGAATCATCTCGAAATTCGAAGAAATAAGGATTTTGGATTGAAAAATGTGAAAAGGCTGGTTTTTGAGGGACCAAGTTCGCTCGAACTTGATCAAGTTCGCTCGAATTTGATCAGTTCGCGAACTTGTAACATAGTGACCAAGTTCGCCCTAACTTGTAACATAGTGAACAAGTTCGCCCGAACTTGTCCAGGGAGCCTAAAAAATTGTAAAATTTTGTTGATCGTTTGGACGAGACGAGTGTCCAGAAAAATATTGGCGATAGAAATTTTTTCAAGTTTTGATGACCGAACCGGGACGTTCGGAGACACCGTCTAGAGCTTCAGAGTACAGATTTGGTGATACGGTCACAAAATTTTGAAGATAACAGGAGAGTCGTTGATACCGATGCAGAACGTTGATCATTAGGTGTCGTGACTAGTAATGGGCCTAAACGTTAAATCCGCATTTGATGAATACTGAAAATTCCAAATTTGAGGGGGAATTTCAGTGAAAATTTCAGTATGGTCAGAATTTGCAAAAATGAGAGGGAATAAAAATTTTACGATATAGGAAGATTCCGGCATTTTTGAAATTCATGACTGCTGCAACAGCATCCGGGTGGTTACCGATTGCAGATTATCGGAAAATGCAAAGGATTGAGATTCATTGGGTATTTCAAATTGATGTCTAGTTTGAAAGCGGGTGGTTACATAACTGAGTTTGGAGGAGTTGTTTATCAGATTCTGCGATCATGGTTGTGGATTGACACCTGAGTCGCGCGTATGGTTTGGAAGCACATACGACTGGCTATCTTTAACTCTGCTTTGCACATGAATTATTGACTGGACTAACCGCCAGGAGGTAAGGATGCGCTGTAGTTTCAGTTGCCCCGGGTTGTACGCGGTACCATGATTAAGGAAGATGATATAATAGGTTTTTCAAACAAAGCTGTGTACCAGTTGCTGACGAAAGAAACTATATATTTTGGATTCTGTGATCATAGGAAGTTCTGATTTTTCAGATCATGATACAGATTGATGCTTAAGGGTTAGAGTCCTGATCTCCAGTGAAGGGGTAGTTAGCAGGATTAGCAGTCATTAGTACCAGTGAGGAACTGAGGACGTTCAAAACGTTTAGTGATGATCCTAGGAATTAATTACTAGCTCCGTGGATCGGATAGTTTCAAAATTACCAAGGAGATCTGAAGTTATTCAAGAATATAACTGATGATAGCCTTTGGTGGCCATTATTTTTAGTCTTCAAGCAGATGAATCATTCTTCTCTTTGGACTAACCGCCGTTGGATAACGATGTTTGTTGATTAAGTTGCGCTGGTCTACCGGAGATAGCTATATATCTGGCATTGTGAATGTGATTCTGATTACAGACGTGTGTTTCTCAGATTCTATGCATTACCAGATTGTCTGTTTTTCGATGAAGATTTGCTGATTGAGCAAATTACCGATTTTCTAATCAATCTTTCAGGAGTATGCGTAACTGCAATTACAGAAATCGGAATTTCAGATTTTCGAGGGTATTCGTTGATTTGAAGTTTTCTGATGCGGTGATTCGAAGTTTCCATCAATGCCGGTTGAGTTTTTGATATTTTAAGGAGTGTGCGGAATAAACTCTCGATGCTCAACGCTTATTCAAAAACTGAACTCGGATGCGGTTATCGTCGAAATGGAGAAGTTGCTGCGTTGATTAGCTTCGAGTTGATGATTATTCAAGAAAATTTGTCGGTCAAGCAAATCAGAGGAGTCGGAAACCATGCAACCAAAGATCTGAACTGGAGTTTTCAGCGGCTTTTAAAGTTGATAATGCAAACCCGGATCATCAACTAAGGGGGAATCTGTTGACGCGTTTCGACGACATCGGCAGACACCTTGATTGAAGTTGCAGAATATTCAAACACGGCTCAGAGTTTTGAAGATCAAGATCAAACTTCGACATTAACGAACAAGGGGGAAACTGTTGATGCACTTTGTGTTCGTCACTTGTCGAATAGGCTAGATTGAGCGTGTGTTGAATATTGTATAGGTTAGAATCGAACACACGACCAAAATACGGAGCTTATAGTGAAAATGGGAACAAGTTCGTCCGAACTTGTCATGAGGTGGACAAGTTCGGCCATAGTTGATATGTGACGGACAAGTTCGTCCGAACTTGTCATATGGTGGACAAGTTCGCCCGAACTGGTCCTATGCACACTTCAAGCAAACTTGTTGGACTATATATAGGTGTGTTGTTCATTTGTTGTTGAAGTTTTTGCAATCCCTACGGGGAGGTGCTGTCGGATTCTCTCCAGGAACTCCGGCAGCTGGACAATATGTATACTCTTTCGGTATAAATAAACATATGACTTCCATTGGACTCTACTTCTACTCCTTTCTGTAATAACATTCTACCGAATCAGTTACGTCTACGCACTAACTTCCGTCTAGAACCGCCTGATCACGGACCTTCACAGTGGTTTGAGTTAGCAATGATACAGTCCCAAAGGGTCTGAATATTGAAAGATAATTAAATAAGTTATTAATGCGAAAAGTGGTAGGCCCCTCTTTTGAAGGTGACGTTACCCTCGGCTAAGTGGTTCGAGTCAGCAAGGATACAATCCCAAGAAGCCGGTTTAATGTTTTAATAGTAGTTTACATATGAGGGGTTCAAGCTAATCGCACCCCGCCATGCAATACCTTTGGGGCATTGAAGGAGGTCCTAGTAAGCTTGAACCAAGTCCGCACAGATCTATACACTGAACGAGACAAGAACTTTACCAAACCACCATTCTAACCCACTTCCAAATAGTTAACACGCATTATATAGACCGTAAAGACACAAATGAGCAAATCAATGACATCATGAAGAAATGGTTAGGAAAATTCACTTTCAACATAAGAAACTATTTATTAAAGTCATTAATACATATCCAATTAAAAAGTGCCGAAAGATTAAAAATCAAAAGTAATACAATAAAGACTTGTCTTCACCAAGTGATGTAAGAGATTAGCCAAGCATAGCCTTTATTTAACAAGAACTCTTACAATCAATCTTGGATCCCGAGACTACTACACACTCTAAATATGATAGATGGATGATGGTTGTGGGTGTTGGTGTTGGTGTTGTAGTGGTGGTGGAATGGTGGCAAAGTGAGAGAGAAGTGGTTTGCCAAGGGATGCCTTTAAAGTGAACCAAGCACCCATATTTATGTTGGTTTTGGCTGCGTATTTGCTTATTTTGTTCTT
The DNA here is from genome assembly GCA_947069175.1 of Scalesia atractyloides. Lineage (NCBI taxonomy): Eukaryota > Viridiplantae > Streptophyta > Magnoliopsida > Asterales > Asteraceae > Scalesia > Scalesia atractyloides. Next base: position 64,561,041 of record CAMTDV010000024.1, read on the forward strand.
TTAAGCTCATTTGGTCCTGTAAATTCAAAAGGATCAAAGAAACGTGCTTTTTCCAACATTAGTACTAGAAAATGGTTAGTTTTATGTCTCATTTGATATAATTTATATGTTGTATTTTATACACATTACAGAGTTTGATCATATGAGTGTTTACTTTTGTTTTCTAAACTCCCATTGTTATCCATGTCTTTACTTTTGTTGCTATTTTTTAGTTTTGCTTTTCCAGTTTTTTTTTTCCTTTATTCTAACTTTTTTATTTTTTCCTGTATTCTTTCTTTTACTAAAAAGATTTTTCATTTACATTTTATTTTTTATTCTATTTTTTCATTTGGTTTACGTTTAATTTGAGTATGAGAGAAAATTTCATTTTTCTCTTATATTTTTGTTGGAAATTTTAACACTCCCTTTGTGTTAGATTTTAAAATATGCAACCAAGAATTTCGATTATAAGCGATCAGCTATCCAAATAAAACGTTTTCAATTCATACGAAGGGAAAACTGACACTGTCTTACGTTTTTATGATAAAACACTTTAGGCATATCTTAAATTTATTTTTTGAGTTTTCTTTTCTGTTGATATAACGAGTGCTAGTATCATAACGATAATACCGATCGAATTCCCGTCGCAACGGAGGAATCTCACTAGTTATAGTTTTTATATATATTATATATATATATATATATATATATATATATATATATATATATTGTTGATGAAGAACCATGAATAGTGATTTTAAATTTATAATATATAAAGTGTTTTAATATTGTAATACTTAATTATTATTTTTAATTTTATATATATATATATATATAATATTGTTTGATGAAGAACCATGAATAGTGATCTTAAATTTATAATATATAAAGTGTTTTAATATTGTAATACTTAATTATTATTTTTAATTTTAACATACTTTCAATTTTTTTTCTTTTCTTAAATCATATTTCTTTTATAATTTATTTTCTATTTTTAATAATTCTTTTTTTAAATCTTTTTTTTGTTAATTTGATTTTTTAATAACTTACGTTCGTTAATTTTTTCCCCTCGACATTTCCGTATAAGCTTTGTTAAAAACAAACATGTATTCAAAAAAGACTATTTATTTGGTATCATAAAAGAACACGATAATAAACTGAACCGATTCTAATGGTTTAGCTTTTTAAACAACATGTTTCTTTTTCAAATAACGTTTGTTTTACCTTATCATTTGCGTCGTTTCGCTGCAACGCGTGAATTCAACAAATCTAGTATGTTGTTATTTATACCGAAGCGTCGTGTTGTTTAGATTAGGGTCTCGTTGATTGAACCAAGAACCATCATATGTGTATTTATCAATAGCATATGTATATACCGATAAGATAAAAAAGAAATTTGATTAATCAAGAACCTTATTTTCATTCCGCAAATTTCTTTTATGTCAATTTTGGGCATCACGTGATAAAACAAAAGGGAAGTATGAAAAGATAAAAATACCTTTGTGTAAGAATGACGTAGAGAAATGGGTACCCATATTATTATCTAGTATCTATATATTAAAAAAGCAACCCTAAGAATAGTAACTACTATATAATATAAAGGGTAAATTATATTTTTCCGTCATTTATGTTTATATCGTATTGCAAAGGTTATCCTTTAACTTGAGTAATACAGTCATAATTCTTTATTTGTAAAACTCATTAACGTTACACCTATGTCCTTTGGCCCTAACCAAGGCTTTACCTTCGTCAGTGATCACCCCATAATTCAGCATGCGATTTACGTGACATACATTTGATTGCTAACCATGTTCTTATTGTATTTTAAAACTAAACCATAGTAACTAATATATAATATATAAGGTAAATTACATTTTTCCTTGTATCGTATTGCAATGGATACACTTTAACTTCAGTAAGCACAGAACAATCCTTTATTTATGAAACCCATTACACGCTACACCCTACGTCCTTTGGCCCTAACCAAGGCTTTACCTTCGTCAATGGATCACCTCATTAATTTAGCAATAAACTCAACCAATACCAACCGAATTCCCACATAAAGCACGGGAGAATTTCACTAGTTTTTACAATAAATGAATTATAAAGACTAAATTTGATAGTTTTAAGATACCTTAAAAGACCAAAAAGTAATTAACTTTAGTAGTTAATAACTAGGAGTTTCAATTGATGCACCAGATCTAAGATTAGATAGTAAGAGGAAGTAACTTTATTATAAGAACATAAGACTTTAGATTAACTAAATAAGATTAAAATTTTATACTTTCGTGTTACCTTTCAAGTTTCAAACAAGTATTTGTATTTTTGGGCCAAATTGAACTAGCCGTTCATAGATATCAGCCCACCCCACATTGCCAAGCTAAAGAAAAAGAAAAAATTGAATGAGAATATTTAATGTATAAATTATTAAGAGCACCCCTCAATAGAGGTGTTTTTACGAGGTATTATTGTGTGCACAGGACACCTGCCCTACACACATCATATAAAAACACAACTTTTCTCTCCTCTCTTTTAGTAACACTTAGGATGAACGGTGTGAGGGTCGGAAAAGGCCGCTGAAGCCCGGCTCCGTTCGAAAACACCGCTCGGATCCGATGCGTTTTTTATGCACGGTCCGTGGAGACCTAACACCGATCATCGGTGAGGGCGGAGGATGTTTTTTTATTTTTTTTTTTCTTTTTTCGTTTTTCATGTGTGTGTATGTATTTTGTTTGTGTTTGTTTTTTATTTTTTATTTTTTTTGCTTTTGTTTGGTTTTTTTAGTGTTTTTACTTAAACCCTTATAACTTGATTATTTAGAGTTTGTTATATTTTTATAAAACTACCTTAAACTATATAACTAAAATATAATGAAATCTAATTTATTTTTTATATATCTTTTATTTTAATTTATATTTAAAAAAATAAATAATAAATTGTTTTAAATTTCAAATTATATTAAAATAATTTGGTTTTGATAAATCTGGGAAATTTGGGACGACATTGTGCAATATGGGGAAAAATGAAAAACGAATGACGTGACACTGACGTGTCACACGAGTAAAACTGGGACGACACTTTTCACCCTCAGAGTGGAAGGGATGGTCATCATCACACATTTCATCACACATTACACCCAATCACCATTTGATACCTCACCTCATCACATTTCACTCTATCACACTTGTAATGGTCATCACTCATCACTCACTCTTTTTTTTAAATAAACAAATAAAAGGTAGCATTTATAAAATGCACTAAATTGAAAAAAAATACAACCAGTAATAAAAATAAGTACTCATACTTAAAAACTAAAATAAAAAAAAATTACTCTTCGTCGAAATCGAAAAATTGGATATCTAAACCACCGTGTTACGTTAAATAAAATCGTAAATCTAAAATGTGTTTGTTCAGTTTTGTAATTCCAACTGAATATCCTCGCTAACTGGTACATGTGTCGTAGGATCCATAACGTGGTCTGGTGATATTGCATGCCCCTCGTCCTTTTTTATCATATTGTGAAATATGATACATGTGTACACCACACTCCTTAATGTTTGTGGTCTAATTATACACACCGATCGATCAATTATACACCATTTACTTTTCAAAACACCAAACGTTCGCTCAATGTCTTTTCTCGTCGACTCCTATAACTTCTTTAACACATTTTCTTTGGGGTCGGTTGGTAAATGAATACACCTTTACAAAAACAAACCAAGTCGAGTAAATTGTAAAATTGTGTAAATTGGGTTTCGAAAACCCGTCCCCAATTTATCAATTAAAGCGTATTTTTTATGCCGTTCGATAGTTTTATTTATTGCTTAAGATATTAAACTATTCTATATATAATTAAGGTTTAAAATTATTTGCATCACATAATCAATTAAATAATAAAATAAATCACCTAAATAATACATATTTATAGCAATTAAAAAGGATTAATAAAAACAATTAAAGAAAATTCATTTTAAAAAATGGGTGAACCGGAATCGAACCCGGGTTCCCCCGGATACACACACACCACAAACACCACTACGCTACACACATTGTTTGTGCAAATGTTAGAATCTTAAAACTCTTATTTTGATACTGCGATGAAACCTGCAACTAACCAGAATCATCGTCCACCCTTCACGGCCTTTTCTTTCTTTTTTGAATTCCCCGACAACTGGCGCTGGGTTTATTCTTGGCAAGCTTCAATCAAGCTAGCTGTCATCTTCAATTCCTCGAACAAGTTTCCGAAAAAGCCGAATTTGAAGCCCCTCTTGTTCAACTATAAATAATGGACCTCAAACCCACTCCCAACTCGCTCAAACACCTTGAAAACCACTTCTGTTCAATCGAAATTACTTCTGTCGCCGGAATTTTTCTTCTTGCCGGAATTCAGCAGTTAACGGAATCAAGTCACCGCCGGTACAGTCAAATCGGTAGACTCTCATTCCCACCTTTTGAATTTTTCTTATTCGTCTGATTATGCGATCAGTTCAACAGAATTAATTTTGGTTTGATTCGGGCGGGTATGTGTTGGTTCAAACTTAGCGAAGAAGATGAAGTGCTGAGTCTGTTTATGTTTCTTTTTGGTTTAGATGTCAAACGGGTTAAGCACCCAGTCCAACTGGTTGGGCCAGGTGCAACCTAAACCCGGGACATCCGGTTCGAGTCCAAGCGTGTACCGGTCGGATCACTGAAACACCCTTTTTAAAATATGTCTTATCTATATCGACATAGTTAGTATGTAAATATAATTAATTTCATGTATTATCGGGTTAGACACCCAACCCAGTTGGTTGGGCTGGCTGAAAGTTTCAGCAGAGGTCTCGGGTTTGAAACCCTTGATGCGCGTCCGGTTCGAACCAGTATAACCTTTTTAAATTTAATTAAATTTGAATAAACCTAAAATGTGTATAAGTATAATTCGGGTTAGACACGTAGCTCAGTTGGAAGAGCTGCGTGCACGCAACCAAGAGGTCACGGGTTCGAGTCTCAATACGCATGCTTAAAATTCGGATTAAACCGGTCTGACAGCTGTCAGACTGACATATTTTTTTATTATTTATTTTATTCTGCTTTTATTTTCTTTTATTATTCCGTTTCCTAATTCATATTAAAAGAAAATACATTCAAAACACTTAAAAATGCATAATTTCAAAGGCTTAATTATATCCATATAAATTATAAAATGAACTTAAAAATTTAAACAAAGTTTTTATTCTAAATATTAAGTTATTTATTTATCGGATTGTTGCGTTTTCATTTTAGGTTAGTACTCCTTCTTCGATTAAATTCCCAACTCGTGCGCTCTCTTTTCCACTCAAGAATACGCACCCAAAGTGAGTGAATCTCTACAAATTCCTTGTTTTAATTACGTTTTGGGGTGTATCATGTGTCGTATCATTTCTTTATTTTATTTAACACTTGTGCCTATATCATTTCGTGATCAAATGTGTATTGCTTGTAGTGTGGTTTATATGTGGATACATTTTATCATTTCAGTGCACTCATTTCATTAGGCCCATCAATTCCTCGTGGGATACGGGTTGAGCATCAGGTGCCTCATTAGATCGGCTCCGTTTGATTGAGCCTTGATCTTAGATACATCATCATTCATGTCATATATTCATTCAATGTGGTTTGTGATTGGTTACATATATGCATTTGCTCACATGTGATTTATGCATAATTTTATTTAAATAAACATAAAAATCAATTATTTAAATGTTTTATCAAGGTTCACTCGCCAACTTTTGTTGACCCAAAATTTCCTCTGTTTTACGCATGATACAGGTGATCAAGTTGAGGAAAGAAACACTTAGGATGGCCTAGAAGAATAAACAAGTTATTTCGTTGGAACAAACATTTAGATTTTTGTTTGTGTTTGTATGAAATTTTGTTGGATATTTAAATTTTAATTTGAATTTAATAAATATGAAACTTCTTAGTAAATATCATGAGCTTTGGTGATAACCCAATCATGCCCCGACTTTTATTCCGCTGCGGGTCGGGGTGTGACAGATTGGTATCAGAGCTTGTGACTATAGGGATATAGGATATGTTATTAGACCTTTAGAGCCTATACTATAGTTGACTAGATTTAAATTGTTTATGTGTTACATGCAAAATTCATGATGTTTATATGTTTCATGTTTATATTCACACACAACATTATGCAAACATTCTCACAAGTACATGTTAATATGCAATGCTCATCATAGATCATACCCTCATATCATATCATATCTATGAAAGCACACACCTCACAATTAAAAAATTCCGTTATTTCTTATCAAAGATTTTTGCAATGTTTTCATATTTTTCAAATCACATCAAAGTGAGTTTTCACGACGGGCATGTAGTAACTGGAAGGGTACGAGTACCGGTAGTCGGAACGTCCTATCTAGGCTTGGCATTCGTATAAATCCAAAATAAAGGACTAGTTTGCCTACTTGGGGACTAACGATGAGAGTAAGAAGGACCTATTAGGCCAAAGCATGCTATACCAAACGTCGTGTGAACTAACCCCACTTTGAGCTGTCATTGTGTCCACACCTGGACACCCTCCGACCATACATCTCGCAATCATGTTTTACGATTTTCATTTGGGTGGTGCGAGTGTTAACCCGCCGACACCAATGTGAATCCTACCAAGCCCAATAGTCATGGGGGCCCACATGACTACACAGGCAACGGTATGGGGGATATTTGGAGGCCCAAACATGAGCAAACCCAAGACATCCTATGGATGTAGTTGAATTATTTTTAGTTATGTTGTTTTCATTCTTTTTACGACACATGACACCTAGGAAACTCTTGAACTCACAATCTCCCTACATATATTCCTGTAGATGTCTGCTAGGCAATTACGTGGAGGTAGAAGGTCAGGAAAGTCAAACGAACGCTTGGCCACGCAAATTGCTAAACAAATGGCCGTAGTGCTTCCTGACATCGTACTACAAGTTCAGCAAGCTCTCACCGCTAATCCCATCAACTCTCCCAACCAAGAAGACCAAAGCGTCGCCAACCCTCCTCCCAAAACCCCCAAATGCACCTACAAACACTTCAAGTCCTGCGATCCCCCAAAATATGAAGGAACTGAAGGTGTCACCGCTCTCCTTCACTGGTTTGAGGAGATGGAAAACACCTTTCTCAATTGCGACTGTCCCGAGGACCGTAAGGTACGTTACGCGACTGGAAGATTGTTTGGGGTAGCCCTTACCTGGTGGAACACGGAAAAAGGAAAGCGAGGTGTAGACGATGCCATGGCCTTATCATGGGAGGAATTAAGAGAGATCATGACAAGACGCTTCTGCCCTAGAAGCGAGATCAAGAAGCTTGAATATGAATTCCATTCTCTAAAGCAAAAGGAAGGAGATCACACCTCCTACAACAAGAGGTTTCTTGAGTTGAACCAAATGGTTCCCAATCTGTTCACCCCATTATACCGCCTAATTGAACACTACATTCGAGGCCTCCCCTCGAAAATACAAGATTCGGTTTTAAGCACTTCGCCTGCAACACTCGAAGCCGCAATGGAGTTAGCTACGGAACTCACTGAAAATCGCATTCGAAATGGAAAATTTAAAGATGAGAAGAAGAAGACACCCATTGAGACCCCAATTCCAAACCACTCAGGTTCATCCTCGAAGTTTGTTGGTAAGAGGAAGCGAAATGGCAAGAACTTTGTTGTCATCCAAACCAACCCTCCCATCACTGCTGCTCCAATCATGCAAGTCGCCCCTCCAGCCGCACCATTCAAAAGGCCATACACTGGCCCACACCCAAAGTGTGACCGTTGCCAATACCATCACCCTCCTGAAAACCCTTGCCAACATTGCACAAGTTGTGGCCGTGCGGGTCACACTATCCAAACCTGCCGTACCCTTCCGCGATCAAACCGCAGTCAACCTCCAACCCAAACCCAAAATCAAACGGTGGGCCAAGCCCAACGACCCTTACTTCTACCACCTGCACAACTCGCAGCCCAACCTTACTACCAACCCAACTACCCCATGATGCAATCCATGCGAGCCTGTTTCAATTGTGGGGACCCAAACCACTTCAGGAATACTTGCCCACACCTGGTGAACATCATCCATGCCCAAGCTCAAGCAAACACGGTAAACCAAGCTAACCAACTCCTCCACCTGCTAGAGGAAGAGCTTTCAATATCAACGCTAACCAAGCCAGGGCTGACAACAATGTGGTCAACGGTACGTTCTTGGTAATGGTAGTTATGCATCCATATTATCCGATACTGGTGCGGATAAGAGCTTTGTGTCTTTAGAATTCGAATCTATTCTCGACCGACCTCGTGATAATCTCGTTGAATCTCTGACGGTGGAAGTTGCTGACGGAAAACCCACTTCATTAAATTCTATTATACGCGATTGTACTCTCACCCTAAATGATCACGATTTTTCAATTGATCTCATTCCTATGAAATTGGGAAGTTTCGACGTTATCATCGGCATGGACTGGCTCAGCCAGCATCACGCTGAAGTGGTGTGCCATGAAAAGTTCATTCGTATTCCTCTCGCCGACGGTCAGACACTACGTATCTTTGGGGAAACTCCTTCGAAAGGGCTCAAATTGATGTCCTGCCTTCAAGCCCGAAGTTATCTTCACAAGAATTACGTCGCATTTCTAGCTCACGTCGTCAAGAGGGAAGGCAAGGAGAGGAAGCTCGAAGATATTCCAATTGTGAAAGAATTCCCGCAAGTTTTTCCTGACGACGTTTCAGGACTTCCTCCTGCGCGAGAAGTCGAATTTTGAATAGATCTTGTGCCTGGCGCTACACCGGTCGCAAAATCTCCCTATAGGTTAGCCCCATCCGAGATGCAAGAGTTGGCCAGTCAACTGCAAGAGCTGACTGACAAAGGATTCATACGTCCTAGCTCATCGCCTTGGGGTGCGCCCGTTCTTTTTGTGAGAAAGAAAGATGGAACGCTTCGCATGTGCATTGATTATAGAGAACTCAACAAGTTGACGGTTAAGAATCGCTATCCACTGCCTCCTATTAATGACCTTCTAGACCAACTTCAAGGCGCCACCTGTTTTTCCAAAATCGACCTTCGTTCTGGTTATCATCAGCTTAGAGTGCGCGAAGAAGATATTCCAAAAACTGTCTTCCGAACTCGTTATGGTCATTACGAGTTCATGGTTATGCCCTTCAGTTTAACCAACGCCCCCGCTGTCTTCATGGATTTAATGAATAGGGTATGTAAACCTTATCTCAACCGTTTCGTCATAGTCTTCATCGATGATATCCTTATCTACTCAAAGTCAAAATCCGATCATGAGCGACATCTTCGACTCATTCTTACACTCTTAAGGACTGAGCTTTACGCTAAGTTCTCAAAATGTGAATTCTGGTTAAGAGAGGTACAATTCCTTGGTCATGTCGTCAATGACAAAGGGATTCATGTCGATCCTTCGAACATCAAGGCAGTACAAGAATGGCAAGCGCCACGTACCCCTACCGAAGTTAGGTCATTTCTTGGCTTGGCTGGTTACTACCGACGCTTCATTGCCAATTTTTCCCGAATCGCCGTTCCGCTCACGGCCTTGACTCATAAGGGAAAACCCTTCATTTGGGGACCTAAGCAAGAGGAGGCCTTCCAAACTTTAAAGCAAAGACTTTGTGACGCACCTATCCTTACACTCCCTGAGGGTTGCGATGACTTTGTGGTTTATTGCGACGCATCAGGGCAAGGTCTAGGCTGTGTATTGATACAAAGAGGAAAGGTGATAGCCTATGCCTCTAGGCAACTCAAAGTTCATGAGAAAATTACACCACCCACGACCTGAAACTTCTCAAGATATGGAGACATTATCTTTACGGTACCAAGTGTGAAATATACACTGACCACAAGAGTCTCCAGCATATCTTCAATCAATAAGAGTTGAATATGAGGCAACGAAGATGGGTCGAACTGCTCAACGATTACGACTGCGAGATTCGGTATCATCCTGGCAAGGCAAACGTGGTGGCTGATGCGCTCAGTCGAAAGGGATATGCGAACTCCATTCGTCTTCTATGTTCGCAAATCATAACCGATATCAAGGATCGAATCCGGGCAGCTCAACATATCTCTGTAACGGAAAATGACGTACGCGATAAGCTGTCATGTGGAGCTGAACTCAAAATTGAAACCAAATCCGACGGTATTCTATACTATTTAAACCGCATATGGATTCCCGATCGTGACAACCTTCATGATTTCCTCATGAATGAGGCACACAAAACACGATACTTTGTACACCCAGGAGCCGATAAGATGTATCAAGACCTACGATACACCTACTGGTGGCCTGGCATGAAAAAGGATATCGCTGTTTTTGTTTCCAAGTGCCTTACATGTTCCAAAGTGAAAGCTGAACATCAAAGACCTTCAGGACTTCTAGTCCAACCCGAAATACCTGTATGGAAGTGGGAAAACATAACCATGGACTTCATTACCGGGTTACCTCGCACCTCCAGTAGGTATGACACCATATGGGTAATCATCGATCGTCTTACAAAATCAGCTCACTTCATTCCGATTCACAAGGACTTCAAGAACGAGAAGTTAGCTCGTATCTACATCAACGAGATCGTAAGCCGTCATGGTGTACCGTTAAGCATCATTTCAGACCATGATGGTCGTCTCACTTCACGAACATGGCGAGCCGTACAAACCGCTTTAGGTACACGGTTAGACCTTAGCAGCGCCTTCCATCCTTAAACTGATGGTCAATCTGAGCGCACCATCCAAACCCTTGAAGACATGCTTCGGGCGTGTGTCATAGACTTCAAAGGAAATTGGGACGCTCATCTACCGTTAGTCGAGTTCTCGTATAATAATAGCTATCATTCAAGTATCGGCATGGCTCCTTTCGAAGCTTTATATGGTCGTAAATGCCGATCTCCAGTATGTTGGCACGAAATTGACGAAGCGCAAATCACCGGACCTGAATTGATTCAAGAAACAACTGACAAAATCCTTCAAATTTGAAACAATCTTCTAGCGGCTCAAATTCGTCAAAAGAGTTATGCTGACAAACGATGAAAGCCCTTGGAGTTTTGTGTTGGTGATCAAGTACTTTTGAAAGTATCACCGTGGAAGGGAGTGGTTCGTTTTGGCCAAAAGGGCAAGCTAGCACCGCGCTACGTAGGACCTTTCAAGATACTCGAAAGAGTAGGACCTGTAGCCTACAAGCTTGACCTACCAGAAGAACTCAACAGAATGCATCCCACGTTCCACGTATCGAACTTGAAAAAGTGCCTCGCCGACGAAAATCTCCATATCCCTCTAGAAGACATTCAAGTCGATGAATCAATGCACTTCGTTGAAAGACCAGTGGAAATCATGGATTTCGGTGAGAAGCGTTTAAGGCGAAGTCGTATTCCAATCGTCAGTGTGCGTTGGGAGTCAAAACGGGGACCCGAGTTTACTTGGGAACGTGAAGACTCAATGCGCGAAAAGTACCCGCATCTCTTTCCGGTTACAACTACTACTTAAATTTCGGGACGAAATTTCTAAAAGTACGGGATACTGTAACAATTGTGTAAATTGGGTTTCGAAAACCCGCCCCAATTTATCAATTAAAGCGTATTTTTTATGCCATTCGATAGTTTTATTTATTGCTTAAGATATTAAACTATTCTATAAATAATTAAGGTTTAAAATTATTTGCATCACATAATCAATTAAATAAATAAAATAAATCACCTAAATAATACATATTTATAGTAATTAAAAAGGATTAATAAAAAAACAATTAAAGAAAATTCAGTTTTAAAAAAATGGGTGAACCGAGAATCGAACCCGGGTTCCCCCGGATACACACACACCACAAACACCACTACGCTGCACACACTGTTTGTGCAAATGTTAGAATCTTAAAACTCTTATTTTGATACTGCGATGAAACCTGCAACTAACCAGAATCATCGTCCACCCTTCACGCGCCTTTTCTTTCTTTTTTGAATTCCCCGACAACTGGCGCTGGGTTTATTCTTGGCAAGCTTCAATCAAGCTAGCTGTCATCTTCAATTCCTCGAACAAGTTTCCGAAAAAGCCGAATTTGAAGCCCCTCTTGTTCAACTATAAAAAATGGACCTCAAACCCACTCCCAACTCGCTCAAACACCTTGAAAACCACTTCTGTTCAGTCAAATTACTTCTGTCGCCGGAATTTTTCTTCTTGCCGGAATTCAGCAGTTAACGGAATCAAGTCACCGCCGGTACAGTCAAATCGGTAGACTCTCATTCCCACCTTTTGAATTTTTCTTATTCGTCTGATTATGCGATCAGTTCAACAGAATTAATTTTGGTTTGATTCGGGCGGGTATGTGTTGGTTCAAACTCAGCGAAGAAGATGAAGTGCTGAGTCTGTTTATGTTTCTTTTTGGTTTAGATGTCAAACGGGTTAAGCACCCAGTCCAACTGGTTGGGCCGGGTGCAACCTAAACCCGGGACATCCGGTTCGAGTCCAAGCGTGTACCGGTCGGATCACTGAAACACCCTTTTTAAAATCTGTCTTATCTATATTGACATAGTTAGTATGTAAATATAATTAATTTCATGTATTATCGGGTTAGACACCCACCCAGTTGGTTGGGCTGGGTGCAAGTTACAGCAGAGGTCTCGGGTTCGAAACCCTTGATACACGTCCGGTTCGATCCAGAATAACCTTTTTAAATTGAGTAAATTGCACAAACATCCTTTATGTTTCCTCAAACTTGCAGGTTCCAGCCTTAATGTTTAAAAGTTGCTAAAAACAACCTTTAAGTTTATTTTTGTTGCGGGTTCAATCCTTTACAGCTAACCACGTTATTTTCTTCAGTTAAGTTCCCTCACATGATCAACCAAAATGACGAATATACCCTCACATGTTATGCATGTGAGGAACTTAACTGAAGAAAATAACGTGGTTAGCTGTAAAGGATTGAACCCGCAACAAAAATAAACATAAAGGTTGTTTTTAGCAACATTTAAACATTAAGGCTGGAACCTGCAAGTTTTGGGAAACATAAAGGATGTTTTGTGCAATTTACTCTTTTAAATTTAATTAAATTTGAATAAACCTAAAATGTGTATAAGTATAATTCGGGTTAGACACGTAGCTCAGTTGGAAGAGCTGCGTGCACGCAACCGAGAGGTCACGGGTTCGAGTCTCAACACGCATGCTTAAAATTCGGATTAAACCGGTCTGACAGCTGTCAGACTGACATATTATTATTTTTTTTATTCTGCTTTTATTTTCTTTTATTATTCCATTTCCTAATTCATATTAAAAGAAAATACATTCAAAACACTTAAAAATGCATACTTTCAAAGGCTTAATTATATCCATATAAATTATAAAATGAACTTAAAAATCTAAACAAAGTTTTTATTCTAAATATTAAGTTATTTATTTATCGGATTGTCGCGTTATCATTTTAGGTTAGTACTCCTTCTTCGATTAAATTCCCAACTCGTGCGCTCTCTTTTCCACTCAAGAATACGCACCCAAGGTGAGTTTACAAATTCCCCGTTTTAATCACGTTTTGGGATGTATCATGTGTCGTATCATTTCTTTATTTTATTTAACACTTGTGCCTATACCATTTCATGATCAAATGTGCATTGCTTGTAGTGTGGTTTATATGTGGATACATTTTATCATTTCAGTGCACTCATTTCATTAGGCCCATCAGTTCCTCGTGGGATACGGGTTGAGCATCAGGTGCCTCATTAGATCGGCTCCGTTTGATTGAGCCTTGATCTCAGGTACATCATCATTCATGTCATATATTCATTCAATGTGGTTTGTGATTGGTTACATATATACATTTGCTCACATGTAATTTATGCACAATTTTATTTAAATAAACATAAAAATCAATTATTTAAATATTTTATCAAGGTTCACTCGCCAACTTTTGTTGACCCAAAATTTCCTCTGTTTTACGCATAATACAGGTGATCAAGTTGAGGAAAGAAACACTTAGGACGGCCTAGAAGAATAAACAAGTTATTTCGCTGGAACAAGCATTTAGATTTTTATTTGTGTTTGTATGAAATTTTGTTGGATATTTAAATTTTAATTTGAATTTAATAAATATGAAACTTCTTAGTAAATATCATGAGTTTTGGTGATAACCCAATCATGCCCCGACTTTTATTCCGCTGCGGGTCGGGGTGTGACAATTGGTATCAGAGCTTGTGGCTATAGGGATATAGGATAGGTTATTAGACCTTTAGAGCCTATACTATAGTTGACTAGATTTAAATTGTTTATGTGTTACATGCAAAATTCATGATGTTTATATGTTTCCTGAATACTGATGATTGATGTAGAACATTAACGTCGTCATTTGAACCCGGAGCACCAAAGAACACATTGCAAATCCATAAATCATTTGACGCTACTGCTTCAAGCATGATCGTTGGTTTTTTTATGGTCACCTCTCATATGCTATCCTCGCAACTTAGTCGGGGCAATTTCTCCAAACTATGTGCATACAATCGATGCTACCAAGCATCACCGGAAAGTGCCACTTAGCTTCATAAGAGCGTACAAACATGATATGTCGTGTCTTGTCTTCTTTCGTAAAATTTCTTTTGCGTATAACTTAATAATAGCATTGCAAAAAAAATCTAGAGATTCACTAGAAATCTTAGAAGACATAGCTAAATATTCATCATATTTGTTAGGAATGTTACCGGTTGCAAGTTGACGAACTGAGGATGTGCATTTTTGTATCGTCGTAAAACTCTGTTTCCCTTAGCGTCGTAGCCAACTTGAAACCATTCAAATTCAGCTTCAATATCTCCCACAATCTTTTAAAATAATTCTTTCGACATACGAAACCACGGTTTAAACGTATCGACATTATACTTTTGGTTTTCAATAAAGTAATCATTCATTAGAACTTCATTAGCCCTTTCCCAATCGCGATGCACCATTTTTTCTTTGGTCATTCTGTATCTTCAAATTCCGAGCTCCGACATCTTTTCAAAAAATTACAAAACACAACCTGAAGAGTCTGACGGACTAGACGAGTTGGGCGAAAAAGTACTTGAGTACTCTATATCCCCATAGGTATTTTTCTAAAACTAAAAATATAGAATTGTAAAGGACTTTTAGAGTTGTGAGGTGAATTGGAGTGTATAAAATGGATAAAGATTGGGTGTATTTATTGGTAAAAAATGTTTTTTTATTTAACGGTGGGACCCTATGAATATAACCGCTCAACGACTATATTTCTCAAACAAACCACCTCCATCAACACGCGATGAACATCATGTATTTGGCCTCCATCACGGATAATATGCTCATGGTGGTGTGCTATCACCCATCATATCACTCATCACTTGCCACACCTGTGGGACAAATTTCTTTACTCCCTGTCATCCGTGGGACTTGAACTCAAGACCTCTCCCTCTAAATGTGTTTAAAGGTTTTGCCATTGCCCATAGACCACTACCTCATTGGTATCAAATTATTTCAGGATCTCAGGAGAGTCAGGATAAAAATTTAAGGGGCTGTTTGGTAACTTCTGAATGATTAATGTGCAGTAAGAGGTCTGAACCATTAAGTGTTGAACCAGTAAGAGGTCTGAACCTTTAAGAGCCAGTATAATACTTAACCATCCAGAGGCAAATGTCTGAACCATTCAGACATCTGCTCACGAAACAAACAGTCTAAACTATTAAGTATTAAACCAGTAAGAAGTTTGAACTATTAAGAGGCTCATTAAAAGATAAAAGTAACAGTGGAAAAGCTTTTGAATTTGAACATATTTGTGTGGGCGTTATGCCTTCTTCAAGATTTGGATGTAATTTAGCCCATAGTTTAAAAAAGATCACACGGTCCGGTTCGTTTAAAAGGCCACTTAAAGTTTGAGTGACCATCTTATCCATTTATTTATTTGAAAAATAAAATTATTTCTAATCTAAAAAACATATAGTCAATACTTGGGAAAAATGATAAGAGGTTAATTAGTAAAAGTTTAACAAATATATTCACCAAACACAATTTTTATGATTATGATTAAACAAAGTTTTACCATTATTATACCTGGATCTTTTAGTTTAATTATAAAAAAACTTTTAATTAGGTTTTAGTTCTCTATCAATTTATGATTACCAACTAAAGTTGACTTGCAAGTTGCAACCTATATTGGTCGAATATGTTCGTGTCACAAAGGATGTGGCGTCCTAGTTATATGAAACGGACAACATGACATAATGTGAGCTATTTTACACAATACACATTCACATTAGCTATCTACATAATCCAAGTGATACGTTGACATGTGTAGCAGGTTGAGCGTCAAGTTTTAGAAAAAGAAGACAACACTAAAACAAGAGTTATATACTCTTTCTACCCATGTTCAAATACATATAAATTTGGCCCCTACAATTTGTTTACAATTAAGTGGTCCTCAAGATCAATTGATTGTACTAACATCTAGTCGGTTTCATCCATCAAGGTGCCACATACGTGTCATTCACATGAGAGTAATTTGGTCAATCTGCCTTATCCCTCTCTATATTTACCATGTTAGTTCCTTGTATTAGTTCACTTACAATTATTCAAACACGATAAACCTCTACAAATTAATATTATCGAGTTTCTTCATTAGGAAAATGGTGTTACAAATGCTAATTTTGGTAATTTTTTCAATATTAGTCGATTATTATTTGCTAAAATGTTTTCATACAACAAGTGATAAATGTTAATGATAGCATAGAAGCATGTTTTTCACTCTAAATTGTTATATGGGCACTTAATTCCTTGTCAATATATACATAGTGTACGTGACTTATTGTTGTAGATCTTTAATCCTAGAATTTAAGTCGCTTCAACAAGATCAAGACTTGTCACTTGGTAAACACACACCTCATCTTTGCTATAATATTTTGCATCTATGTCTATTCATTCTAGGGATGCGAAATTTTGGACCAAATACGCCACCGTACCAATATTGTACCAGTACCGACTGAACATATACGGTACGGTATCAGTTTTGAATTAAGCTCAATTTCGACGTCCGTAATACGTGATATGGTACCAGTTCAAGACTTTTGACAGTATAATACCAAACCGATACCAACCGAACACATCTAGTACAATATCCAATTTTGGTTTTTAGCTAAATATCAGTAATATGTTCTATGCAATACGGTATCAGTACCAACCTCATCCATAATTCATTCCTTCGCTTTTATCGCTCTATATGAAGGCTTTCTTCCAAAGTTTGATGGTTAAGAAATTAGAATTGTGCAAGAAAATAATTACAGGAGAAAAAAATATGAAGTCTTTAATTTAGTCTTGTAGAAATTTATCTCGACTAAAAAATGACATACCTTACATATTCAATAAACAAAAACCACACCAAACTTGATGTAGAAAAAAATATGAGAAGAAATGCATTATTCTATAATAATGTTTTGGACAATTATACTTTTATATATATAACCAAATATCAAATGCGATATTTTACGAAATTTAATGAAAATTTCAGACTATTCAATATGATAACATGATCCGTAGATCATTTCTTAGAAAAGAGTCCACCAAGGCCAGCAAAGCCACCACTGCTCTCTCCATCACTCTTCTTCGGTGGTGCGGCCGCAGTCTTCTTACTGGAGACGGTCCGTGTGCCACTAGGCGCCTTACCCTCAACCTTCTGAAGAAGCGGGTCTGTCTCCACGAACCCGTCTTTCTCTAATGCACCCGCCAGCCATTCCAAAAAACTCTTCTCCTCACTGCTTCCACTTGAACCTTTTGTCGTGGCAAGTGTCCGTACTCTTCGTGCCCTTGTGGTGGCAATGCTGGTGGTGGTGGTGGTGATGCTGGTGGTGGTTGTGGTGGAGGAGGAGGAGGATGATATGGCGGTTGCCGGAGCGAGAAACATGTTCAAGGAAGCCATTGTTGGTGTGTTTAGGTTTGGTTTGAGTGGTGTTATGAGGATGAAGGGATTGGAGTATATGGAGATAATACAACTTGTGTGTGACACAACTCTTCCACAAGTTTCTTATCCTAAAGTTTTTTTTGTGTTTTAAGAGATGTGGAAATTAATGTTTGTAATAAAGGTACGTATACTTTTTGGAAAAAAAAAAAAATTGTAGGGATGAAAATGTGTAGGGTGTGAATATGGTCACAAGTTTGACACGTGAGATCATTTTGCTATTTTAGGTTGGGGTGAGAAATGCACCAAATTGTGGTTTAAATTCCACTAGTGATTAGTGATAAATGGTTTTGTGCTTTCAATTTTAAGTTGTAATATTGGTTTATTAGTCCTGGGTGTATTTGTTTTCCACAACAAAGTTGTAATATAAAGTTTCACTAAAGTTGAGGGTGTGAAGTTGTGCATATCGAAAGCTTGAAGCTAAAGGATTAATGATAATCTAGGGGTGAGGAGAAAACTGAAATAACCGAACTGTAATCGAAAAAATCAACCAAAACAAAAACCTACTATTCAATTTTCGGATTTTTAATAACCGAAAATTTTGGTTCAGTTTCCGGATAACCATTTTCAATAACCGAAAAAACCAAACCGACCCGGTAAGTTACAATAACAATAGTAGGCCTAGTCAAATGTTTTTGAGTTTAAGCTTAAGTTGTTTAAGTGTTTAACCCATTTAGTAGAATTTATTAATCTTATTCTTGAATGTTAAGTATTTATTATAATAGTTATATTAAAAAAACAATTACAAAAAAATGCCTTTAATGTACTCCATTTTATTTGTTAAATAGGGTTTGGATACAATAGGAAGTTTCTAACACTTGGAAGGATAGGAAGTAATCTTAGCATCCATTTAGTAATCAATGGTTAACATTAAATGAATTAAACTGAATCCAAAAGAGGAGGCCGTGGGTTTTTGTATGGCATTCTAGTCAATCCAAGGTAATAACATATGCAAATGCACAAATAGGTTTAGCGAACTCACTTAGGCATTTCATCCATTACCGGTAGACGTTATTTTTAGCTACCATTTTAACTAATTTTCCCAACTAAGTTCATGCTATTATTTACATCAAATAACATAGTTTTAAATCATTGTATACTAATCTATCATCATTATGCAAGAACTTAGGATTGTTTCATCACTATAAAACAACCCATAGTACCATATATGTGGAATTTATCCGATCATCGAACTTAGTCAATTATTTTAAACACTCATGAAATATAATGATTTCAACATTATTTAACATGAATATATCATCATTTTCATCATATCATACAAAAACCCATTTTATGGCAAGTATGAACATGTATTCAAACTCAGAAAATTTTCATCTATCTTCTTATTACTATCATGTATGATGATTCTAAACACAAGTATATCATCAACTTCATCATATAATCAAAACCCACTTCTTAATCTACTTGTTAATCACTAACAAGTAATCTTACATCAAATATTGCATAATTAATTTATATTAACGAAATCAAGCATACACATACACTTAATTTCATCTTTGGATCATCACCCAACAATCTAATTGCAAGTAATCTACTTGTCTCATATTAAAACTTTCACCAATCTAGGTTTTAAGACATACCTTATAATCCCCTTGTCTAGGTGATCGTTAAAATACGTTCATGCACTGATTTGGATCTCTAATTAACCTTCAATTTGATGGATTAAGCTTGAACAAGGGTTTTGCCCTTGTTCTTTCTCCTGATGGTCGACCAACACACACTAAGTGTGTGTTATGTGTTGGTTTTTTAAGTTTTAATAAAACAAGTTCCCTTTTAGGCAGCTTTGGTCCCTCATGTTTAGTTTTGATTATAAATGAGACTACAACTCATTGTCTTGTTACTTATATACGCAAATTAACTAGTTTAATTTGTTCCTACTTATTTTGTTTACGGGTTCACTTTTACCACTAACGGTATTTTACCCGCCTTTTAATACTAACGTGGTTTGATTACCAAACCCGTTTTTGGGGTGTTACGAGTCTACCCTCCTTAAAGAGGTTTCGTCCCCGAAACCTTTCTTACGTAGTTCATTAGGTTAAACCTGATGAACTTAGTTTCGATAATCACATGAGTATTGCTCACAATTTAATAATTTAGTAATCTTACCAGGAAGGTATGACAGTACTTTCCGGACTCCAATTGCTTGCGCCTTTCATGTGTAAGGCTTCTGGGCTGTTACTTTCATCCAATATACCTTATCTTTATCGTTTATTTGATCGAATCGCCATTTGGCCCCTTGGTCATGTGGATATGTTAAAATGCTTATTCCACGCCAATCCTATAATGATAGCGCATTAAACAAGTCTTAAATTCAACTTGACCTTGACCGGTCTTGGCAGTTAGACTTATCAGTCATCGGTTACTTTGTATCCCATTGTTTAGTATACCCACATTACCATTTCCGAAACTTACAAGCATTTTATGACTTCTGTCTCTTTGCTTGTATTTGAAAAGTAATCATATATTATGTTACTTTCTTGTTCGTGATTGTATCACGTCATGTTCAAATTTATATCGACTTTTCGTTTTCAAAGATTTTTTTTTTTAGATTTATCGTCTTGCACTTATTGGTGTCAAGACTTGTTTCTTCTAACACTAACCGTTTCCCAATCCTTCTCATACTATTAATGTTTGTTTAAACGTTGTATCTCAACTAAAACGAGTTTTAGTTCAACGTTTTCCCTTTAACTTGTGTCGATTACTCGCATTAGGAAATCGACAACCTAGTGTTTCTTCTTTTACTACTACTTTTTTTTATTTACGCGGGGAATCGTAAATGGTTTCCTCGCTTTATTTAAGTGACCCGTAGGCCCTTTTACTTAGGCTCGTAAAGCATTTCCTTAGACTTTCACCATTTTTTTGCTCATTCCTCTCGATTCGTGATCCGAGGGTCATTTTAGTCCCGTAGACCTTTACATCATTCATGACTCGAAGGTTGTGGTGATCCCGTAGATCATTCTTTTACCTGTATTATTTCTTTAATGTAATTGGTGTTAATGCACTCCTTTATGTTTAAAAGAAAATCGTTTACCTTGTATTTTCTTTTATCCGTTAATCATGGCCCTTTTTGGACCATGAAGATTGTTTTATTTCTATTTCAATTAGGGTCTTCATACCATGATTGACCTGTGTTGGCAATATTTTCATTTTCTATGACTCCGTGAGTCCTAGATGTGTCACATTCATTTGTCGGATCTATTACCCGTTTCATTCGAATTGTGCTGATCCATTGCGCCTAAAACTGGCGTAAGGATCAATTGACATTTACCACTCGTCACCACAGAGTCACAGCTACCTTCTTTAGTAGCAACTACCACATTTTACCAGATCTATTAGTCATTTCCGTTCAGAAAACTCTTCTGCTTTTATGACTTCATATGTCATTTATGTGTCGATTTGTCTCACGTTCACCGTTATCCGGTTTACGCCTATATTTATTTACGACCCATTACCCGGGTTCTTTATTCTTTTGTTTTCTAGCGCTCCTGTTACCCGGTTTGCGTTTATATTTATATTTAATTACGTCCCATTACCGGGCTCATTGTCCTTTTGTTTAACGCTCCCGTTACCCGGTTTGCATTTTACATTTTACTCATGTCCCATTACCCGGACTCATTATCCTTTTGATTAACGCTCCCATTACACGGTTTGCGTTTTACATTTATAATCATGTCCTATTACCGGGCTCATTATCCTTTTGACCCTTTTGACTTGTTCATGTGGAATCATCACCATGAACAATCAAACCTTATTCTTTATTTGACCCGTTTGACTTGTTCGTGTGGAATCCATCACCCATGAACAATCAAACCTTATTCTTTATTTGACCCGTTTGACTTGTTCGTGTGAAATCCATCACTCATGAACATTCAAACTTTATTCTTTATTTGACCCGTTTGACTTGTTCGTGTGGAATCCATCACTTATGAACAATCAAACCTTATTCTTTATTTGACCCGTAGGACTCCTTTTTAACTCATCCCATTAGCCTCGTCTTTACTACATCGGACGTGTATGTGGTCATTATAAGAAGTTCATGGTATCATGTCTTTACTACTTACTTGGCCAGAGTAAGCGATTAACACATGGTACACGTAACCTTATTATAACTATAACATTACCCCCCCCCCCCCCCCATGTAAGTAAATCCTCGGCCATGTCCAATTTCTGATTTTATTTGGTAAAACCTTTTTAATTGTTATTTAACAATTATTAGTTTTACCCTTTTTATCTCAAAACATATAGAATGATTTTCCTTTTTTATAAAAATTTTATGCAATCCTATTCGTTAATGTGATCGTTACTTTTCCTCAATAAAATCTTATTGATAATGTCTACTTGGATGGTCACTTCCATTCAAGTTTCTAAATCCGAATTCTTTTATTGTTTTGTTATTCATGATTTGTGAATAACGGGTATTTCCCACCCAATTTCTCTTAAAAACATCATCCTGGATATGTATCCTATCCAAGTTTTCCAAGTTCTATATTCACATATGCAATTGTCATTCATTATTTGAATGTTGCCTAATACCGTTCATATAATAATATGTAGTGTGCACCTGGGCGATGCTCGTCCTAATGAGCTTTCCTTGTCGTTCGACCTTTATTCGGTGTTCTCATTTGGTTTAGATCCTTG
The DNA here is from genome assembly GCA_947069175.1 of Scalesia atractyloides. Taxonomy (NCBI): domain Eukaryota; kingdom Viridiplantae; phylum Streptophyta; class Magnoliopsida; order Asterales; family Asteraceae; genus Scalesia; species Scalesia atractyloides. The sequence continues at coordinate 64,583,625 of CAMTDV010000024.1, forward strand.
ATGAGCATTCACCACTTTGGACCGTTCCATCATCATAACAATATACTCTCGCCATCTTCAGATGCGAGTATCCTTCATTTAGAACATTCACAAAATATTAGTAACGTTGAAATTAATGCGCGCTCATACTATAATACAAGGCTATCAACAATACTTGTTAACACAAGTAGTTTGCTAAATATACCGGTCTTTTACCAATTTATTTGGGGTAACGCACGTTCACACGATAGCCCTATGTGTTATTTACAACACTTTTAACCATTCTAGACCATTAATATTCGTAATAACTTACCGGATCATGCGACCAAGCCTTGAACTGAACACGTTTAACCTTTAACCTTAAGCTCCGATACCAACTTGTAACACTCTATCCCGTTCTAACAAATATTTAAATAAATAGGTGATTTTGGTCCCAGAATTTTTTTTAATTTTTTTTATTTTTAAACATAGAACTTATACGTTTGAGTTGACTAACAACCCAGACGAACCGTCATAACGGGTTATAACACTTAGTTTACAATTTATAAATAACTGAGATTTAATATCTAAAACTTTGCCACACATTATCATGCTTCAATTTTTGCATGCGTGTACTCCAAAGAGTTAGTGGATTAATTGTGTTCGGTTCTTGTTCTTCATGTGCTTGGTCGTCCGTCCGGTTCTCTCCTTTGTGAAAGCCTATTATAAATACCAAAAACAATTAGTGTTTAAGTTGATCAACGGAACTGTCGAAAACAACTACAAACACTATTTATTGGTTCAAGTGCCCTCGCGCGTCGTGGAGGGCCTGATGTGTCCCTCGCGTGGCGCGGTCAAGACATTTTCCATCAAGATCCAATGCTCTTATTAAATTCCAGTAGCTCGCAGGAGTGGCTTACGCCTGGGGAGTAGCCTACTCCTACCAGCTTGCTGAAATTTCAGCAGCTTGCAGGAGTAGGCTACTCCTCAGAGCTGCAGAAAATTTCCCAAGTTTGCTGTTTTTGTTACGAAACTTCCGTAACTTATTCTATTTTCATCCGTTTCACTTCAAACTTGTTTCTAAATGTTCTTAAGATGTTTTCCTACATATTTAACCGAAATCCTTAACCCGGATTCATAACTTTTTGAATTACGCAACCACTACTCGGTTTATTCGCATATTCATTTTTGACCCGTTAAGGGATTTAAGCACTTAAGCTTAAATCTCGCTCCTTCTTTCCTTACCTCCTATTTCCACACTAAGACTTCTATTTATCTTCCACCACAACTTTATTTGTGGAGGATTTGTTATAATAAATCATATATCCGAATTTACCTTCGTTGAAATTACAAAAAGACCCGTTAAGAGGCATCATACCAAAATGGCTTATGCCTTTTGCTTTTACACTACCGAAAGGGTGTACTTACTTATAAAACTCATTTTTAAACTACCCTCAAGGGTCGTTTGCTCGATTTATCATTCGAGGGCGTTTTGGTCAACTATAGTCCTTTTTTTACGCGGGAACTTTTAAAAGCATATTTTGACCAAGTACTTACTTTTAACCAAAATCTATTTTACAAATCATTATGTTCCTAAGAACATAATGTATACTATAAAATTATTAGATTTACCTTACTTTAGGTAATCCTATGTTTACTCATAACACATTTAACTCTCTTCGGACCTTAAGTCCTTAGTGAGAGTTTGACCCATTACACATACCTGGATCGGGTCATAACATTGACCCGTTTAAATACATTGCATTAATAATTGCTAGTTAGTAGCAACACAATCCATACGCTATTTCCCTATGAGCACAAAAACTCGACAAGCGACCATTAGTAATTATTGTCAAATGGTGACGACTTCACCATTTGATCCGTTTGGCCCAAATAACCATTTATCATTGGAGATGGTATTTATTTGTCATTTCACCCATTTTCCCATTTCGATTTACACCATATGATCATATTCTTAAATGTCGTTTTCTTAATTCGTTTGACCCATTATGACTTCGCATAGGGTGTCTTTTCAAAACTCTTATTTTTCCGTCAACTCGTGACCAAAATTACCATTTCACTCTTATTACCCATTATGGTTTACACCAGAAGGTAACTTTTCCAAAACTCTTTGTTTATTCGATCATCACCTGATCGAATTACCGTTTTACCCATTTTTACCATTTCACTTATTCCGGCCCGTATCATTTCGCGTCGGAACATCACATTTAAATTTCTGATTTACCTTGTTCATAACAAATACAACTAAGAGGTGTTCTACTAGAAAAGGTGTAAGCTTTACTTACCTTGAAATTCGATTATACTTTTCCTGGGTACTTGATCCGTTTGACCCGCTTCTTCCTAAGCTTCCACCTAGCTTGTCAAGTTCAAACTCCCTTTTATCATTCGTAAGATGGTTAGATTAGTCATTGTTTAACATGATTATCCCACCTTACACATTTTATATCAAAATTACCATTTGACTTATCATAGGTCAGTTTGACTTCTAAAAGTCAACTGCTTATTAACATATGCAAATGCACAAATAGGTTTAGCGAACTCACTTAGGCATTTCATCCATTACCTAGTAGACGTTATTTTTAGCTACCATTTTAACTAATTTTCCAACTAAGTTCATGTTATTGTTTACATCAAATAACATAGTATTTAATCATTGTATACTAATCTATCATCATTATGCAAGAACTTAGGATTGTTTCATCACTATAAAACAACCCATAGCACCATATATGTGGAATTTATCCGATCATCAAACTTAGCCAATTATTTTAAACACTCATGAACATATAATGATTTCAAACATTATTTAACATGAATATATCATCATTTTCATCATATTATACAAAAACCTATTTCATGGCAAGTATGAACATGTATTCAAACTCATAAAATTTTCATGTATCTTCTTATTACTATAGTATGATGATTCTAAACACAAATATATCATCAACTTCATCATATAATCAAAACCACTTCTTTATCTACTTGTTAATCATCAATAACAAATATTGCAAAATTTATATCTAACGAAATCAAGCATACACATACACTTAATTTCATCTTTGGATCATCACCCAATAATCTAATTGCAAGTAATCTACTTGTCTCATATTACAACTTTAACCAATCTAGATTTTAAGACATACCTTATGATCCCCTTGTCTAGGTGATCATTAAAATACGTTCATGCACTGATTTGGATCTCTAATTGACCTTCAATTTGATGGATTAAGCTTGAACAAGGGTTTTGACCTTGTTCTTTCTCCTGATGGTCGACCAACACACACTAAGTGTATGTTATGTGTTGGTTTTTATGTTTTAATAAAACAAGTTCCCTTTTTAGGCAGCTTTGGTCCCTCATGTTTAGTTTTGATTATAAATGAGACTACAACTCATTGTCTTGTTACTTATATACGCAAATTACTAGTTTAATTGTTCCTACTTATTTTGTTTACGGGTTCACTTTTACCACTAACGGTATTTTACCCGCATTTTAATACTAACGTGGTTTGATTACCAAACCTTTTTTGGGGTGTTACAAGTCTACCCTCCTTAAAGAGATTTCGTCCCCGAAACCTTTCTTACGTAGTTCATTAGGTTAAACTTGATGAACTTAGTTTTGATAATCACATAAGTATTTCTCACAATAATAATTTAGTAATCTTACCAGGAAGGTATGACAGTACTTTCCAGACTCCAATTGCTTGCGCCTTTCATGTGTAAGGCTTCATGGGCCGTTAATTTCATCCAATATACCTTATCTTTATCGTTTACTTGATCGAATCGCCATTTCGCCCCTTGGTCATATGGATATGATAAAATGCTTATTCCACGACAATTTTGGCCCACCCCTAATATTCCTTTTGACGAAGGAGGAAACTAGGGATGAGGATTTGGTAACGGGTGTCTGTAACGAACCGGTACCGTACGGTATATTCGGTACCGGTACTTCCATTTTCCCCATTTTTCGGTACCAGTATTTACGGGTAAAACACCGGTAAGTATCGGTACGGTACCAACTTTCCCGTTTTTCAGTACCGAACGGAAGAGTGCTCATCCTAGGTAAGAGACCTAGTTATGTAACTACTATGGACCAAAAATGATTAAAGAATAAAACTAATGGGGGCCAAGTCTTTCTTAACACCAGACCTAAATGAAGATGCAAACTCAGATCCTTTTAGTCTGAATGATGTCATTCATAAAGATGCTAAAGAACAAGAATTGCCAGATTGGGGTGCACGAAGAAAAGTCTTTTCAGATCTGGTGAGTGACTTGCTGGCGGGATCGGAAAGTCGACATATGGGATTTTAAAGAATAGAAGAAGAGACGGGAAGAGTCGGATTTCGAAACCGAAGTAGGGGAGACGGTACTTTATGGTGAATATTTGGGTATCGAAATGGAGGGCTTTGATAAAACTCGTGAATGGGGAAATGGAGCAAATCAGGTTTTAATGAATTTTCTTACTTTTAATATTAGGGGGTTATTGTTGACGAGAAACCGGGTTGGGTTCGTCTTCTGAAAAGAGAGACCAGGTTTTCATTTTTGGCCATTCAAGAGATTCACCAGTGAGGTCTCTCGGATCTATTTTGGGGACATTTTGGGATAGAACACCAATGGCAATGGCGACAAGCGACTCGGTGGGTCGATCCGGGGGGTTGACGTCGCTATGGGACCCTAGTAGTTTCAATGCTGACTCGGTGGTCAAAAGACAAAGGTTTCTGTTGACTTCGGGTTATATTAAAGGAGTGGAGGAAAGGTTAATTATTTTGAACGTTCACGCTCCTAATGACCCGGCTACTCGCAGGGGTCTTTGGGATGATATCTTGGCCATTAAAGCTCAATTCCAAGGTATGTGGGTTATTATTGGTGACTTGAATGATGTTAGGTTCGCAGTAGAAAGTGTTAACTTTGTTTTTGACCCGGTTGCAACACATATGTTCAAGGAGTTTATTGATAGAGCGGGTTTGTTGGAGTTCCGAATGGCGGGAGGAAACTTTACTTACATCTCGGATAATGAAGCCATAAAACTCAGTAAATTAGGCAGAATTCTGGTTTGCGACGAGTTTATGAGGAAGTGGCCTCTAGCAACCCTTTCGGTCTTACAAAGGGGCTACGCGGACCATTGCTCGGTTACATTATGTTGTGCAGATAATGATTTCGGTTCGTCTTCTTTTAAGTTCAATAATAGCTGGATAGGGAAGACTGAATTGGAAGCCATAGTTCGGAAACATGTCATCTTAAATTCTAATGGAACAAAGGGGATATTGTTCTGGCGAATATTTTGAAAAGGATCAAAGTTGATATAAAAAAATGGAAAGACCTTAGCAGGTAAAAAAAGAGCAAGAAGTTAGAGAGATTACAAAGGTGGTTGGGAATATTGAAAAAATGGCTGAAGTTGCAGTTTTAAACGAAGGTGAACGAAACCTAAGGGCAGCCCTGAGACAAAAACTAAAGAAAGTATAAACTGCTAAAGTCAAAGACCTTAAACAGAAGTCCCGGCTTAAATAGGTCAAACTTGGTAATGAGAATTCAGCCTTTTACCATGGCATCATTAACATAAATAAAGCTCGGAACAAGGTCAATGGGATTATGATAAACGAAAAATGGGAAACAAAGCCGAAAATGACTAAAGATGAATTTAAAAAATGGTTCAAGAAGCAGTTCACGGAACCCATAAGAAGACGTCCTTCCTTTGCAAACTCGGGCTACCTAAGGTCAACAGTGAACAGGCACCGCGGCAGACGGCTTTACCGTCAAATTCTTTAAACATTTTTTGGAACAATTAAAACCGACAATCGTCGTGATGCTTGCTGATTTTCATGCGACTGGAGAAAATTAGTCTCGGGTGTAACCCATCCTTTGTGGCTTTAAACCCTAAAACCATTGACCCACAGGTTTTTGAGGAATATAGATCTATCTCTTTAATAAGCTCTATGTAAAAAATATTAGCAAAAATTCTCTCGAACAGGATCAAGGGGGTTATGGATAGCCTGATATTGCCTACGCAATTGGCGTTTGTCGAGGGACATAACATTTTAGATGGTCCGTTAATTGTTAGCGAGATGGTTTCATCGGCTAAGAAAAACAAAACGGAACTCATGATTTTTAAAGTTGACGTTCAGCGAGCGTTTGATTCCTTGAATTGGAAATTTCTATTCAAAATAATGGAATTTATGGATTTCCCAGATAAGTGGATTAGATGGATCAAAGGATGCCTTATATCGGGTAGGGGTTCGGTTATTTTTAATGGCTCACCAACGGGTGAATTCCCTTTTAAAAGGTGTTTAAGACAAGGTGGACCGTTGTCCCTATTTCTCTTCATTTTAGCAATGGAAGTGAGAACTATGTTCATGAAGAAGGCTACAATGCTCGGGCTATTTCATGGAATAAAACTTCCAAATGGCAGGCCTATGCTCACCCACCTTTACTACGCGGATGACGTTTTGTTGATCGGCGAATGGTCAAAGCATAACGTGGTAAGTATAAACTGTTTCCTTAGATGCCTTTACCTTGTCTCGGGCTTAAAGGTAAATTATAACAAACGCCAATTGTATGGGGTGGGGGAGGAAGAGACGGAGGTGAATCGACTAGCCCTTTTTTCAAAACTGTGAAGTGGGTAAATTCCCTTTCACGTATCTAGGGGTCCCCATTAGGGCAAATATGAAGCGTGTCAAATTTTGGCGACCGGAGGTGGGAGAAATTCAATTAATAAACAATCGGCTTGGAAAGCGAGAAATCTTTCTTTTGCGGGGCGTGTGTGTCACACCCTCAATTTCCACTTGCGGAGTTTTACCGCGAGGCGTGTGAACAAACCAGAATCTGAGACACTAGTACGTCGAACGACTCTATGATTTGATAATACGTTTTCCAAAATCATTTGTTTAACCATTCATTGTAGATTTTATATTGTCTTAGTTAGTTTTCAATGTTTAGAGGAAGCATTAGTTTTTAAGGTTGAGCGGAAGCATAAAAATAAAGTAGAGGAACGGGCGCCAACACAAACGCCAAAACTAAAGAAAAACCCAAAACAATGTTTGTAAATGAGACTCGATAAAAGATGTCTTGATCAATGCAAGTGAGTGCACCTAGAGCTCCTAGCGTCCTGAGAAACATGTAAAGAAACAAGTGTCAACATTAAAGAAGAGTGAGTTCACAGGTTTTCATAAATTCGTTTGTTCGGTTATAAGTTTGTTTCCCCCGTTATCCCTAACCCGGGATAACGATTTAGTTCCATTATTCCCAACCCGGAATAATACTGATAATTCCATTATTCCTTACCCGGAATTATAATGATAGTTCCATTATTACTGACCCGGAATAATAATTATAGTTCCATTATTCCTTACCCGGAATAATAAAGTTGTTGGTTCCATTATCCCTAACCCGAGATAATATTGTTGATTCGTAATTAAGTTCAATGTTAATATATATAGGTAGCTAGCCTAAAGTTATGTCACGTAAGTGTTCGCGATCGAAGCTGACTGTTGTGCCTCCGTGTTGCCAGGCCTATCACAGACCATGGCGAAGTTAGGCCAAATTATTCACCCGTTGACCATACCCGGTCGGCTAGCGCGACTAGCTCGGATGGGGCTTGTCGGGCCCAGTAGTACTACTTATAATTTCCCCGCTATTTAAACCCAATACTAACGATCCGAGAGATTGTCGAGGACTTGTGTGATATAGCTGCTTAGTGACCATAACGTACATTAACATTAACTTAGTTACCGAATAGTTAAATGACGTTAATTTCGTATAACGTAAAGAGATAGAGTTGTAGAGTGTATACATGTTTCTCCCCCTGTTGTTTTAAACCGGATAAAGTTAGGGGCCGTGAACTCACCTTTAGTTGCTCGGTTAGTGTAACACAGAAGTTGCAAATGATGGGACCGCTAATTGCGTCCTAACAAGTCAATTGATTTCAAGTTAGTGTGTGAACACACCAATACAAATCCTACACATAATTAACGCACAAAGCGGTACACACAATCACAATTCCTAACACTCAAACATGCATGCAAGTATCCTCATATGAACATAGTGATCAAAACAATTTATCATGAACACAATCCAATCCATGCAACACTTTGGTGCACACATTCGCAAGTTATCAAGTTTCAGCTTATATACTCATAATTCGGCTGTTTTCGAGGATTTTTATAAAATAGTTCCAACGTTCCAAAAATTCCAATTATTTTACAGAAGGTGACAACTATACTTTAGAATTTTATATAAATTTTTCAAGTCCTAACACTTTACCAATTTTTCATAAATATTAATATACTAGGCTGCAGTCAGATTCGTCGCTTTCTGACTGCAGTCCACGGAAGAATTTATTTCAAAATCACCGTTCGTCCAATTAACAAGATTCCAGTGAGAGTTTCCCGGAAATTTCCATATCTAGTTGCTGTACAAATTTCATGATTCGACTCTCTACAGATTATTAGATCCGACTCGATAAACAACTAACAATTTTTCAGAATTTTCACAGCTTCAGTTACTGAACTTAATTGGCCACTTAAAAATATCAAACGACTTCAGAAAAATATGAATCCAGCGCCATTAGAAGCGTTTTTCCAAACTCTACGTTTTAGACTTCAGAAAATCCGTTTTTCGATAAATAATAACCAAGTTACAGCCAGTTGAAGTTGGCTGTAAACACCATTCAGCATCCTGATTCAGCACTTTATCACAATCTAACCCGCTTAAACCCTCGATACATTGAACATAAGCGATCAAGAACAGAATTACAAATCATATATCATCATATATATCATACCCATGCAAACCCTAATCATAACCTATAGTTTTTATCAAACAAAACGCAGCCTAATGTTTCTGGATTCCGCTAATCATCTTAACCGTAACTAGCATAAATAAATCGGCTAACAACATAACATTACATTCAAACATGATCAAGAGTTTATGATCCTATTATAACTTTGCAAATAATGATAACTCTAACCTTTTACACCGAAGATTAATGAACCGTGAGTGAGATGGGGAACCGATGATCAAAGAGAATCGCGACCGAGAAGGAGAATGGCGAGGGGAGGGCTGCCGCGATCAAGAGAGATGTAGCCAAGCTGTTTGCGATCGAGGGAACAAGTGGAGGGCTGCCGTCGGCTGTTTCACAACTAGGGTTTGTGTGTTTTGTTTTGTGAAGAAAGGCTCATGGATGTATGTGTATATATAGCGCAAAAAGGTGAAAGGAAAAGGGAAGGGTTTACGGTTTGGGTACTCACGGCCGCAAGGGGTTCGGGTGGGGCGGTTTGGGTTTAAAACTTGATCCCCAAGTTTGGTTAACTCCTTGAGTCGTAAGGAAATGAGGCTGGCTCGTGTCGCGGTTCGATTCGATTCGTCTATATATTTACTATATATATTTTATAACTAAAACAAATCACGAAATCGAAACATCACATAATAACTCACCAACTTATAAACGTTTAATACACATAGCACGTAATTCATTTGACAAGTTCACGAAATTATCGTAATTATTTCGAGCGTGCAATTTAAGTCTCCGAATCAATTTAACGTAGGAACGAATAACCGTGAAGTAGTGCGTTTAAGATATCTGAAAAACCGGGATGTCACAGTGTGACCCTTGCAAAAGCTGTCCTTGGTAGTATTCCTGCCTATTATCTCTGTTTACTTCATGCTCCAAAGTCTATGATCAGGAAATTGGAAGGGCTTAGAAGGGACTTTGTGTGGGGAAAAACGGGAAGTGGGCAAAAAATAAGATGGGTTCGATGGGAAAAACTTGTGAAACCGAAAGATTATGGAGGAACAGGGCTAGGGAAAATCGGTGAATTTAATCTCACCATGTTGGCTAATGGTGGTGGCGGTACAAAGACGAACCAAATCAATTCTGGGTCTCGGTTGTTAACGCCATTCACAAGTCAGGGTTGAGTAAAAATATGATACCGGTCAAGAAAACTATACCAGGAATATGGAAGGATATAGAAGCGATTGAGGGTAGGCTGCAAAAGTGTGGAATTAATGTTCAAAATAAACTGAAAGTGTCGATAGGCGATGGCGGTTCAACCAATTTTTGGAGTGATACTTGGCTACTTCAGACTCCACTTATACACACCTTTCCAGACCTGTTTCGGTTTTAAAAAAACAAGAACGGGACGGTCAAAGATCACTAGAAGGGCACGATGGATAACATACGATGGGGGTGGGAGTGGAATAAAAACCCAAGTACTTATGTAGAATGGTTTTAGCTAAATGATCTCATGAATAAACTTCTTCAAGTAGAAATTAAGGAGGGCAAAGACAAGTGGACTTGGGAAAATAATGACAACTTATGCTTCTCGGCTAGAAGCCTAAGGACATTTTAATGAAGACGAATGCGGCTACAGATTGCAACAACAAGTTTATTTGGAATTCTTGGGCGCCTCTTAAGAGCAATGATCTGTTATGGAGGGGTAAAGTGGTTGCAAAAACTGAGCTCGCTACTCATGGGGTAACACCCCAGAACATAACTTGTAACATATGTGGGTACAAGCTCGAAGACACCAACCACATTTTTGCGAGATGCTTATGGACTAGAAGCACCTGGTGCCATATTTGTGTATGGTTGAGGATACCGGTTCCTATGGATATGAGCTCTGTCAAAATCATTTTGGAGTCTATAACGAGGAACTCGGGATCGAAGAAATGGAAAAAAAAATGTTCATATTGTGGCTTTTGCAACAATCTGGAGGATACGGTATGTTAGAAATCAAATGGCTTTTGAAAGAAGGTTCATTTCGACTCGTAAGCTCATCGAAGATGCGTTCCTAGGATTAGTAATAGAACGAATCTCCCGCAGCCAAAATGGGAGAAGTGGGTCATTTTTTATATTGTTGATATGTTGTAAATGAACTGATTTTTGGGGTTGTTTGTTTCTCTTTCTTTCTCTCTTGTGTTTGTTTTCAGAGCGTGCTCTTTTTATATATAGAGCACGCTCTGAAAACAAACACAATAAATATATATATATATATATATATATATAAAAAGTGATTTCGCCTTTAAAAAAAATCATACATATTATGTTATACAGTTAGTAAAAAAGTTACATTTTAAACTATAAAAGTAGATTGGTCGGATGTGTTGGAGAAACAATATGTTTTCATCAAGGATCATTTTTAGCGACAAAAATTAAAGAGTTCATAATCAAAACAATTCTTTAAAGACAATTTATATAAACAAAGACATGATGTATTTTTTTTATACGAGAGGATCATCAACGGACCCTTGACCTTTTCTTGGTTCCACCTCTATAGATTTAAACATAATTTTGTGTTAACCTTAAGGTGGTGTTTGTTTTTTTAAAAGATCTGCGCAGACTTTTTTGTTTGCACCGTGCAGACCACACGCAAACATTGTCATCTGCAGACTGTTTGTTTTTGCGAAGATGTTTTATTAAAAAACGTATGCACGAGCTCTCCTTGGTGCAAACTTGTCCCAACCATTTTTAAGAACTTCTAAGGTTTGCAGAAAGTTAAACACCACCACCCACCACCACCGTCCACAACTACCACCCACCGTCCACCACCCACCACCACCGTCCACCACTACCACCCACCGTCCACGCCCACCACCCACCACCCATCTAAGGTTTGAGTAAACGCGGTTTAGAATGCAGTGTACATGTTTAGAGTGCCACGCATAAAGATTTAGTTCGTTAACAATGTTACGCGAAATTACAAGAAATTCCCAAGTGCCATGCACAAGGATTTAGTTCGTTAACAATGGTACGCGAAATTTCAAGAGATTCCTAGGTTGTCACATCATCCCCATGTTAAAAGAATTTTTGTCCCGAAAATTTAGTTGCTGGTATCGTTAGTTTGCTGCTCAGCTGCAAAGAGGTGTGGGTATTTGCTTTTCATTTGGTCCTCTCTTTCCCACGTGAACTCCGGTCCACGCTTAGAGTTCCAACGAACCTTAACGATCGGAATCTTGCTGTGCCTTCGAGTCTTGATCTCACGATCCATGATCTCGATAGGTTGTTCCACAAAGTGCAGTTGTTCATCCACTTGGATCTCATCCAATGGAATGACTAGGGTTTCATCTGATAGACACTTCTTCAGATTTGACACGTGAAAAACGTTGTGAACTCCACTGAGTTCGGCAGGAAGGTCTAATTGATAAGCTACGGGTCCAATACGTTTCAAGATCACAAACGGACCTACGTACCGTGGGTTTAGTTTGCCTCGTTTTCCAAAGCGGATTACACCCTTCCAGGGTGACACCTTCAGTAGGACGCGGTCGCCTACTTGAAACTCGAGCGGTTTGCGTCGTTGATCAGCGTTGCTTTTCTGTCGGTCTCGTGCCGCCGCCATGCGGTTTCTGATTTGTACAATCTTTTCAGTAGCCTCAAGTATCAACTCAGGGCCTGTGAGTTGACTGTCACCGACTTCTGCCCAACAGACTGGTGATCTACATTTACGACCGTATAATGCCTCAAACGGTGCTGCCGATATACTCGTATGGTAACTGTTGTTATACGAGAATTCCACTAAAGGCAGGTGGATTTCCCAACTATTCCCGAAGTCTACTACACATGCCCTAAGCATGTCTTCCAAGGTCTGTATGGTCCTTTTGCTTTGACCATCAGTCTAAGGGTGATAAGCTTTGCTCATATCTAAGCGTGTGCGCAACGCTTTCTGAAGTGACTGCCAAAAGTTGGACGTGAAGCGAGCATCTCTGTCTGAGATGATGGACGTTGGCACTCCGTGCCGAGAAACTACTTCCTTAATGTAGATGCGAGTCAACTTCTCCATCTTATCTGTTTCTTTAATAGCTAGGAAGTGTGCGGACTTAGTTAAATGATCCACAATCACCCAGATGGTATCGCAACCACCCAAAGTTCGCGGGAGTTTAGTGATGAAATCCATCGAGATCTGATCCCATTTCCACACTGGGATCTCAGGTTGTTGGAGTAGCCCGATGGCTTTTGATACTCTACCTTGAATTTTGCACAAGTCAAACACTTACTCACGTAGGTGGCTATATCAGCTTTCATGTTGGGCCACCAATACGCAGCTTTAAGGTCTTGATACATCTTATCCGAACCAGGATGGACAGAGTATCGGGATTTATGAGCTTCGTCCATGACTAGCTCTCTGAGGTTTCCGTATAGAGGTACCCATATGCGATTCATGAAATACCGGGCTCCATTGGGTTTTACTTCCCAATCACGTTCCATTTTTCCCACCGATTCGGCCTTGATGTTTTCTTCCTTAACTGCTTCTAACTGCGCGTCGCGTATCTGTTCGGGTAACCCCGAATGAATAGTGAGCTGTAGTGCTCTTACCCGACGAGGTTTCAAGTGTTCCTTCCTACTGAGGGCATCAGCTACCACGTTAGCTTTACCCGGGTGATACCGAATGGCACATTCATAATCGTTCAAGAGTTCGACCCAGCGACGCTGTCGCATGTTCAACTCCTTCTGATCAAAGATGTGTTGGAGGCTCTTGTGGTCTGTAAAGATTGTGCACTTCGTTCCATAGAGGTAGTGTCTCCAAATCTTAAGTGCAAATACTACTGCTCCCAATTCCGGGTCATGTGTTGTGTAGTTTTTCTCGTGAACCTTCAATTGTCGGGATGCATACGCGATGACCTTATCGCGCTGCATGAGTACGCATCCCAATCCCTGAATGGAAGCATCACAATATACTACAAAATCATCTGTCCCTTCTGGCAAGGACAGAATGGGTGCACTGCAAAGTTTCTGCTTCAGCAATTGAAATGCTGCTTCCTGCTTGTCACCCCAAGCATACTTGATGCCTTTCTGGGTGAGGGTAGTAAGCGGTTGCGCGATCTTTGAAAATCCCTCGATGAAACATCTGTAGTAACCCGCCAACCCCAAAAATTGGCGGATCTCCGTCGGTGTCTTGGGTGCTTCCCAGTTTTTGATAGCTTCAATCTTGGCAGGGTCGACGTGGATATCCTTTTCATTTACGATATGCCCGAGGAACTGAACTTCTCGAATCCAGAAATCACACTTTGAAAGCTTGGCATATAGTTTCTCCTGTTGAAGTAATCCCAGCAGTAATCGTAGATGTTCAGCATGTTCTTCTTCACCTTTAGAGTAGATGAGTATGTCATCGATGAATACAATGACAAACTTGTCGAGATACGGTTTACACACGCGGTTCATGAGATCCATGAACATCGCGGGTGCGTTGGTGAGACCGAAGGGCATGACCAAGAACTCATAATGGCCATAGCGAGTACGAAATGCCGTCTTAGCGATATCCTCCTCCCTGACGCGTAACTGGTGGTAACCGGACCGTAGGTCAATCTTGGAGTAGTAGCTTGACCCTTGAAGTTGGTCGAAGAGATCGTCGATGCGAGGTAACGGGTATCGGTTCTTGACAGTAACCTTGTTGAGTTCCCTGTAGTCGATGCACATGTGGAAGGTCCCGTCCTTCTTCTTGACAAAAAGAACTGGAGCTCCCCATGGCGAAGCGCTTGGTCGGATAAATCCTTTTTCTAACAGCTCCTGCAGCTCGGCTGGAGCTAGGCGGTATGGGGCCTTGGCGATAGGAGTTGCATGGTTCGCCAATTCAATTTCAAACTCCAATTGTCGATGGGGTGGGAGACCAGGTAACTCCTCTGGGAATACATCGGAAAAATCACGGACGACAGGGATGTCTTCTATACGTTTCTCGTCCTTAGGCTGTTCGGTAACCAGTGCGAGTAAAGCGAAAGAGTTCTTCCTCCGAAGATACTTCTACGCTTGCATGTAAGAGATGATGTTTGTGACGGCGCCTGCCTTCTCGCCTTGCACCGTCAAGATTTCGTCGTTAGTGAGCGGAATACGGATAGATTTTTCGAAACAGAGAACTTCAGCTCGGACGTCGGATAGCCAGTCCATTCCGACTACCACGTCAAAACTACCCAGGGTAGTTGTCATCAGATCAATGGTAAAGGTGTGACCCGCGAGTTTGAGTTGACAGCCGGATACTATATGGGTCACATCCACAGATTTACCATCGGCGAGTTCTATGACGTAAGGGGCCTCTAGAGGTTTGGGCGTGAGATTTAGGTTCTTCCTAAAAGACTCAGATATAAAACTCCTATCCGCATCCGTATCAAAAAGCACAGAAGCAAAATGTTCATTAAGGGGAAACTTACCGGTGACCACGTTCGAGTCGTTTCTGGCCTCTCCGCGGCCCAGCGTAAATGCGCGACCTTTGGCACCTCCTGTGCCACCATTTCCATTATTGTTGTTGTTATTGTTGTCGTTGTGGTTATTGTGGTTGTTCCCACCATTGTTGTTGTTGTTACGCAGCTGTGGGCAGTCTCTTTTGAAGTGGGCAGTGCTACCACACTGATAGCATCCCTGGTTAACACCCTGCTGCTGACCCTGGGGTTGATTTTGGTTTTGTCGGGACATGATTTCCCCGCGACAATCCTTTGCCGCATGTCCCACTTTGCCACATCGTTGGCAGCGATTCCCGGCACAAGGGCCGTGATGATGAAGATTACAGCGATTGCACTGCGGCTTTCGACCTACATAGCCGCTTGCGTTCTGGTTGTTGTTGGCGGGCTGATTATTGTGACCCCGGTGGCTGTTGTAATTATTGAACCGTTTCTGGTTCCCCTGTTGTGGCTGGGATGACGAAGACTGTCGAGCAGACGAGTCTTCAAACTTTCTTTTATTATCAGGGGCAACTTCAGTTGTACCCCGAGTTGGCAACTTCTTTTGTTCCACCGCCTTATCGGTGAGTTTGTGCGCCAACCTGATTGCTTGATGTTCAGTTGCAGGGTTGCTAGCCATTACCATACCCTGAATCTCAGGGACCAGACCCCCAAGGTAGAACTCGAGTCGTTTCTCCACAGTGTTGGCCAGATCGGGACACAGAAATACCAAGTCGTGATGTTTCGCTGTGTATGCTTCGATTTCAGATCCCACCATCTTGTGGTTCCATAATGTTTGCTCCAACTGTTGAACTCTATCTCGCGGACAGTACTCTTCTTTGATTAGGGCCTTAAACTCGGCCCAGTCCATTGCATTTGCAGCAATAAGTCCACGCGTTTGTACTTGTGCATTCCACCAAGTTAGTGCCCCATCTTCCAATGTTGAGGCTGCATACTTGACCTTGTTGGCCTCCAGACAGTTGCACATTTCAAATACTGATTCAGATTTTTCGATCCAGCGCACCAGTCCTATGGGTCCTTCTGCCCTCGTGAATTTGCTTGGCTTCGCGTCGAGGAACATCTTGTAGGGGTTAAGACCCCCTCCTGCTGACAGAGGACAGGTAGTCAGCGAGGAATTCTACTAGCCCAACTATTAGATTTTCCCATGAAAATTTAATAATGGTTACCTGCCGGTTGGTTCTGAACACCCGCTAGAGCTGCATTCACGTGCTCTTGGATCATTGCAGCTAATTCTTCGGGCGTCATGTTAAGGTTTCCGCGACGTCCAGTTGCCATTTAGATCTTCGTAAGACAACATAAACACACACCGATAAGTCTATATATCCAATATAGTTATCCTATTCCATACTTAAGTAATTCCTCAGATTATGTCAACCCAAATAAATTAAACAGTCAAAAGAAATACTTGATTAAATAAAATTTCCACGTCTTACAAAGTGCCAACCAAACATATGAGTTTACTATAAAGTCTCCAGTTTAAACACAAGTGGGAAAATAAATAGACTGAAGGAAAGTAAATAAAATAAGCGAGACGTGTCAGTCTTCTACGTCTCCATCCCCCAAATCGCTATCGTTGCCGTCATCTTGCGCGGCGTTTCCAGCTTCTACAGCTGGGTCTTCCTCCGGATCCTCCTCTGGATCCTCTTCTGGATCCTCTTCTACCGGCACTGGAAGGACCGGTGCTGGTGCAGGTACTGGTACAGGTGCCTGATTCTGTTCTAGTTCTTGAATTCTCCAGCTAGACTCAAGAACTCTGTCTTCTAGCCAGTCAGCCCTTAGCTGCTCAGCACGAAGATCTATGGCTAAAGTGTTACGAGCTATCTTACTCGTATGTTGCTCTTCCTCGAGAGATCCAGTTTTACCTATCAGTTGTCGTATCATCCATCCCTGTGCTAGGATGGTTTCATGCATTCTTTCTAATTGTTCTTGTTTTTCCGTATCATATCTCTAAGTAGGTCGTTTCCTACTTCTACCGAGTTAACCGGTTCGACCGGCACAGCGATGGTCGGGCGTGAGGACGACTCCTCCCCTAGAGCGAGCCTTTTTCTCGCAGCTGAGCGTGTCTCCACACCATAAGATGGTAAGGGTTCCACCATAGGTGCCTTTCCTGGCGCCCTTGGTTGCGAAAGTTTGTCGGATGATGATGATGATGATGACATTGCCTGTTAGGTTGTGTAGTTAGTTACGAGTTGCATTCATTTCTTACTATGCATTCATATTCTACATAACACAGTTGTGGTACATCACATAACAAGATATAACAGTTCGGTGCCAAACTACGTCTAGTGTCGTGTAATCAGCTATAGTTTAGGTCTACTTTTAATGCAAACCTGGTTCTCTATAGCTAGTGGCTCTGATACCAATCTGTCACACCCTCAATTTCCACTTGCGGAGTTTTACCGGGAGGCGTGTGAACAAACCAGAATCTGAGACACTAGTACGTCGAACGACTCTATATGATTTGATAATACGTTTTCCAAAATCATTTGTTTAACCATTCATTGTAGATTTTATATTGTCTTAGTTAGTTTTCAATGTTTAGCGGAAGCATTAGTTTTTAAGGTTGAGCGGAAGCATAAAAATAAAGTAGAGGAACGGGCGCCAACACAAACGCCAAAACTAAAGAAAAACCCAAAACAATGTTTGTAAATGAGACTCGATAAAAGATGTCTTGATCAATGCAAGTGAGTGCACCTAGAGCTCCTAGCATCCTGAGAAACATGTAAAGAAACAAGTGTCAACATTAAAGAAGAGTGAGTTCACAGGTTTTCATAAATTCGTTTGTTCGGTTATAAGTTTGTTTCCCCCGTTATCCCTAACCCGGGATAACGATTTAGTTCCATTATTCCCAACCCGGAATAATACTGATAATTCCATTATTCCTTACCCGGAATTATAATGATAGTTCCATTATTCCTGACCCGGAATAATAATGATAGTTCCATTATTCCTTACCCGGAATAATAAAGTTGTTGGTTCCATTATCCCTAACCCGAGATAATATTGGTGATTCGTAATTAAGTTCAATGTTAATATATATAGGTAGCTAGCCTAAAGTTATGTCACGTAAGTGTTCGCGATCGAAGCTGACTGTTGTGCCTCCGTGTTGCCAGGCCTATCACTGACCATGGCGAAGTTAGGCCAAATTATTCACCCGTTGACCATACCCCGTCGGCTAGCGCGACTAGCTCGGATGGGGCTTGTCAGGCCCAGTAGTACTACTTATAATTTCCCCGCTATTTAAACCTAATACTAACGATCCGAGAGATTGTCGAGGACTTGTGTGATATAGCTGCTTAGTGACCATAACGTACATTAACATTAACTTAGTTACCGAATAGTTAAATGACGTTAATTTCGTATAACGTAAAGAGATAGAGTTGTAGAGTGTATACATGTTTCTTCCCCTGTTGTTTTAAACCGGATAAAGTTAGGGGCCGTGAACTCACCTTTAGTTGCTCGGTTAGTGTAACACAGAAGTTGCAAATGATGGGACCGCTAATTGCGTCCTAACAAGTCAATTGATTTCAAGTTAGTGTGTGAACACACCAATACAAATCCTACACATAATTAACGCACAAAGCGGTACACACAATCACAATTCCTAACACTCAAACATGCATGCAAGTATCCTCATATGAACATAGTGATCAAAACAATTTATCATGAACACAATCCAATCCATGCAACACTTTGGTGCACACATTCGCAAGTTATCAAGTTTCAGCTTATATACTCATAATTCGGCTGTTTTCGAGGATTTTTATAAAATAGTTCCAACGTTCCAAAAATTCCAATTATTTTACAAAAGGTGACAACTATACTGTAGAATTTTATATAAATTTTTCAAGTCCTAACACTTTACCAATTATTCATAAATATTAATATACTAGGCTGCAGTCAGATTCGTCGCTTTCTGACTGCAGTCCACGGAAGAATTTATTTAAAAATCACCGTTCGTCCAATTAACAAGATTCCAGTGAGAGTTTCCCGGAAATTTCCATATCTAGTTGCTGTACAAATTTCATGATTCGACTCTCTACAAATTATTAGATCCGACTCGATAAACAACTAACAATTTTTCAGAATTTTCACAGCTTCAGTTACTGAACTTAATTGGCCACTTAAAAATATCAAACGACTTCAAAAAATATGAATCCAGTGTCACACCCCGACCCGCAGCAGAAAAGGTGATCGGGGCATAATTGGGTTATCATCAAAGCTCATGACATTTATTATACGTTTCATATTCATTAATACAATTTAATGAAAATTTACAATAAATGATACAACATGTTCTAACTACCAATCTAAGCTTCTTTGTTCTCTTCTAAGGCATATCCTATGTTTTCCTTGCTTCAACCTGTTCACCTGTATCATGTGTAAAAAGGTTTTTGGATCAACATAATGTTGGCGAGTGAACCCTATGGAAAACATTTGAACAAGTTTATCCAATTGATTATAAATAATGTGCATACCACATATGAGTAAATGTAGATGTAAATTTATTCACACAACACATAATATTGAATATTGAACATACATACACCAAATGATTGTTTTGAGGCACGCGTTGTTCCACGAACTGATGGGCCTAATGAATGAGTTTTGAGGCACGCATTGTTCTTACGAACTGATGGGCCTAATGAATGAGTTTTGAGGCACGCGTTGTTCTTATGAACTGATGGGCCTAATGAATGAGTTTTGAGGCACGCGTTGTTCTACGAACTGATGGGCCTAATGAATGAGTTTTAAGGCACGCGTTGTTCAACTCGTCTCCCACGAGGAACTGATGGGCCTAAATAATTTGCATACAACTTTGATAATATGTAATACATCACAACCAACAATAGTTACATTCTAGTTTAGATCATATAATGGTATAGCACGAGTTTGCAATAGAGAATTAGTTTAAGCGACACATGATACACCCCAAAACATGAATAAAAAGGGGAATTTGTAAGAATTCACTCACATTGGGTGCGTTCGGTTGATGATGTTGAATGCACGCGAAATGGTTTTAACCACGAGTGAAATTAACCTAGATAAATAGCATTTTGGTTCGGTAAGCAAACGGATTTTATTAATCTATTTTAGTAGGATTGTTGGGTGTATTTTTGTGAGTTTGAGGCTATTTTCTAACCTTAAAAATGTTATTTTTAAGTATTTTTAATTGATTTTTAATTAAAATAATTAAATAAAAATAATAAAAAAAATTGACTTTTTCTGACCGTTGACTTGACCGTTGACCGTTGACCTGGCCGTTGACCGGTTCGAGTGCATATTGTTGTTCGCTGGGTGAGGCTCGAACCCGAGACCTCCCGTACGCGTGCACGCAGCTCTACCAACTGAGCTACGTGTCTAACCCGTCATATATCCGATTTTAATTATATATATATATTAATTAGATTTAAACAGAAATCCTTTATTTTAAAAACGATTTAATCCAGGGAACCGGTGCGCTCCACAGGTCTCGAACCCGGGACCTGTGGGTTAGCGTACACACAGTCCACCGCTGGACTGTGTGTCTCACTTGGTTATTAACTCGGTTATTAATATACTTAACATATACCTAAAATCAATCCGGTTCAGTTTGCGAAAAAAAGGAATTTTTATTAAGGCAGCGTGTGAGGAAACAATATTCGAACTCGAGACCTTAGCGTTTAATGTGCACACAGTCCACCGCTGGACTGTGTGTCTAACCCGGTAAATAACTTGATTTTAATTATACTTAACCATTACCGAAACATCGTCTTCTTCACTGGTTTTAACCGGAAGTGACGACTGACTGGTTCGAAGTGTTGATTCAGGTTTCTTTAGCGTTTTATGATTAATTACAGATGAGACAAAAGTAAAAAGAAAGGAAATTAGGCGTGAAAAGTACCGACTGGCTTTCCTCTGTTTTCCGGCAGAACTCCGGCAACAGAAATCTCTTCCGGCGACGAGTGTCTTGCAGCAGAGAATCTTCAGAAAGCTTACAAAGGGTGTGGGTGACTTCGATAAAAGTTTAGAGGGTTCAGTAAAGCTCAGAGATTAAGGACTCGGTTTTTCGGCGACGTACAAAATATTTACGGCGAGTGAGTTTTCGCCGAGAAAGGGTGCGATTTGAGAGTGAAAGGTTTCTGGTGAGTTGTGGGTGAATTTATAGGGTAGTATCGAGATGTATGGGGTCTGAATTCGGTCTCAATTCGAAGTCAGCCGTTCTCCGGCGGTTACGGCTGATGTCGCGGGTTCAGACGTCGGTTATAACCGTCGTGGGAGTTAATTCTTCGGTTATCTTGAGCGGAAACGTAAATTATCGGCGAAGTCGCCGGGATTTCCGACGACTGCTATTTGGGCGCTAAAGACTGAATTTGACTTCCGAACATTATTATTTAAATTAATTGATTCCTTTTATTAGCAGAAAAACAAAGTGGCGGAGCGGTTGATCGGCTGGGTGATAAGTCGCTTGTTGAACCGGTACAGACCCGGGTTCGACTCCCGGCAGAAACAAAACATTTTTATTTTGCGATTTTTAACAGTTTTTCAAAAACCAAATATATATCCCCGCATAATAATTGATTATGTATCGTTTAAAATTATTTTGGGCATTTAATTCGCAACGAAAATTTTAACTGACTGTTCGGTTGATAAACGGAGCGGGTTTGGTAAATCCGTTTTTTACGGATGTTATAGTATCCCCTGCTTTTTAGAAATTTCATCCCGAAATTTAAATAGTGATATATTTGACTAAAAGAATGATGGTGTTTAGTTTGACAGTTACATGCTTAGAAAAATAAGGGTTTAAGTTTTTGTTTGAGGCGGTAACGTTCCTTGTAAGGGTCAAGTACCCTATTACAAGAATCGCTTTTTGTTGCCTACTGTAAAAGTATTGATAAGCAGAATTGATTTGCTAACTTTGATTACATGCATAAAAGTTTGAATATGCTTAGAAGGTTAGGGTTATATCCTAAGGCAAAACTTCTATTACTACAATCTACACAAATACAATAACTAATAATCGAATCCACATTCTGATAGCATATATGTTTGAATGGTGACAGTTCCTCTCTCGTTTGTTATGATGGAGAGGTTAGTTTATGTAGAAATGGAACACAATCCAATTTCTTTAAGTAGCGAGATGATATAAATGTAACACAAATTTCAACCAAGGCAACACTAAATCCTACATGGAACTTCTCATAACCGCCTGATAACGCCTCTGATCCTTTGGCAAGAATACTTATATATAGGAAGTACCAGCGGCGTATCCACCATATTCTTGCCAAATTTTCATTGGTTTTATCAGTGAATTATGATTAGTCCTATATAACTCTACAACCAATACAACAAACATAAAATACTGAAATGAAATATATCTGTGCGATCAAGGCTCAATCAAACGGAGCCGAACGTATTGCATGTACTGAAAATGAAATTGTCTGTGTGCTCAAGGCTCAATCAAACGGAGCCGA
This sequence comes from Scalesia atractyloides, assembly GCA_947069175.1. Taxonomy (NCBI): domain Eukaryota; kingdom Viridiplantae; phylum Streptophyta; class Magnoliopsida; order Asterales; family Asteraceae; genus Scalesia; species Scalesia atractyloides. The sequence continues at coordinate 64,606,214 of CAMTDV010000024.1, forward strand.
ACGTATTGCATGTACTGAAAATGAGTAACTTAATCTAAACATCAATCACACAAACAGCCTATACATGGAACCTTTCATAACCGCCTGATAATGCTCCGATCATTTGACAAGAATACTTATATATAGGAAGTACCAGCGGCGTATCCACCATATTCTTGCCAAATTTTCATTGGTTTTATCAGTAAGTTATGATTAGTTCTATGTGACTCTAGAACATAAACAACAACCAGCGCTTGAGTCTTAATTCTGATAGTATACATGTTTGAATGATGACAATACCTCTCTCGTTTATTATGATGGAGAGGTTAGTCTATGTAGAAGTGAGACACAACTCAACTTCTTTAAATGATGAAACTGAGATACGCCGTGAAGTATGATGATATGAATATTAAATCAATAAGTATAAAACAAACTGAACTAGTAATTTGCATTAAAATTCTTGGATAAATTTCCAATTGAGATACGTGAAAATTGAGATAACATAAAGAAAAACATAAAAACTAAGTGGTTGGAGTTGAATCTTGATTCTTGGAGAGAGAAGGCTAGTTAAGTGGTTGGTTTGGACCGTTAATATCTTCAACAGGATTGGCGTTGATGTTATAAACTCTTCCTCTTGCTGGCGGTGGAGCTGGGTTTGTTTGATTAGCTTGGTTAACTGGGTTTGCTTGAGCTTGGGCGTTTATGATGTTAACCAAACGAGGGCACGTGTTTCTAAAATGGGTAGGGTCGCCACAATTGAAACAAGCTCGAACATATGGGAACATGGGGTATTGAGGTTGTTGATATGTTTGTATCATGTTTTGAGTAGGGGGTGGGGTTTGGTTTTGAGAGGTGCGGCAAACCTTGCTCAAATGACCGTAGCGTCCACAATTCTCACATAGTCGACAGGGTGAGGTAGATGGATGGTGATAGAAACAGGTGTTGCATTGAGGGTGAGGTCCAATATAAGGCTTCTTATTTGGGTAAGTTGAGTTGGGTGCTACTTGAGTGATTGGGATAGTTTGGGGAGGTACAACTTGTGAAGCTGGTTGGTTGCGTTGGGTGACGGCGAAAATTTGCCCATCTCGTTTCCTCTTAGAAATAGGTGGTGTAGAGGATTCGGTTCGGGTGGAGTTTGTGGTTTCGGTTGAGGCTTTATCCTTCTTCTTCTCCTCCTTGAAATCTTTGTTCCGGATTCGGTTCTCGGTGAGCGCTGTTGCTAGCTCCATTGCTGCTTCCAAAGTTGCAGGCGAGGTACTTATTACAGAGTCTTGAATCTTTGATGGAAGACCACGAATGTAGTGCTCGATCAAACGGTAGAGGGGAGTGAACAAATTTGGAAGCATTTGATTTAACTCAAGGAATCTCTTGTTGTATGTGGTGTGGTCGCCTTCCTTTTGTCTCAAAGCATGGAATTCATCCTCCAATTTCTTGATTTCGCTTCTTGGGCAAAACCATCTTGTCATGATTCCCTTCAATTCTTCCCAAGTCAAGGTCATAGTATCTTCAACACCTCGTTTGGTCTTTTCTGTATTCCACCATGTGAGTGATGTTCCAAGTAAACGACTGGTGGCATAACGCACTTTGCGATCATCGGGGCAATCGCAATTTAGAAAAGTGTTCTCCATTTCTTCGAACCAGTGGAGGAGAGCGGTGACACCTTCAGTACCTTCGTATTTTGGAGGATCGCAGGATTTGAAATGTTTGTAGGTGCATTTAGTGACTTTTGGGGAAAGGTTGACAGTGTTTTGATCCTCTTGTTGGGTTGGGTTAACGGAATTAGCGGTAAGGGCTTGTTGAACTTGAACTACGATGTTGGATATTACGGTCGCCATTTGCTGAGCGATTTGGGCAGCCATGCGTTCACGGGCTTTTCCTGCTCTCATCTTCCTACGGGCGAGGTTAGAAGACATCTACAAGGAATACATGTCAAGAGTATGAGTTGGATGCCTTTGGAATCGTGGGTCGTGTTTAGGAATGAACGTTCACAAAATAAATATAGAAAAATAAGTCTACTACATCCATAGGATATCTTGGGCTTTGCTCGTAATTGGGCCTTGCATGCCGCCATACTTCACCTTCGTAATCACGTGGGCCCCCATGATTACCGGGTTTTTCATATGGTTCGCATGTGTTAGCCTGGTTACGTACACTAAAACCCGGAGAAAATCGAGAAATATGTAACGTATGATATTCGGAATGTGCCCAGGCATGGACAAGGTGACATCTCAAAGTGGGGTTAGTTCGAACGACGTTTGGTGTGGCATGCTTTGGCCTAATAGGTCCGTCGTACTCTCATCGTTAGTCCCCAGGTAGGCAAACTGGTCCGTTATTTTGGGATTTATACGAATGCCAACCTAGACAGGACGTTCCGACTACCGGTACTGGTACCCTTCCGGTTACTACATGCCCGTCGCAGAACTTACTTTGATGAGATTTGAAAATTGCAACAAAATCCTTGAATAATGAGAGTATGAAAAATGAATTGAATATATGAACATTGATATATGTATAATGAATATGTATATAAGCATGTATGTTTGAATATGAAACAAATAAATACCACAAGTTTGTATGTAACCACCTAATCAATTAAAATTTAGGCAGACTATAGTATAGGCTCTAAGGGTCTAATAACCTATCCTATATCCCTATAGTCATGGCTCTGATACCAATCTGTCACACCCCGACCTGCAGCGGAAAAGGTGATCGGGGCATAATTGGGTTATCATCAAAGCTCATGACATTTATTATACGTTTCATATTCATTAATACAATTTAATGAAAATTTACAATAAATGATACAACATGTTCTAACTACCAATCTAAGCTTCTTTGTTCTCTTCTAAGGCATATCCTATGTTTTCCTTGCTTCAACCTGTTCACCTGTATCATGTGTAAAAAGGTTTTTGGATCAACATAATGTTGGCGAGTGAACCCTATGGAAAACATTTGAACAAGTTTATCCAATTGATTATAAATAATGTGCATACCACATATGAGTAAATGTAGATGTAAATTTATTCACACAACACATAATATTGAATATTGAACATACATACACCAAATGATTGTTTTGAGGCACGCGTTGTTCGACTCGTCTCCCACGAGGAACTGATGGGCCTAATGAATGAGTTTTGAGGCACGCGTTGTTCCACGAACTGATGGGCCTAATGAATGAGTTTTGAGGCACGCGTTGTTCTTACGAACTAATGGGCCTAATGAATGAGTTTTGAGGCACGCGTTGTTCTTACGAACTGATGGGCCTAATGAATGAGTTTTGAGGCACGCGTTGTTCTACGAACTGATGGGCCTAATGAATGAGTTTTAAGGCACGCGTTGTTCAACTCGTCTCCCACGAGGAACTGATGGGCCTAAATAATTTGCATACAACTTTGACAATATGTAATACATCACAACCAACAATAGTTACATTCTAGTTTAGATCATATAATGGTATAGCACGAGTTTGCAATAGAGAATTAGTTTAAGCGACACATGATACACCCCAAAACATGAATAAAAAGGGGAATTTGTAAGAATTCACTCACATTGGGTGCGTTCGGTTGATGATGTTGAATGCACGCGAAATGGTTTTAACCACAAGTGAAATTAACCTAGATAAATAGCATTTTGGTTCGGTAAGCAAACGGATTTTATTAATCTATTTTAGTAGGATTGTTGGGTGTATTTTTGTGAGTTTGAGGCTATTTTCTAACCTTAAAAATTTTATTTTTAAGTATTTTTAATTGATTTTTAATTAAAATAATTAAATAAAAATAATAAAAAATTTTGACTTTTTCTGACCGTTGACCTGACCGTTGCCCGGTTCGAGTGCATATTGTTGTGCGCTGGTGAGGCTCGAACCCGAGACCTCCCGTACGCGTGCACACAACTCTACCAACTGAGCTACGTGTCTAACCCGTCATATATCCGATTTTAATTATATATATATATATTAATTAGATTTAAACAGAAATCCTTTATTTTAAAAACGATTTAATCCAGGGAACCGGTGCGCTCCACAGGTCTCGAACCCGGGACCTGTGGGTTAGCGTACACACAGTCCACCGCTGGATTGTGTGTCTCACTTGGTTATTAACTCGGTTATTAATATACTTAACATATACCTAAAATCAATCGGTTCAGTTTGCGAAAAAAAGGAATTTTTATTAAGGCAGCGTGTGAGGAAACAATATTCGAACTCGAGACCTTAGAGTTTAATGTGCACACAGTCCACCGCTGGACTGTGTGTCTAACCCGGTAAATAACTTGATTTTAATTATACTTAACCATTACCGAAACATCGTCTTCTTCACTGGTTTTAACCGGAAGTGACGACTGACTGGTTCGAAGTGTTGATTCAGGTTTCTTTAGCGTTTTATGATTAATTACAGATGAGACAAAAGTAAAAAAGAAAGGAAATTAGGCGTGAAAAGTACCGACTGGCTTTCCTCTGTTTTCCGGCAGAACTCCGGCGACAGAAATCTCTTCCGGCGACGAGTGTCTTGCAGCAGAGAATCTTCAGAAAGCTTACAAAGGGTGTGGGTGACTTCGGTAAAAGTTTAGAGGGTTCAGTAAAGCTCAGAGATTAAGGACTCAGTTTTCCGGCGACGTACAAAATATTTCCGGCGAGTGAGTTTTCGCCGAGAAAGGGTGCGATTTGAGAGTGAAAGGTTTCTGGTGAGTTGTGGGTGAATTTATAGGGTAGTATCGAGATGTATGGGGTCTGAATTCGGTCTCAATTCAAAGTCAGCCGTTCTCCGGCGGTTACGGCTGATGTCGCGGGTTCAGACGTCGGTTATAACCGTCGTGCGAGTTAATTCTTCGGTTATCTTGAGCGGAAACGTAAATTATCGGCGAAGTCGTCGGGATTTCCGACGACTGCTATTTGGGCGCTAAAGACTGAATTTGACTTCCGAACATTATTATTTGAATTAATTGATTCCTTTTATTAGCAGAAAAACAAAGTGGCGGAGCGGTTGATCGGCTGGGTGATAAGTCGCTTGTTGAACCGGTACAGACCCGGGTTCGACTCCCGGCAGAAACAAAACATTTTTATTTTGCGATTTTTAACAGTTTTTCAAAAACTAAATATATATCCCCGCATAATAATTGATTATGTATCGTTTAAAATTATTTTGGGCATTTAATTCGCAACGAAAATTTTAACTGACTGTTCGGTTGATAAACGGAGCGGGTTTGGTAAATCCGTTTTTGACGGATGTTACATCCAGCGCCATTAGAAGCGTTTTTCAAAACTCTACGTTTTAGACTTCAGAAAATCGGTTTTTCGATAAATAATAACCAAGTTACAGCCAGTTGAAGTTGGCTGTAAACACCATTCAGCATCCTGATTCAGCACTTTATCACAATCTAACCCGCTTAAACCCTCGATACATTGAACATAAGCGATCAAGAACAGAATTACAAATCATATATCATCATATATATCATACCCATGCAAACCCTAATCATAACCTATAGTTTTTATCAAACAAAACGCAGCCTAATGTTTCTGGATTCCGCTAATCATCTTAACCGTAACTAGCATAAATAAATCGGCTAACAACATAACATTACATTCAAACATGATCAAGAGTTTATGATCCTATTATAACTTTGCAAATAATGATAACTCTAACCTTTTACACCGAAGATTAATGAACCGTGAGTGAGATGGGGAACCGATGATCAAAGAGAATCGCGACCGAGAAGGAGAATGGCGAGGGGAGGGCTGCCGCGATCAAGAGAGATGTAGCCAAGCTGTTTGCGATCGAGGGAACAAGTGGAGGGCTGCCGTCGGCTGTTTCACAACTAGGGTTTGTGTGTTTTGTTTTGTGAAGAAAGGCTCATGGATGTATGTGTATATATAGCGCAAAAAGGTGAAAGGAAAAGGGAAGGGTTTACGGTTTGGGTACTCACGGCCGCAAGGGGTTCGGGTGGGGCGGTTTGGGTTTAAAACTTGATCCCCAAGTTTGGTTAACTCCTTGAGTCGTAAGGAAATGAGGCTGGCTCGTGTCGCGGTTCGATTCGATTCGTCTATATATTTACTATATATATTTTATAACTAAAACAAATCACGAAATCGAAACATCACATAATAACTCACCAACTTATAAACGTTTAATACACATAGCACGTAATTCATTTGACAAGTTCACGAAATTATCGTAATTATTTCGAGCGTGCAATTTAAGTCTCCGAATCAATTTAACGTAGGAACGAATAACCGTGAAGTAGTGCGTTTAAGATATCTGAAAAACCGGGATGTCACAGTGTGACCCTTGCAAAAGCTGTCCTTGGTAGTATTCCTGCCTATTATCTCTGTTTACTTCATGCTCCAAAGTCTATGATCAGGAAATTGGAAGGGCTTAGAAGGGACTTTGTGTGGGGAAAAACGGGAAGTGGGCAAAAAATAAGATGGGTTCGATGGGAAAAACTTGTGAAACCGAAAGATTATGGAGGAACAGGGCTAGGGAAAATCGGTGAATTTAATCTCACCATGTTGGCTAATGGTGGTGGCGGTACAAAGACGAACCAAATCAATTCTGGGTCTCGGTTGTTAACGCCATTCACAAGTCAGGGTTGAGTAAAAATATGATACCGGTCAAGAAAACTATACCAGGAATATGGAAGGATATAGAAGCGATTGAGGGTAGGCTGCAAAAGTGTGGAATTAATGTTCAAAATAAACTGAAAGTGTCGATAGGCGATGGCGGTTCAACCAATTTTTGGAGTGATACTTGGCTACTTCAGACTCCACTTATACACACCTTTCCAGACCTGTTTCGGTTTTAAAAAAACAAGAACGGGACGGTCAAAGATCACTAGAAGGGCACGATGGATAACATACGATGGGGGTGGGAGTGGAATAAAAACCCAAGTACTTATGTAGAATGGTTTTAGCTAAATGATCTCATGAATAAACTTCTTCAAGTAGAAATTAAGGAGGGCAAAGACAAGTGGACTTGGGAAAATAATGACAACTTATGCTTCTCGGCTAGAAGCCTAAGGACATTTTAATGAAGACGAATGCGGCTACAGATTGCAACAACAAGTTTATTTGGAATTCTTGGCGCCCTCTTAAGAGCAATGATCTGTTATGGAGGGGTAAAGTGGTTGCAAAAACTGAGCTCGCTACTCATGGGGTAACACCCCAGAACATAACTTGTAACATATGTGGGTACAAGCTCGAAGACACCAACCACATTTTTGCGAGATGCTTATGGACTAGAAGCACCTGGTGCCATATTTGTGTATGGTTGAGGATACCGGTTCCTATGGATATGAGCTCTGTCAAAATCATTTTGGAGTCTATAACGAGGAACTCGGGATCGAAGAAATGGAAAAAAAAATGTTCATATTGTGGCTTTTGCAACAATCTGGAGGATACGGTATGTTAGAAATCAAATGGCTTTTGAAAGAAGGTTCATTTCGACTCGTAAGCTCATCGAAGATGCGTTCCTAGGATTAGTAATAGAACGAATCTCCCGCAGCCAAAATGGGAGAAGTGGGTCATTTTTTATATTGTTGATATGTTGTAAATGAACTGATTTTTGGGGTTGTTTGTTTCTCTTTCTTTTTCTCTTGTGTTTACAAACACAATATATATATATATATATATATATATATATATAAATATATATATATATAAAGTGATTTCGCCTTTAAAAAAAATCATACATATTATGTTATACAGTTAGTAAAAAAGTTACATTTTAAACTATAAAAGTAGATTGGTCGGATGTGTTGGAGAAACAATATGTTTTCATCAAGGATCATTTTTAGCGACAAAAATTAAAGAGTTCATAATCAAAACAATTCTTTAAAGACAATTTATATAAACAAAGACATGATGTATTTTTTTTTATACGAGAGGATCATCAACGGACCCTTGACCTTTTCTTGGTTCCACCTCTATAGATTTAAACATAATTTTGTGTTAACCTTAAGGTGGTGTTTGTTTTTTTAAAAGATCTGCGAAGACTTTTTTGTTTGCACCGTGCAGACCACACGCAAACATTGTCATCTGCAGATTGTTTGTTTTTGCGAAGATGTTTCATTAAAAAACGTATGCACAAGCTCTCCTTGGTGCAAACTTGTCCCAACCATTTTTAAGAACTTCTAAGGTTTGCAGAAAGTTAAACACCACCACCCACCACCACCGTCCACCACTACCACCCACCGTCCACGCCCACCACCCACCACCACCATCAGTTTATTTTAGAAGTCTACATACGTTAAAAACAAGCAGTCTTATTCTTGCAGACTACAGAGGTTTGATCCACCTCTTCTTCTACAGAAGTTTACATACGTTAAAAACAAACAGCATTCTTCTTGCAAATTGCAGAGGTTTGATCCACCTCTTCTTCTACAAATGTCAGTTTATTTTAGAAGTCTACATACCTTAAAAAAACCTTATTTTTGCAGACTGCAGAGGTTTGATCCACCTCTTCTTCATATGGTTCGCAGACTGCAGACATTTGACCTCTTATGAAACAAACTGCACCTAAATTTTAGGGATAATTAAAGTAATAATGATATTTTTAACGGCAAATTTGGATTACTATCCATCTCCACCAGACTACTATAATGTCTATACATCAATTCAGGAGTAAATCTGATAAATTTGGGAAAAACCTCCTTGTAGGAATCGAACGCATGACCTAATGACCCCTAAATCTTATCTCACCTCAAAGATGCCACTAGGTTATAATGTGATTGATATATTACGTTAAAATTATTTAATTTAAGGAAATACCACGTTAAAAGTATTAAACTATGTTGAGCTTGTTAAGCATTTAAATATACTTTAATCCACTTTTTTTGCATTATACAAAATACTAATGCAATTTTTTGAATATCAGAGTACTCTGTTTGGTCCAGTGGATGTCCCGAGAGTGCTCGAGATTAATTCTGTTGGTCGTTAAAAAAATTTACAGAATACTTTATACATAAACTTGTTAACGTAGTGTGTTTATTTAGATATAATAAAAGGTGGCGTAAACAACTATAATAACTATCTATATATTAAAAATATATATTAAAACAACCATTATTTATTAACAATCTACCCTTCATCAACAAAAGATTTCAAACAAAACAAAAATGAAAGAAATCAAATACAAGTTCCTATCACCAAAGATCCTCACATAAATTCCAAGCCAAAAACAATATTTTCCAAACAACTCTCTCCTAACATCAAATAACTTTTCTATTACACCACTCCCATGCTCTTAACTCTACAAATATGAACCCTGACTTCTTCACCACCTCCATACTATCATCGTAATGGGACTTACCAGACCACCACCATTGCCATACCATTTTTTGCACGTAAACAAGGGTTTTATACCGTTACATGCAACCCTAAAAACATTGAACACATACTTCGGACCCGGTTTTATAACTACCCGAAAGGACCCACGTGGCAAACCGCGTTTCATGATCTGTTAGGTCAAGGGATATTTAACAGTGATGGAGAAACTTGGTTGATACAGCGAAAAACCGCCGCTTTAGAGTTCACAACGCGGACGCTTCGACAAGCCATGGCTCGGTGGGTTAGAAGGGCCATTAAGACAAGGTTATGGGTCATTTTGGAGGGAGCTTCGAATGAACATTTTCCGGTTGATTTGCAAGATCTTCTGCTCCGTTAACGTTTGATAACATATGCGGTTTGACGTTCGGGAAAGACCCGGAAACGTTGTCTATGGAGTTGTCGGATAATCCGTTTGCGACGGCCTTTGACTCTGCCACGGAGGCCACACTGCAACGGCTGTTGTACCCTGGGTTTTTATGGCGGTTAAAGAAACTTTTTGGGATAGGGGCAGAAATAAGACTTCAAAAAAGCCTTCAAGTTGTTGAAGATTACATGACCGAGGCGTTAACTGCGCGGAAATTAAACCCGTCAGATGATCTTCTGTCGAGGTTTATTAAAAAACTCCCTAACCAGTTTTAAAAACGTATTGCATTAAATTTTGTTTTGGCTGGTCGTGACACATCATCTGTCGCGCTCAGCTGGTTTTTCTGGTTGGTCATGAACAACCAATCAGTGGAATCTAAGATCATCTTTGAGTTGACCATGGTTTTAAAAGATACACGTGGCAGTGATCCGAAATCTTGGATTTTGGATCCTCTTATATTCGAGGAAGCCGATAGGTTGGTGTACCTAAAAGCGGCCTTGGCAGAGACTCTCCGTTTGTACCCGTCCGTGCCAGAGGATTTCAAGTATGTCATCAACGATGATATTTTACCGGACGGAACTAGGGTGCCAGCGGGTTCAACGGTGACATACTCGATATATTCTGTTGGGCGGATGAAGAGCGTGTGGGGCGAGGATTGCTTGGAGTTCAAACCGGAGAGGTGGTTGTCTGCCACTGGAGACCGGTTTGAACCACCCAATGATGGGTACAAGTTCGTGGCGTTTAACGCCGGACCACGAACATGTTTGGGGAAAGATTTGGCATACTTACAGATGAAATCGGTGGTCTCCCCGTGCTCCTTCGTTACCGGCTGTCATTGGTTCCCGGTCACCGGGTGGAAACAAAAGATGTCTTTGACGTTGTTTATGAAGAATGGTCTTAAGGTATACTTGCATCCACGAGACCTCACCTCAGCATAGAACTATTGGTTGCTTTTGTGGTGGTCTATATCTTGATGGTGTGATGCTTTGTTTTGCTTGACAAAAACCATATCAAGTTCTTTTAAATTTATACATTGAATACTTTTTAAGTCATGTTTGTTTCCTGTTTATATGTTTTTGTAACAATAAATTTGGTTTGTAACGACACCATTCTCAAATATTTAAATATATAGTTTTATATTATTATGTTGTTAATCATGAAAGCTTTAAATATTCATAAAGTTAACTATATATTATTATGTTGCTAATCATGAAAGCTTTAAAAATTCATAAAGTTTATTCGTTAAATAATTTTCAAATAGAAGCTTAATAGGATTCAAGTCATGATACTAGATAAAAGTATTCAAACTTATCCGATTACATTCACAATAAAACTTCAATTATTGTAAGAGGGAGAGGATCAAATAGGAATTATGTTTTGGGTAGGAATGATAGGAAGTAATCTTAGTCGTCCATCTGGAAAAATAGAAATACAAGTGGGAAGGGTATTTTAGTCAATCTTCTTTTATCTATTTTATCTCTTTCCCTTCTCTGTATCTTCAAAACCCAGATGTTCAAAACCCACCATCTTCAACATTTCAGTCCTTTTCACTCTCTAGAATTATACATCATAATGCAATTTTTATTCATCGATGAATGGTTCGAACACTCAATCAACGCGTTCTTCGATTTCTTTGAAGAAAATCCAGTTTATGTTTCTATAATTTTTCGTTTTTTTCAATTTAACATGATGCGATGGAGCATGAGATTTCTGTTAAAACATGTACTTCTCTACTCAAATTTCTCAAACATTTTTGAATTCAAAGTGAAGATATCTCTTATTCTACTCTTTCTCTTGATGTATTCATGCGTTTGGGCAACATCATTATTTCCAATTTCATTAAGAAATCCTTAATAAAAAGTTGCACACCAGGTGTTGACAAAATGTCTCAAAGAAAAAATTGCAAAACACTTTTCAGTTTAGACTTTTTTTTTAAATTTCGTTTTACAAAAAAATGAAAAAACACATTTTTTGGTGTTTTTGGTCCATTGCGTTTTACAAAATAATGAAAAAACATTGTTTTTTATCCATTGTGTTTTACAAAAAAATGAAAAAACACACTTTTTTTGGGTTTTTTTGGTCCATGGCGTTTTACAAAATAATGAAAAACACATGTTTTTATCCATTGCGTTTTACAAAAGAATGAAAAAACACACTTTTTGGTGTTTTTTTATCCATTGCGTTTTACAAATAATGAAAAAAAACTATTTTTTATCCATTGCGTTTTACAAAAGAATGAAAAAACACACTTTTTTGGTGTTTTTTTGTCCATTGCGTTTTACAAAATAATGAAAAACACAGTTTTTTGTCCATTGCGTTTTACAAAAGACACTTTTCTTTTGTAATTTTAGTCTATTGCGTTTTAGAAAGTACACTTTCTTTTATATTTTTATTCAATTGCGTTTTAGAAATAAATTTGTTTTGTGTTTTAGTTCATTGCTTTTTTTGAAAAAAAACATTGCCTTTTGTTTTTTTTGTCCATTGTCTTTTAGAAATTTTTTTTATATATTTTTTAGTGCATTGTGTTTTATAATGGTTTGTTGAACTTGAAATGAAACTATATAATAATAACATGGAAATTAAGTGTGTTTGAATGGATGTCCAAAATGGTAAACCACTTGTCCCACATTGGTGTGGAGACAAAGTATAAGGTTATTTATAAGGTGAAACCTTTGCCTAACCAACATAACTTTATGACATGTTTTACCATAAGTTCTACCCGCGGGTGCGCAGGGGGGTGCAAATTGGAACCGGAATTTAGTCGAACTCGTGTGCACCCGCACGAATGCAGTTCTGAAAACCAGGGCCCGCGTGTTGCTGGTTTTTGCGCTCGGAAAACGCATTCGCATTTGCTGGCTGTGTTTTTTTAAACTGTCCAGCCATTGCGTTCAGCTTGCTGCTGTGTTTTTTAACTATATTCAGCCACTGTCCAACCATTGCGTTTTTTAACTGTGTTCAGCTTGCTGCTGTGTTTTTTAACTGTGTTCAGCCATTGCGTTTTACTTTTTAGTTGTGTTCAGCCAGCTTCGATTTTTAATTGTACTTGCATTTTACTTTCAGCCATTGCGGTTTTGATTGAAGGACTGTCCGCGTTTTTTAGTTGTAGACAGTGGTTGCGTTTTAGAAAAAAAAAATTCACTGTGTTTTTTATTGCGTTACGCAACTGGGTTTTCAAAATTATTTTTCCGAAATATAGCAATAGCATACTCGTTTTAAAGATAAAAAAACGCTCGTTTTTTTGGTGCAATTTTTATAAAAAAATAATGTCATATGAAAGAGTTATTAACGTTTAAAAAATGAGGGGGAACTGGATGAGAGAGAAACTATTACCTTGGATTGACTAGGATGCCCCTACAAAAACCCACGCGCCTCCTCTTTTTGATTCAATTTAGTTTATTTAATCTTAGCCCTTGATTACTAAAAGGATGGACAAAATTACTTTCTTATCATTCCTAGTGATAGAAACTTCCTATTGTATCCTAACCCTATTGTAAGATAGGAAAGTTATCTAAAAAATTGTTAGGATACTCAATGTAAACACAATAAATTATAAAACTTCAATTATTGTAGCATATGAATATTGGGTTAGGATATAATAGGAAGTTTGTATGGGTAGGAAGACTAGGAAGAAATCTTGACCATCTATTTATTAATCAAAGGATAAGATTAAATGGGTGAAATTGAATGAAGAAAAAGAGGCGTGTGAGTTTGTTGATGGGTATTGTGGTCAATCCAAGGTAATAGTTTTTTTCTCCTCCAATTTCCCTTCATTTTTTAAACGTTAATAACTTTTCCATACGACATTATTTTTTTATAAAAATTGCACCAAAAAATGAGCGTTTTTTATCTTTAAAACGAGTATGTTATTGCTATATTTGAGAAAATAATTTTCGAAAACCCAGTTGCGTAAAACGCAATGAAAAAAAGCCAAAAAAAGATAGTTTAAAAACGCAGCGATCGAAAACAGTCTACAATCAAAAGTCAATACAATGTTTTTTTGTAAAACGCAACTACAGTCTACAGCGAGCCAAACCAGGCACATGCAGCAAAAAACGTACTAATATGTAAGCGACCTGTAAAACGCAGACGCAGTGAACCAGCAACTAAGAGTTAAAAAAACGCAGCATTTAAGTGATCTGTAAAACCCAAAACTTAAAAAAACACAAAACTTCAGCAACTAACAGCAGCCAACCAGCAACACGCAGGTTTTCGGACCTGCATTCGTGTCCGCAGGATGTGCGGTTTGACTAAATTTCGGTTCCAATTTGCACCCTCCCTGCGTACCCGCGCGTAGGACTTATGGTAAAACATGTCATAAAGTTATGTTGGTTATGCAAAGGTTTCACCTTATAAATAATCTTATACTTTGTCTCCACACCAATGTGGGACAAGTGGTTTACCATTTTGGACATCCATTCAAACACACTTAATTTCCATGTTATTATCATATAGTTTCATTTCAAGTTCAACAAACCATTATAAAACACAAAGCATTAAAAAATATAAAAAAAATGTTTTTTTCTAAAAGACAATGGACAAAAAAAAAACAAAAGACAATGTTATTTTATCTAAAAAGCAATGAATTAAAACACAAAACAAATTTATTTTTAAAACGCAATTGACTAAAAATATAAAAAATGTACTTTCTAAAACGCAATGGACTAAAACTACAAAAGAAAAGTCTCTTTTGTAAAACGCAATAGACAAAAAACTGTGTCTTTTCATTATTTTGTAAAACGCAATGAACAAAAAACACCAAAAAGTGTTTTCTTTCATTCTTTTGTAAAACGCAATGGATAAAAAAACATTTTTTTCATTATTTTGTAAACGTAATGGACAAAAAACACCCAAAAAGTGTGTTTTTTTCATTCTTTTATAAAACGCAATGGACCAAAAAACACCCAAAAAATGTGTTTTTTTCATTTTTTTTTTGTAAAATGCAATGTATAAAAAACAGTGTTTTTTTTCATTATTTTGTAAAACGCAATGGACCAAAAACAAAAAAAAAATGTGTTTTTTCATTCTTTTGTAAAACACAATTTAAAAGAAAGTCTAAACTGAAAGGTGTTTTGCAATTTTTATTTGAGACATTTTGTCAAACACCTGGTGTGCAAACTTTTTATTAATGATTTCTCATTGAAATTGGAACTAATGATGTTGCCCAAGCGCATTAATATATCAAGAGAAAGAGTAGTATCAGAGATATCTTCAATTTGAATACAAAATGTTTGAGAAAGTTGAGAAGATGAGTACCTGTTTTAACAAAAATCTCATGTTCCATTGCATCATGTTAAATCAAAAAACGAGAAATTATAGAAACATAAACTGAGTTTTCTTCAAAGAAATCGAAGAACACGTTGATTTAATGTTCGAACCATTCATTGATGAAGAAAAATTGCACCGTGATTTAGTAATTTCTAGAGAGAGAAAAGGAATGAAATGTTGAATATGGTGGTTTTGAACATCTGGGTTTTGAAGATACAGATGAGGGAATACAAAGAATTGATAAAAAAAGATTGACTAAAATACCATTCCATTGTATTTCTACTTTTCCAGATGGACGGCTAAGATTACTTCCTATCCTTCCTACCCAAAACATACTTCCTATTTGATCCTCTCCCTAGGAATATTATTTAAACAATTGTTAGCTCAGTTTAACTAATCCAGAACTTCGTTTTATTATTTCAATTAATCGAATTTTGCAACGAAGTGTAAACAAATATAGAAATACTTACTCTTAATTTATCCTAGGGTGGTTCACGAGTCAAGGACCCGATGGATAAACGACCACAAGGGACTGAGACCGATTACTTGCAAAAATATAGACCCCTTGACCAGAACCATTTTTTATCATTTAGTTTATGCTTGGAGTTGACACAGTTGGCGGACGATCTTTCAAGCTAGACCAACACTGGTTATTTGGAACTATATGGGGTTGCTACATTTAGGTTGTAATAATGAGTGAAATGATATCTACAAACATACACTTGGATTATGGCTGCAATTTTGGTTTTCGGTTATGGTTTTGGAAACCAAAGTAGCGTTATAATCATATGAGCTTGAGATTCTTCAATCAATGAAATTTAAAGAAACTTGGGCCGCTAATGCACCATCGTGGGCCATAGGTCTAGTCGGTTGGTCTGGATTGGACTTTGCACAGCCCTACAATAAAATCACTCACAATAGAAGTTTCAATTATGCGTATTTAACACCTTCTAAAGTTAAAAAACAAAATCTCGTTTTTTCGTGACAGGTTTGTTAAACACATCCCAGATCGACCGGAGCTGAAGTGTGACAACTTAAAGCGGATAAGGAGTTTCTGGAAGAACCTTTCTCAGTTTAGCCGTGTTCGAATGGCCGTTCTTTGAAGAAGATTTTGGTAATGTGGACGGGCGTTATCTACTGTGGGATCGACTCTTCATTTATTACCCTCGTGCCAAAGGTCAAAGATCCGGTTACCCTCAACAACTTTCGGACTATCAATCTGGTGGGTGTGATTTGGAAAGTCGTCTCTAAAGTCATTGCGAACCGAATAAGAAAAGTTTTAGATAGTGTGATTTTGGACTCGCAATTGGCATTCTTAAAAGGGAAGTTTATTCTTGATGGGTCGTTAATTGTCAACGATATTATTACATGGCTCACTAAGAAGAAGTCGAAAGCTTTCTTTTTAAAGATTGACTTTGAAAAAGTTTACAACGACGTTAATGGGAAGTTTGTGGTGTCTGTTCTGCAACAAATGGGGTTCCCTCAGCGGTGGTGTGTTTGGGTTTTTGGGATTCTAAAGTTGGCAAGGTCTTGGTCTTAGTCAATGGTGCGCCCACCTTCCGGTTCCAATGCAAATTAAGGGTGAGACAAGGGGATCTTTTATCTCTTTTTCTCTTCTTAACGGTGATGGAGTCCTTGTCGTGTATGATTGATAAGGCTCGGGAGGACGAGGTTGTTGAAGGGATCCGAACGCCTAATGAAGGTCTGGTGGTGACTCACTTGTTTTACGTGGACGGCGCCATTATTCTTGTCAATTGGTCTAAGGATGAGGTAACAAATGTGTTAAGAATCTTCGTTGCTTTCATGTTTGCTCTGGGCTCAAGATTAACATCGATAAATCTAACCTTTATGGGGTCGGGGCTGGGCGGCTAAGGTTGGGTTGATGGCCAATGAGGTAGGGTGTAAGTCGGATGCTCCTCCGTTCAAGTATCTAGGATTGTTGGTTAGAGATAACATGAACCGCATAAACAATTGGCAACCATTTTATGACATGTTCCAAAGTCGCGTTGCGGTATGGAATTCCCACCTTCTATCTATAGGAGTGAGGGTTACTCTTATCAATCCCGCATGAAAGGCTCCCGACATATAATTTTCATTATATAAAGCCCCTAAAAAGTCATTGCGAACTTGGAATGCATGATAAAAAAATTCTTGTGGGGTAGAACTAACTAGGAAAGGAAGATGCATTGGGTTGCTTGGGTCCGAGTTGCCTCATGTAAGAAAGACGGTGGGTTAGGTATAAGCAAGTTAAAAGACGTGAATGTGGCGTTGTTGTCTACATGGGGTGGCGGTATAAAACGGAAGATGACAATCGTTGGAGGAGGACCATTTAAGCATTTCATTCTAGTAGGGTTGGTCGGGAGTGTATAAACTTCGAAAAATCATCATGTGGTGTTTGGAGTAACTTTGCAAAAGTATTTATGAACACTTGGTGGATGGGGCTACTCTTCGGAATAGTTTTAAGGGTATAGTTGGCAACGGTGAAGATATGGTATTTTGGTTAGACCCGTGGTTGGTTAACGAACCACTGAAACATAAATTTCCAGGCTTGTTTAGGCTTGAATCTGTAAAAAAGTGCAAGGTAAAAGACCTAATCTAATACATGGGCAAGCTAGTGAATGTGAGCTGTTTTCGACGTGGAAAACGCAGCCTGTGCCAAACGCTGTTGCTAAATTTCAGCAACTATGTAGCTTCTAAACGGTGTCGGGATTGCTAATGGGGCTGATCGTTGGGCTTGGATTGGGGGATTGCCCAGAGAGTTTTCGGTGAAGGCGGTTAGAAGGCTTTTAGCGCATGGGGCTGATGTGAGCAATAGATACGTCATGAATTGGTGTAAGTGGATCTCGCTTAAATGCAATATATTTGTTTGGTGCTCCGAGATGGAATAAATTCTTAAGGGGGTTGCGTTAAGGAAAAGGAACATTTTCTTAGAGGATGTCTCATGTCCTTTATGAAACTTCGGAGATGAAACGCGCATCTTTTCACATCTTGTGTGGTTGCTATGACCTTATGGCAACATGTGAGTTCGTGGTGTAAAATTCCTAGCATTTTTGTGTTCTCTTTCAGAGATCTTCTTGAGATGCATAATGTTATTGGGATCTCGGGTCAAAGGAAAGAAGTGGTTCAAGGCATTATCGTGATTGGGTGTTAGAGTATCTGGAAGGCTAGGAACGCGTTTAGATTCTCGAACAAGCCAATTAAATTTGAGAACATTATTAGCGAGGTTAAGGTGTTAGGCTTCCTTTGGTCCTCTAATAGGGTCGAAGTATAAGGATGTTAAATTTGTAATTATGAATCTGTTTTGTGTTGTGTGCCGACCTGTTTTGGTGTCGGCTGATGTTTCTAATAAAGTTCACTTTTCAAAAAATAAAAATAAAAAAAAACATAAAAAAACATATCACCTATTAATGGATGGTAAAATCTACTCATACTTGAGATATTTCAAACAATTGCGGAGTACCATTTGCGATATAGTTCCTCATTATATACGAATTGTAGGAAACCACATTAAGTAATAAGCACTTTGATATATTCGTAGCATTCACTAGTAAAAATGATTACAACCATCTCCATGTCTAACAATTTTTTTTTTTGCATTAGAATTAAATACATGTAGTGAAATTAAACCCTACACCATATTGTGATCACAACCCTACACTTGTGTCATGATTTGCTAGAGATCGACGTGAAAAGACACTAAAAACAATCTGACTAGAAGAAAGGCCTTGTCAATTGGGTTTATTCGTTTCTCCATCTTTTTTTGTATCTCCAATGGTGAATTTGATTGTTTCCCCTTGATTCTCCTTTAATTAGTAATAAAAACTTATCAAAAACCACTTTTAACCGTGATCAACATACGACTACCCCACCAACATACACTTACTTTGGGTGATCAAGTCGGCATCGACCAACATATTGTTAGGGTCAACTTTGATTTCATAGACTCCGGGGTGTTATGAACTTGACTTAATGTGGTTAAAACTTAAAACCATGGATGGTTCGTAAACCGACATGTTGGTGGATTTGACATTAATAGGGTTTTTTTTGTTGTTGTGACAATCATGTTTGTTAACCAAAACTAGTATCATGGACACCAATACTTTTAACATTAAGTTGGTTGACCAACAAAGAAGTTCACAAGTTTTATGTGAATTGTTAAGGACAATTCTAAATATATACAAACATATCGTCACCCAGTACATCCCACCGGATGATTGTTAGTAGAGATTTTTGTAAGATAAATACAACCTAAACACCACCTTTGTGAGATAAATTTAAACATCCTAAAATGGTTTATATTCAAAGGGAAATATACAAACACATCTATAAGATGGCATATGCATGTACTCACTCCATTAGTAATGGTTGCGACCCTCAACTAACAAAGACTATTTTCACATTCTCACGTTAAGACTCCATTTCGTATGACAATGTCAAGAATATACAATTTTGAAGATGCTAATGAAAAGGAAATACCAGTCAAGTATACTTATACGAGTAAGAACTGTCATAAAAATATATTCTATTCAACTCTTGACTTGAATTTCCCTATCATAACGGATAAAATAATGCAAAACAGACACCATCAGTCTTGTCATAAGAATAGGGTTTTCCTTGTGACACCCTCTAACTTAAGAGTAAGTATCAACTCTTTGAGATCAAATAAATGTAATGTGTAAGTGCGGGTAAGAGTACGAGAAAGTTAATGAATGTATTATCTTACGATGGAGTATTTATATAGTGAGAATCACAACTGACGTGACAATCACTATCTTTTGGTGTAGGCTCCGAACGAGGGTGTAATCGTTTTGATATTAACATATTTAATCCTATAGGAGAAAATAAACATTTGTTTTGACATGTTGTACCTTTTTCTCACCATGTAGAAGCAACAACATTTGGTTCGACTTAACCTTGGTTTGCCGCGGTCAACTAAGGTCTAGCAAGTAAATCCAGGTTATGCCTCTTCAATTAATGTTAACAATATCAATATGTAGAATCGATATATAGGACTATCCAAACTACTCGACGCTGGTTTGAAAAATGTTTGCGTTCAATTTTTGCTCTGTTGTAATCGAGGCAAACACATGCCTCAAACTAGGCTCATGATACATGAGGCAACACACCTACGAAAATACGTATTTTCATCATCATTTGTGTGTTTCTGAAAATCCCAAAACAAAACATGAAAGAATATAACAAACAGTGGTCCACAAATCTTTAATCTTCACCAACCTCCAGAATCATTGTGATCCTGATCCCTTCCCATACCATACCATACTACCTTCTTCATGTTTACTACCTCAAACTATATCCCAATACCCCAATTTTATTAGTTTTCACTTCCAAAATTTCTTTCAAACCCTAGGTCACCCATGGCAGCTCTCGAAACCCTAAGACCAATCATTCACGCTCAAATTCATATAAACTGTTCCAATCACTCATACATACACACTCAACGCAACAGATATCCTACTTTACAAGAAAAATCGCATCAATTTCTTACCAAATCATCCTTACCGCTTCGTCAATCTACCAATCCGTACAGAGAATCTAGGGTTTCCTACATGTTAAACTCATGGGGCGGAGGGTTAGGGTTTCTGAAGACGAATCATAGCAATAGATTAAGCTCAAAATTGGGTGTAAATAATAGTTCATGTGAGCATGATACAGAATCATCATCATCAGGTAAAAAGAGTGAAAGTGAGAGTGATAAAGTGAGTAAAAAGAATGCCAAGGGGGAGAAGAAGGGGAAGAGGGGCTGGGGGTGGGGGAAAGGGGGCGGAAAGTGGCGGTGGCAGCCGATAATTCAGGCGCAAGAGATCGGTGTGCTGTTGTTGCAGTTAGGGATTGTTATGTTTGTTATGCGGTTGCTTAGGCCGGGTATTCCGTTGCCAGGTCGGAGCCGCGGGTGCCTACCACGTTTGTTAGTGTGCCGTATAGTGAGTTTTTGAGTAAGGTTGGGAGTAATCAGGTGCAGAAGGTGGAGGTTGATGGTGTGCATATTATGTTTAAGTTGAAGCAAGAACAGGGTGGGGTGGAAAGTGAATTGATTAATAAGATGCAGGATTCGGAATTGTTGAGGAGTGTGGCGCCGACTAGGAGGATTGTGTATACGACGACGCGGCCTAATGATATTAAGACTCCTTATGAGCAGATGCTGGAGAATGATGTGGAGTTTGGGTCTCCTGATAAGAGGTCGGGTGGATTCTTGGACTCTGCGTTGGTAAGTTCTTCTGTCTAGTTGATTTTAGGTAGATAATGATGATAGGTTTATAGGTAAATCTTGAGACAATATGCTAATGTGAATTGCTAAACTTCACACTGATTTGGTATGTGGAAACTTTTGATGAAGTTTTTATGTGCTGCAATGTTGTTGGGAAGCAAAAGAACCCGGGAAAGAAAAAGTGAAAACAAAAGAATGCCATTGTACTTACAGTTTCCAGTTTTTATGTTGTGCAGTTGTTAATGGATCTCTCTTTTTTTAAAGTGTGATTGGTGTTCTAAGGGTCTTAATTAGGGTTTCAGGTACTATAAAATACGCCCTAGTATTGTTAACATCAAAGACATTGATACTATAGAGCAATCACCACACTTTCTCTGTTTTCAGTTTTCACCGGTTTCGAGTTTCACGAGTTGTTCACAATAGGCTTCTATTGGCCATCTGGCCTTATAATTACTTACAATAAGAGCCTTATGTAAATATTAGCAATAATTTTTTATGTCTCTTGGATCATTCGATTAGTAACCAAGATGTCTATCTTGCACGTAGACCGTTAACTTTTACCAATATTCAGTAACCTACTATAGGGGATTGCATGACTCATAAACTTTATTGCTAGACATACGCTTGTTAATATCTCGTTTTCTATAGGGCGTGTCACTTTGATGATTGTACTTTTTGTGATTTTATCGTGTTTCCTAAATATCACATCGGATAATGTAGCGGTGTAGCTTCGGAACAGCTTACCACACTCCTATAGGAGTACTGTTTGGCTAAGGGCTTAACTACTTTTATCGTTCTCAATGTTAATTTTCAACTTCATAGTCTTACTTCACAGGCAAACATTTGGTTGTCATTTTGATCGTGTTCTTTGTCTTGCTTTCTATCATGTTGGTCTACTTTTTTGCATCCTCTTCACCTACTTATGCTCCTAGTCTTTTGTACATCTCTTCATGCGCTTTACCTATAGCTTCTGCTTTTCTTATTTCAACAAACGGGTAATTGACCGATTTTTAAAGTTCACTAGTAACTAGAATACCTTTTGTTAGTGACTAGTTCATAGTTTAACTTTTGTTATTCAGGTGATAAGGTAGGATCAACATTTGTTGGTTTTCTTTGCAATTGTTTCTTTAATCTTGCTACCATCTAGAATACCTTCGTGAATCTTTTCTAGGCCACTACTTTATCTACCTACATGGCTGAACGTTAAAAGATCTACTATAATTTTGCTAATCATCTTGAACTGTTTTTGAAGTTTATCCAAAGTTTTGTCTTTATTGTTCTAATCAGTAATCACTTTAAATACCGATACTTACTAAATCAATCGTGTATGCTATACATTATTTTGTCAGCTATTAGATATGGTCTCGTAGTCAACAAATAGTCAAATAGTATCAATAAAACTAGGAAAAAACCTGCTGCTGGTGAGTATATATATATTTTTTAAAAGTATTCTCATTGGATTATTGGTGACGTCTATGTTGTCAAAGGCGCACTCAAGGCACAAAGACCTCGCCCGGAGCCTAGGCGCAAGGCGCAAAAAAAGCGAGGGCCTTTTTTAAGTAAGGCGCCATAATACAAAAAATAAAAATATATTATGATAGGCTTAAAATTAATAGTTTTACACTATATATACAAATATAATAGAAAAGAAATCATAATATCTTTTAAAATTATCTATAATAATATCAATAATAATTAATACTTTTAAGATATATCAGTATTTGTAACAAATAAAACAATTTAAAAATATTTAACTGGGCCATTCGTTTATTTAATGAAATAATTTACTTATTTAAACTAAAGACTGGCCCAGCCCAGTCTACAATCAACAAAAGCAGCCCGTCTGTTTTTTAAATTAGGTTTTCTATCAAAAAAGTGCAGCCGACACCAGTCCACAACGTTGCTGGTGTCGACCATGATCTAGAGTATAAATCAGGTTCTCCTCTTCCCTTCAAGACGTTGCTAAACAAGGTTCCTCTCCATCTACCTTCTACTCTGTTACGTTTCAGGCTGTTTTTTATGGTTTTAGGGTGGATTTTTGCGCCTGCGCCTAGCTCCAGGCGAGCGCCTGAGTGAGTTTTTTGAAAAAAGACGCAGATCTGCGCCTAGCTCTCCACCAGGCGGTTTAGCTGCGCCTTGCTGTGCCTGAGCGCCTAGGCGCGTGCCTAGCTCGCTTTTGACAACATAGGGTGACATTAACCCAGGAACCTTCACCACTAGCTCATCACTTTGGTGTAACCGAAGATTCTATTGAACTCATGATTGTTGGCAGTGAACAAGATAAGGGTTATTTTTCTCAGGTCTTATGAAATCTTAGGGTATTCTTTTCCTTTAGGGGAATAAATCTATGTAAACTGAGTTGATATCCTGTAGGGTAATTGAAGTTATGCACATAAATACAGTCTGTTCTGTTGTCTAGCAAACTTATTGTTACGGGGTATCGGATCAGAGTAGGCTCGAGCGGAAGCGGAACAAACACACACACACACACTAGCAGAAAATAAAGAACATGAGAATTTACGTGGTTCGGTTAAG
Source organism: Scalesia atractyloides (assembly GCA_947069175.1). Taxonomy (NCBI): domain Eukaryota; kingdom Viridiplantae; phylum Streptophyta; class Magnoliopsida; order Asterales; family Asteraceae; genus Scalesia; species Scalesia atractyloides. The sequence continues at coordinate 64,629,905 of CAMTDV010000024.1, forward strand.
GTGACCTACGTCCACGGGTTGCAACTAGGGTTAGGATTTTACTTCTGAGGTGATACAAATTACAGATGACCAAGAAAATCGTAAATAGTTTATAATACCCAAATTAGGGTTTACAACTTGTTGACCAAGAAAATCGTAAAATAGGAAACTGTATCAGGCTTAACAAAATTAGCGTACCTGCTTTCGTAATAGCGCATATGATGACAAGCAAATATTAGCGCATCCCAATCATTCTCTTAGAGCATCTGAATTAGAGCATCTGCTAGAGCATCTACCATTAGAGCATCTATAGCAACATTAGCGCATATATTTAGCAACTGCAAAGCCTACATATCTAACAATCTCCTACTTGTAGGCTTTGCATAAACCACAAAGTCTATCCAAGTAAACACATCACCAGTTCAAGTCTTCCAAGCCTCCAGTTCCAAGAACCTATGATGCACTGGGACGGGTACGGGAACGGGGTACGGGTACGAGGACGGGCACGGGAAATGGCAAAACTAAAAAATTCAAGAAGCAGGGACGGGACGGGTACGGGAATAAAAACATATAAAAAAATAAATATATATCAAAGATAGTGTAACACAAAACCCCAAGATAGTTATATATTGATGTAAAGCTCAAAAATCCCATATCTTCCTAATCTAATCAAACATTAACAAGCAAATCGCTTTCAAGTTCCGGTTCATCTAATGAAAGATCAGCAAACATAAATATTGAATAAAATTAGCTCACAAAACCAAAAACGTAATAAAGTATAATTTACTCTTTGTAGTTTAGGGTTTTTTTTATCATTTACTATTTAAGTGGATATTTTTGAGCAGGCCCAATTTAAGATTAAAAATACCCATAGCCCACAAGTCATGCATACTGTACCTCTTCTTCCTTCCTAAACAAAAAAAAACCCTAACAACATTTCCCTGCAGCTTTATACATTGCCTACAACAACCGAAATTTTCTGATATCTCCAACCGGAATTTTGGATGAAAGTCTAAAACAAACCCGGATACGTCCCAGATACGTCGAATTTTCCGTCCCCACGATCCCGGATACGTCTTGCCGTCGTGCCCACAAACCCGGAAACGTTTGGGGGACGTTTCCATGCCGTCCCAGTGCCGTTTCCGTCCCCTAGCAGTTCCCGGGACGGGAGACGGCACCTCATAGCCGTTTCCGTGCTTCCGAGCCAAGAACAAGCTAAGACTTCAGTCACATCCAAGCCCCCTAGTTGCAACCACATCTCTCATCAAGTACCTGAGAGACCAGTTGAAGCTTCCACAAGCTCCAACCCAGCCGTGACTGAAACCGTCAGCGACCCATTCTCTATCTCAACCGGCTTGCACGATCAACCAGCTCCAGAGATACACCGAGAATTAATACCACTCTCCACATTTTGCAAACTATTTCCAGGAGAGCATTTTTCTTCAGTCGGAATCTTCGTCTTCAAAACCCAACGACTTTTTGCGATTGTACCCTGGAACACGACCCGTGCTCCCACTATCACCAAATCCCCTGACTGCTTAAACTTAGAACCCCGACCACATTCAACTGACATCCCCAAAGCATCAGGATTCAAGTTTGCAAATCGAACCATCTTCCGCTTACTAGATTCAATGAACCAGACTTTATGCTGTACAGGGACGGCTACTCCCTCAGCAGGTATCTCAACTAGATACAACGATCCTCGTCTCCTCCCACAGGCAACAACAAGATTTCCATCAATCACCTTCCACTTCCCACCATCAAACTTAACATCTAGTCCCTGTTTATCCAGTTGACTAACAGAAATAAGTTTCTTTGTTAAACCTGGAATTACCCTAACATCTTTAAGTTCCATGTAGTGCCCAGTGAAGTCTTCAGATTGACATCTCCCATACCCGTAACATTAAGAACATGACCGTTAGCTAATCGTACCTTTCCAAAGTCTCCTGTTTTCAAATTCACCATCGTCTCCCCGCTGTGCATGGCGTGAAACGAAGAACCAGAATCCATAGCCCAAGAATCTGTAGACTCTTCACAGCAAATCAGCACGTCACCATCAGATTCATCTATACAACACTGTTGACATGCTATTTACCATCCTTTTTTTGAGATCAGATCACTCGTTTTTAACATGCCCCTTTTCACCACAGTTCCAGCACTTCACATTTTTCCCAGCTTTAGACAAGTTTTTCCCACGACTCCCACTGCTTCTGTTATTACCTTTTCCCCTGCTAACGCTGAGCATACCAGAAGTAGATCCTCCACTAGAGTTCCTCTGGCGAATGTCTTCACCCGAAACGCTATCCCGGATCTGATCAAACTTCAAATTTCCAGCTCCAGTCGTTTAGTGACCGTTGTCACAAATCCTGACCAACTATCAGGTGAGGAAGATAACAAAACCACAGCGCCTGAGTGTGATCATCGAACTTCATGCCCACAGTTGCTAACCTGGACAAAATCGAATTGACTTCGTTAATGTGATCAGCAACTGGACTGTCTTCGTTCATTCTCATATTAAACAGTTCCCATGAAGAACACCCGTATTACCAGCAGAGGGCTTCTCATACATATTTGACAGAGCTGTTAACATATCACGAGCAGTATTTTTCTTTCATGATATTAAAAGCAACTCTCCTTGTCAAAGCCAATGTAATTTTACCTCTTGCCTTTTTGTCCTTTGAGTTCCAAATTGCTTCGGCAGCTTTATCCATTCCAGCGGTTTTTCTTCCAGTACCACATCCAAATCGCATTCACCAAGCAACGCCTCTATTTGCATTCTCCACCATGCAAAATCAGTACCGTTGAACTTCTCGATTCGGAACTTCCCATCTTCAGCCGTAGCAAACGAGAAAACAGAAAAAAAATCACAAGGAAACAAGCACCCGAAACCCGATCAACCTTCAATAACCCGAAGCACCCGAACCGGCGATTTCTCCTGCAAACCCGAGCGTAAACCAGCGAATAAACAGGGTTCAAGAACCGAAACCCTAATCGCCAAACACCCAAAACCACCAGATCTGCAACAGCAAACTTACGTTGCAAAACCCTAAACCTTACGAGCCGTAACCCAAAGAATAGGTACGGGCCGTAAACACGTCAACGGCGGCGGCAGCAACAACAGATCTAGACCTCTCGTCTTGTTCTCTCCCTCTCCTGCGATAACCGTGTGAACCGTGTGTTTAACTGAACCTTTGGCTTTGATACCACTTGTTAGGGGGTATCGGATCAGAGTAGGCTCGAGCGGAAGCGGAACAAACACACACTAGCAGAAATAAAGAACACGAGAATTTACGTGTTTCGGTCAAGGTGACCTACGTCCAGGGGGTTGCAACTAGGGTTAGGATTTTATTTCTGAAGTGATACAAATTACAAAGGACCCATCAACTATTTATAATACCCAAATTAGGGTTTACAACTTGTTGACCAAGAAAATCGTAAAATAGGAAACGTATCAGGCTTAACAAAATTAGGGTATCCCACATCTAGAGCACTCTTAGAGCATCTAGAATTAGAGATCTACCATTAGAGCATCTATGCAACATTAGCGCATATATTCAGCAACTGCAAAGCCTACATATCCAACACTTATCATACTCATTATGCATGTAACATATGCGGATGTTGTATACTAGTAGTCGTCACTTAGCTGAGCTTAAATATATGTATAAGTAAAACAATGCTATGCAAGAAACTGAGATAATCAATTGTGGAACACTTGGCATTCTTGTAACATAACTGCTCTGTTATTTGTCTTCTTTTTTATTTTAAACTACACACAGTTGATAATGGCGAATAGAGACAATGTACCTATATGCTGCGTAGTGAATAGCGATACACTAGAAAAAAAGTTCTATGTATATTATATCAAAATACCCTGGTATATACGCTACTTTATATATTGACAAAAACCTAAAATCCAGCTATTTTATAGCTATATTGAATCGCTATTTATATTTAAAAAAAAAACTGAAATCCCGCTATTTATGGCTACATGCCTTGTACCTTCGACCTATACACTACGCTATTCACTATAGTGACCGCTATTGGTAACTACGACTACACATGCTACCAAACCACAGTAAGCAGGTTATTTAGTTATGCTACATAAAATCATTGATTGTATCTCTCGTTTGCATAATTTCTTTTGCAATTGGGCCACCCTCTGTTGCGAGTTTCTCATTATTAACTTTATTTCGTTAAGTCGCATTCTTGGTTGCATCTAATGTATATTTTGGTCAGTGGTCAGATATTTATTGCATCTAATTTCAGAGGTTTTACTTTCATTTCACAGATAGCTTTGTTTTATGTTGCTGTGTTAGCAGGGCTACTTCACCGTTTCCCTCTAAGCTTTTCTCAGGTATGAGAAGGCTTTAGACATTCATACTATGCTTAACATGCTAAAAAATACTCTTTACAGTTACGAGTAGTTGATTGTTTGCACTCTTTAACAGAATACCCCTGGTCAGCTAAGAAACCGCAAGTCAGGTGGTCCCGGTGGGTCAAAAGTTTCTGAACAAGGGGAAATCATCACATTTTCCGATGTTGCTGGCGTTGACGAGGCCAAGGAGGAACTTGAAGAAATTGTAGTAAGTTCATGGCCCATAGTTTAGACATTACAACTCATGTAGCTAGGGCTGCAAACGAACCGAACGACCTTGTTCGTGTTCGTTTGTTGAGGAAATATATGTGTGCACGAACTGTTCATGAACACTTACCGAACGAGATTTTCTGTTTGTGTTCATTCTTTAAGGAAATGAATGTGTTCGTTTGTTAATTTTAGGTAACGAACGATTCATGAACTACAAACGAACGCGAGAACTGTTCATGAACACAGATGAAAACAAACGAACACAAACAAGCGTTCATGAACATAATATATAATACTCTGATACTTATTAAATTTTTTATTTGTCAAAATTTTGAAGTATTTACTAAAAATGTATAAATTAAAAACACTAACGAACTATTGAACACAAACGAACACGTTACTGAACGTTCACGAACATAAATGAACGAACGTGAGATATGTTCATATTCGCTCATTTAACTAAACGAATGAAATTTCCTGTTTGTGTTCGTTCATATATTAAACGAACGAACACAGATGAACTTCCGCTGACCGATCGGTTCGTTTGCAGCCCTACGTGTGGCTTTCTGTTATCCAAGGTTTTTTTTTCCTAATTTCTATTTTTGTTGTATGACCATCAACTTAATTAGGAATTTCTCAGAAATCCTGACCGATATATACGGCTTGGTGCTCGCCCTCCTCGTGGTGTGCTCTTGGTGAGTTCAGATTGCTTTCAAATTCCCATGTTAAGAAATAATATATCGTGCCTGATGCTTATATATTGTGCACTAAATCATGAATACAGTTAAGAGTTTGTTATAGTATACTTCAACAATAACTTAATACGTGAATGGATTGGTATCTTACAGGTTGGTCTTCCTGGGACAGGTAAGACGCTATTGGCAAAGGCTGTAGCGGGGGAAGCTGAAGTACCGTTCATAAGTTGTTCCGCAAGTGAGTTTGTAGAACTTTACGTAGGCATGGGCGCATCACGTGTTCGAGACCTCTTTGCAAGGGCAAAGAAAGAGGCACCGTCAATCATATTTATAGATGAGGTTGGAATTGTATCTGTGTGAATATTTACAAATACGATGTTTGGTTTTATTACCTTAACTTATTTTCTTTATTCCAGATTGATGCTGTAGCCAAGAGCCGTGATGGTAGGTTTCGCATTGTCAGCAACGATGAACGAGAACAAACTTTGAATCAGCTGCTCACGGTATTATGTTAAAAGTTACTTCCTCTTCGTTCAATATTTCACTCTTGTAAGTCTTCAGTTACATGTGTTTTAAACTATCTTGCAGGAGATGGATGGTTTCGACAGTAATTCAGCTGTAATCGTTCTTGGAGCAACTAACCGTGCTGATGTATTAGATCCAGCACTTCGCCGACCGGGGAGATTCGATCGTGTAGTTATGGTCTGTCTTCTTATCCTTTCGGTATTTATTTTATAATGGTTTGTTTTTACTGTTTCTCCGGAACAGCAGTTCAATTATCGTCAAATGGGTATTGGTTTTTAGGTAGAAACACCAGATAGAGTTGGAAGACAAGCTATTTTGAATGTTCATGTTTCGAAGAAAGAGCTTCCGCTGGGAGATGATGTTGATCTTGCTAGCATTGCTTCCATGACCACTGGTTTCACAGGGTAATTAAACTAAAAAACAGTTTGCCAGCCTTCACATAAAAGATTATTTATTTTTGCTAAATTTATTCTTCTTTATTTTGGCGTACAGCGCGGACCTTGCAAATTTAGTAAATGAAGCGGCTTTGTTGGCGGGGAGACAAAATAAAGCCGTTGTAGAGAAAATCGACTTCATCCATGCAGTGGAACGCTCAATTGCTGTAATTCTCTTATATCTCTTTATTATGTTATTGATATATGCAATATGCACATTGCATGCTTTTGGTTGCTAGATTTACGAATTTTAGGTATATTATCTTTGCTTAATATGAATAATGATACATCTATACCTAGATATTTTAGTGTATATTACATGCTCTTCTATGTTAGAACTTTCATTTACGCACTTGCTTTCGTTTTGTATTAATATAACAGGGTATCGAAAAGAAAACAGCTAAGTTGCAAGGTAGTGAGAAAGCAGTAGTTGCTCGTCAGAAGCTGGACACGCAGTAGTAGGCACCGCGGTTTCCAAACTTCTTGCAGGACAACCAAGAGTCGAGGTAAGGCATCTTGAGCATAAACTTCTTGCATAATATACCCTGATAATTGATGATATTATTACTTTTTTCTTTTTTTCAGAAGCTAAGCATACTGCCTAGGTCAGGAGGGGCGTTGGGATTTACTTACACTCCTCCAACCACTGAGGATAGATATTTGCTTTTTGTCGATGAATTACGGGGACGTTTGGTTACTCTTCTCGGAGGACGTGCTGCTGAAGAAATTATCTACTCCGGTCGTGTGTCTACAGGTGCACTTGATGACATACGTCGAGCCACAGACATGGCATACAAATCTATTGCTGAATACGGTCTCAATCGCGCCATCGGCCCGATCTCATTGGCAACACTTTCAAATGGTGGCATGGATGATTCTGGAGGATCTGGTTTTGGAAAGGACCAGGTTTCTTTTCCTCTCTAAATTGTGACTTTTGTATTACTTTGTTTTTGAAACCGAGTTTGACGTATAACTTTTTGCTTATGATGTGATATAGGGGCATCTGGTGGATCTTGTTCAAGGGGAAGTTAAGTTGATGCTTCAGTCCGCACTAGATGTAGCGCTTTCTGTCATGCGTGCTAATCCCACTGTTTTGGAGGGCCTCGGTGCCTATCTTGAAGGTAATGCTTCCTTTCTTCCAGTTTGTATCTACTTTTAGGGCTGCAAACAAACCAAACGTTCAGCGAACAGTTCTTGAACCGTTCGGCGTGAAGTTCGATTGTGTTTGTTCGTTTATTAAACAAACGGCCACGAACAAGAAATTTCGTTCGTTTATTTAAATGAACTAACTTGAACGGAGGCCGTGTTCATTCATTTATGCTCATGAACGTTCGTAACGTGTTCGTTTATGTTCGATAGTACATTAGTGTTTTTAGTTTTTATATTTTATTTAAATACTTCAAAATTCCGACAAATAAAATATTTAATTAGTGTATTATGTATTTGTTCATGAACGCTTGTTTGTGTTCGTTTGTTTCCATTTGTATTCATGAACATTAGTTTGTGAACATCAACTTTTGTTTTCTTTCGTTGCCTAAAATTAACAAACGAACACATTCATCCTTAACAAACGAACACGAACATAAAACCTCGTTCGGTAAGTGTTAATGAGCAGTTCGTGAACACATATATTTATTAACGAACGAACAAGTTGTTCGTATTTGTTCGGTTCGTTTGCAGCCCTATCTACTTTAATTGCTTAGTACTTGTTGGGGATGGTAACATGGGTAACGGGTTGAAACGAGTCAGACTGGGTGTTGACCCTAAACATCATGTTCTAATTCTTTATAGTTTATGTATACCGTTAATGTCTCAAATGTGGCTTCATAAATATATTATTCAGTAAAATATAATTTTTAAATGATTTTTTTTTGCAATGAAGAGACACTCTCGACCACTGTTGACCTTTTTAAACCATTTGTTTTCAAGCTATATTACGTATTTATTTTTTATTCAATTTTGTAGAAAAGGAGAAAGTTGAAGGAGAAGAGTTACAAGAATGGTTGAAGTTGGTAGTTGCACCCGAAGAACTTGCTGACTTTGTTAAAGGCACAGAGGGGAGTTTTCTCCCTCTACAATCTGCAACACCTGAACTAAAACAGCTACTATAAACACCACCAATCATCTATCTGCAACTTGTGTATATTAAAACAATCAGGTAATTAGTTATATAACATATACATCCACCTCATGTTCTTTAGTTGCAGATTCTTGGAATTTATATTTTTCTTCCGTGTCGATTTTTAGCCAATCCCAACTAGTTCGGGATGTTGATAAGGCTGTCGGTGTACGTATACGACACAAGTTGTAATTTTCTGACTTTTTAACAGTAAAATTAATAACTTTCAGCTGACCAAAGTTCTTGAGATGTGTTTACAAAATTATTTTGGTTTGTGCTTTATTATTTGTAATGTATCCCATATAAATATATTTTTTCTTTTCAAAATTATTTGGAACTAAAACAAAGGCAAATGTGACCATATAAGAAACTTATGAAACTGTCAAATGTCAGTTAACATTCATAATGGTAAATTATAATGATGCACAAATTGGGTATTGGGTCATAACCAGTTATGGGTATAGTCAATAAGGTCAAAAACCGGGCATGCAAATACCCGGATTGCGTATGGAACCAGGATTTCAGAGAGGAAGTTTTGGTTTTTTTTTTCCAGTGCGGGTTCCTTTCAGTGTTTGAACGGTTCGGGTCGGGTATAGTCTGGCTGGAACCGGTTTTAAATCATAAGGGATGGAACTGATGTATACCAAACGGGTAGGTCGGTTATGAAACCGGGTATGCCATACCCAGTTTTTTAATACCCGGGTTGGTTCCGTATCTGGTTTTTTGTGCATCCATAGCAAATTATATTCAATTGATATACGTGTCATTCAATATATTGGGAACTAAAGAACTGATGATGTGTGCTTGGTAGGCATGCGACATGCCTGTCTTTTAGATGATGTGACAAACCTCTCCCTTAAATGTAAAGTCATTATTTTTTAATATTCAAGAGGAATGTGTAAATGTGAAGTCATTATTTTTAATATTCAAGAGGAATGTGTAAATGTGAAGTCATTATTTTTTAATATTCAAGAGGAATGTAATTATTTTGTAAGGAGAGATTTCGTTATATACATGTTGGGATAATCTGTAAAGTTTTATGTTATTATAAAGATTAAAAAGTTAAACTTGATAAAACCCAACTTTGTTGGTGTTATACATGTAACATTTATTATAAGTCAACTTACTCACATAAATTACTATTCTTAGTGTTTTAGGTTTTTTAATTTTTAATATCACCCGTCATACTATAGTCTGGTTTAAATAAGTTATTGTGCATACTCATAAGTAATGTTCATAGTGTTCAACTTTTGAAATAACAGTAGTGGTACTGTTGTTATTTGAAACTGATATTGACATTCGTTTTTATGGTCGATAATCTTTTGGGCATAGCGCTGCAACGCATGGATGACCTAAATTCTGCTAGTTATAATATAAAAAGAAACTTGAGGGTGTAAAGGTGGGAAATTCGCCAAAACATATTCATGTATAATTTAAGTTGAGTAGGTCAACATTTGGTATGTTTGCATGAATTGTTATAGGAGAATTCTAGATGAATTCCAGAGATAAGAGAGGCATTTAATCATGTAGAAGGTTGAAGTTCACATGTATCTAACTTGTTGCAAATGCCGATCTGTATCAAATAACATACCTCGTTAGCCAAAAAAAAAAAAAAAAAAACGCATCTTTAAGTGTTTTTTTCAACAAGTTAAACAAAATCAAGATCATTATATGATTCTTCGAAGTCTACATAATATTATTATGCTGATCTTCCTAACATATCTTATGGTTGCATATCACGGATTCTTCTTGAAATTGGGTCATTTTTTATTTTTAAAATGTGGTTTGTTTTTGTGAAAGACAGATTTTCCAATCTATATATGGACAATATCACCTATGAAATGTGTATAGGTGACGATTCTATTGAATAGGCAGCAGATGTAAACTTGTGATATTACCTAGTTTGAATTTTAAAAGTCATTAGTCCATTGATTAGGGCTATAAATGAAACGAACGAACACGAATAAGGCTAAGTTCGTGTTCGTTCGTTAAGGAAATTAACATGTTAGCGAACTGTTCACGAACGCATACCGAACATAAGTTTATGTTCGTGTCGTTCGTTAAGGAATTTCAGTTGTTCACAAATAGTTTATGAACACTGTTCTCAAACACAAACGAATGCAAGCAAATAAAAACGAACGCAAACGAACATTTAACTTGAAAAAAAATAAAAAAACACTTTTGTCCTTTAACATTGGATGTAAGTAGTTAAATACAATCATCAAATGATAAATCAAAACACAAGAAGTCCACGATACTACCAAACGATGAATCAAGTTTAATTAACTTAGACATAATTATCTCAAAAATGTCTTAGCATGTCCAAATTTTAGCTAACTTAGAAAAAATAGGGTTTCAAATTTTCAATATATTTAGATAAAAGGTTTACTATTTATTATTTATTTAATATAACCGAACGAACACGAACGAACGTAACCGAACATATTACCGCAGTCGAACTTACGAGACTTGTGTTCGTGTTCATTCGCTAAGCTAACCGAACGAGATTTTTTGTTCGTGTTCGTTCGCTAAGCCAATCGAACAAACATAGACGAACATCCCGCCGAACGGTTCACGAACTGTTCGCTGAACGTTCGGTTCATTTACAATAGGTGTTGAATGTTTTGCAAACTAAAAGATCACTGATTAGTGAATGTAATCAAAATTATTGTTAAACATGTTGGCGGGCCAATAGTAGTTTTAAAATATGACTTGTAAACATGTAAGACATGTGTCAACTAAACTAGATGTAGTACGAAGAATTGCACACTAGATTATCAAATTGGTCAATTTGGCCTTTACGCGTACAATGCACTTGCATGAGGTGCTTGGATCATAGGTTGCTGTAAAAATGTTGGGAATTAACCCATGTTTAGAAACAAGTGAGTTCACTTAACAAAGCTCGTACGACCACTAGGGTTTACAAGCATGAGTGGACCAAGTATATTGGGTGTAGGGTCAACCGCCTTACAATTTTTTAAGTGTAACTACATTAAGGTTTTTTCGGACTTCCTCTAAGATTTTTGAATGTCGACCTCCGAGGTTTTTGAACTTATTTAAAAAGGAATCACAACTTTTAAAAAACAAAGTGATAAACCAAAAAAAAAAATAATATGAGTGTTATATTCGATTAAGTATTTCAATTATTTCTTTTAAATGGTTATTAAACGGCGTATTACCTTTTCGTGATGATTGTTACCTCATTGTAGCATTTTGTTTTAGTGGTAGTGTTGTAATGACAAGTTATCGTTGTTTAGAGGACCCGACCCAACTGAAAATTCGATTGTCCAGTTATCCGAAATGATCATTTAAGCGGACTTCACTTTTAAACCAACCCAGTGAAAATTAATCATGGGTCCGCTAGTACTGTTTAAAGGTGAGAGTATATAAGTTCAGGGAGATATCCAATTTATGAACTTATTCTCACCATGAACTCTACATTTACCTTGATAGTCGTCAATGAAGTTGTCGACATCTATCGCATATGTTTGTGAGAACTTCTCAATGGAAAGAAAATCTTTTGTTGCTTAGCTTTTCCCAATGGTCATGCATCTACCTCTTGTATGGTTGTTTTAATTTACTTTCAGACAACTTCTAGTAGGAGAGTTACGATATCAACCATCATTTTAATAGGATACAAATCATGTTTAAAATCATACGAGTAACAAAAAGTGCAGCATTTATTAAGAATGGATTAGTAATTGACAGGTTCTCTTGAGATTTACTCTCATATTTATAAATAATTACAATCAAACAAATCAACACATATATTTCAAAAGTACAAAAAAGAAAAAAAAAAAAGAAAGATAAATGGGCTTTAATTACCAAAGAAACAAGTGTATATGGACTTGATTTATTCCTCTCTCTAAGCAGCCCATTTAAAAATGGGCTACCTAAAAGAACGCCGAGTTGTTAACACTTGGGGAGATCACTTGGAGGTGGGATAACAGATTCATTCGGCCCTTTTCCATTGTCAACAACAAAAGCCATTTTGAGCCCCCATGTTGTGTGCACTTCGAGATGGCAATGCATAAACCATACCCCTTGTAAAGTGAAAATAATAATGAGTTTTACATGAATGATAAATGTAAAATAAAATTCACCAGATTCAAAACAGAAAAAGATAAGACGTCAAGAAAGATTTTATACCTGGATTATCCGCCCTGAATCTAATGGCGGTCCATCCACCCGTTGGGACACCAACGGTGTTTCTTTCAACTGGGTCAACAAGATTAAAATTTTTTGGATCTTTATTTGAATTAAAGTTCCCTATACCCCTTCCCACAACGAAAAAGTTGAACCCGTGTAAATGAATCGGGTGACTTTCAGGAGCGATCATCCCGGTGTCTTGCAAAACTAGTTGCACCGTAGCATTATATGGAAGTCGATATAGCTTTGTACCTTTGTTTGTGGCAAAATTTGTTGGTTGTGTGCCGGTATAATTATATGGCATCAATGGTTTACTTGGAAAGTCGTCGTAAAAACCCCGCTAATATTAAAGTAATGTGCTTGTAAAAGGGCTATTGTTGGCATGACAAATGTGACATTATTGATGTCTGCTACCACCCTACTACCGTTGACACATGTTTTGCACCGATTGATTCCCAGTCCAATTGTGAAAAACAATGAATGGTCAACGGTCAATGGGACTTTAGCTGGATATGTTGCGGAGTTTAAGCTTCTAAGAGAGTTTAAGAATGTGTTGGCCACTGGAGTTGAGTTTTGAGGTGGCGGAGCAACAAGTTTAGTGATGGTAGAGGTGACAGTACCAGAGTAATGGAGGGAGGCGGTAGCAGTAAAATTGTCAACGGCAATCGGCGCATCCATGAATGGAGCGACTGCCACCAGGTACTTTCCGGCTTTTTGAGTGGCGGTTACAATGGCATTTGTGGTTTGACCAGGTGCTATAAGAATGGTGTCAGTTGTGAATGGTTTGACATAAACTGCGTCAACCTCCACTACTTTGAGTTTATGGTCTGCAATCCTGAAGAAAAGCTCTTCATTGAGTGCAGCATTGACTATTCTTAACATATACGTCTTCCCCTGATCCACGTGTAACTTGAACCCTCCTGATTTTTTAAAAGTTCACTAATCACATTATATAAAGTTATATGTCGTACTCATTTGAAAGAAATAAAATATAAAAGGGGACGTAACCATTTGCTAAGCAACTCGCGATAGGCCCAGGATTCCCGTTGATGGTATGAGCATCAGAAACGTTAGGGGCTTGCCCTAATTTTTGTGCTTGATTTATTACAGCTTCAGTATCTGACTTCCACCATTCTCCTGAGATTTTTTTTATTGTTGAGAGTAAACATAAATATTTATAAGACGCAAAAAAACAAAAAAAAAAACAAATGTTACCTAGGACAACCACAACTTCTTTATTGGGTTTTGGGAAAGGGTATGGAACTCTAAGCTTTGGCAAGATGACAATGGCACCATGAACCGTGGCCCTTAACCATAAGACATGTGCATGCCACCAAAGTGTACCTCTTTGACCCGTTAATGTGAAATTGTACACGTAGATACCTCCTGGTTGGATGGGGCATTGTGTTATGTATGCAGGACCATCGGCCCATCCGGTTCTTAGTTGTCGTACCCCATGCCTGCCCATTAAATACACGTCAACTGAATGTTATTAAACTTAAAAAAAAAGCTCATGAGTTCTGTTATTTCATCTCAAACTTGAATACAAATGATTCATATGAATACTAACCAGTGAATGCTAACGTTATATTTAACATGGTTAACCACTTTGACTGTGACGATGTCATCCTCCCTAGCAACTATTGTGGGACCCGGGAAACGACCATTAACCGTTACTATTTGCTTACTTTTACATAGTTTTGTAGTATTGGTCATTACCACCTGCATGCATCATCTAAACATGTTATGAAATGAATATACAATGAGTATATCTTGAACAGGATAAACTAATATGTTGTATGAAACACATACATTAAATTTGTAATTACGAATATGACACTCGACTGTTGTTGAGAAAGCACAAGCCACCAACACCACCGTTACTGCCACCGCTCGAAACCATGAAGCTGCCATTTCTATTAGATGCAAGTGCTGTGTGTTCTTTTTGTGGTGTGGCAAATGGATTATAAAGGAAAGGTTAGGGGACATTTGCTCAAATGTCGTTTTTAACCTGGTAGGTGGATACTTAGGGGAGATGGTAGACCAATAATAAAAATGATATTAACGTTTGTTTGATAAAATAAATAAATAACTAATTCGACATAGTTTTAGTTAATATCTTCCTTGGGATGTACATAAAGTCGTCATGTATCAACTTTCAACAAAGTTTGAACATTCTAACACCATAATATTTTTTTATATGTTTGCTAATACCTTAAAATGTTTTATTTATTTTTATGCAAGTTTCAACTCTAAATAAAATAAATCAACGTTTGTTTTAAAAAATGTATCGAACCTCTAGTTTTAATTGGTTGATAAATGAACTTTCGATTAACCAAATCAACAAATTTTGGTTTTGTCAACTTTTAGGCTGCAATTTCTTTTTCATTTTGAATTTCTTTTAGGTGAAACTTATATTATACTTATCTAGATCTAAATTACTAAAATAGTATTTCCTAATTTGTTTAAATGAAAAATATGTATTTGGACAGTATGTTTGATATTATTACTGAAAAAGTCAAAAAAGGTAAAGGGGGTTAAGAGTTGCTGAGATTGGATGAACAGATAGATATTGGTCCAACAAATTGCAAGGTTTGATTGAAGCGAAAGTCAAAGCTACCCTTGACCAAACAGCAACCATAATCTTGATTTTGGAATGAAAACGATCATCAAACTACAAATTAAGAAATAAAAATAAAAAAGTCTTGTAAATTAAGTGAGTGGAGACTCAGACAAATATTATCTATATTCTTTCTTTCCTTTTTTTGTTATTTGAGTGAATCGTCATAAAATTTCTGTTACTAAATATGTCCAGTTGAGGAGTTCTCATTTTTTACTTAGACTAAAGATACGGTGTGCACGGTTTTGGTTCTTGGGCAAAACCAAAACTGAAATCAAAGTGTCGGTTTTCGATTTTTAAAAATTATTCGGTTTCGATTATTTCGGTTTTTACGTCAGTTTGGTTCAGTTTTTCGCTTATTTCGGTTTTTGAAAAAAAAATATCTAAGATTCAAAAAATTAAAAAGCATAGTCTAAAATATAAGAATCTTTTTTATTTATGTTCACATTTAAGTTATTATACTTAACCTCTTTAATTAATATTACTTACATAAATGTAACCTTCTGATCTATTTTTATATTTTTACAAAGTTTTTATTAATTTATAATAAGTTGAAGATCATTTAATTTTTATATTAATTTTTTTATTTCTTGTAGGTAATAAATAAATTATTTCAATTATAAATAAATATGTATTTTTTTATAAACACTTAACATTCAAGAATAAAATTAATAATTTCTAATAGCATTAGGTTAAACACTTAAACAACTTAAACTTAAACATAAAAATATATGGATTGTAACTTATCGTTCGGTTCGGTTTATTTCGGTTATCGAAAATGGTTATCCGAAAATCGAACCGAAATTTTCAGTTATTAAAAATCCGAAAACCGAACCGTCGGTTTTTGTTTCGGTTCGGTTATTTCAGTTTTCGTTGCTCACCCCTAACTAAAGGGTTTAATAGGATAAATGATATCTGAGGTTAAATATTCTTGATAACTCAACATCTCTTATGCTCAATAAAGAGGAACAACCATCCCACGTTTATTTGAGACTCATCGTTCTCATAAAGATTTGCCCCACCATCCTAAACGGTATACTAGTGACTCTAATACCCAATCAGTGACGGACCTACACTATAGAGTGGGGGCGGCTGCCCCTAAAAAAGTTAGTGTAACTTTTAGGAACAAATCTCGATCGCCCCCTTAAACGTTCAATTAAGCGCTCCGATTCCCTCCCCCCAGAAAATAAATACGGGGTCCGCCACAGTACCTAATATCCTCTAATATCTTTCGGTAATGTCCACTTTAAACACAAGGACTCATGACGTTTTTTTTTTAACTCAAATGGGGATCCCGACTTCCAACATTGTTGAAAGAGTGTGTGTGGGGTAGTACATTATGTTGGAAATTTTGTAAACACGGATAAAAAAAGAAGCGTGTGATTACTATCAGATCAAATTATTTCCATGGTCCTCCCGAATAATTTAAATGGTTAAAACTCCGATTGAGAAATGCAACAACAGTATGTGTGTATGTTAAATTCATAATGAACTAGAGAGTAAACCCTAATTCGAATTTGGGGATGAAAGACTGGTAATTGACTGTTGACAGTTATTAATTTTTAAAATTAGAATGCCTCTAAAAAATGGTCTTATCTTCCATTACAAATTATGTCCTAATTTGTGGAAAAGTATTTTTAAGCCATTTTTAATAAAGCACCCAGCCAGGGGCTCTGCCCTTTGGACCTCGCAGGGGCTGCCGCCCCTTGGATCCTGCTCCCGGGGGTGCTACCCCCGGACCCCTGCCAAGGGGGCGTTGCCCCCTTGAACCCCTATTCGTGCCTCCGCTTGAACACTTGGAATTATAACAACTCGAACAAGCATGCACTCCCGCACCTCCTAACTTGTTCGATGTATATTATAAATCCCTTTGGTCGTCAAGTTAATCCCGATTCCACTATAAATATCTAACACATATTGACACTGTCCTTATATAATTTGGGTAATTGAAGATATGAATGACTCAAATATTTACTTGGATAAACGGTTCAACATCAAGCTAGAATTTTCCTTTTCATCTCTACTCATGTCACACCCCAACCGATGGCAGAAATATCAGGGTGAGACGAATGAGATTGTTCAAGACGTCATAACATACTATTTGTGACGATAATTAAAATTCAAAATATCCATGTCATTTGATAACTTCAAATAACAAATTGTCTTAAAAGAAAATTACAACAGGTTGGGAACAACATGACGAACAAAAAGTAAAGTTTGGGTGTGTTTATAGTTCCACCCTAATTTGATTTCTTTTGCATCATCATATATTTCCTGCAACATGTATATAAAGTATCCGTCAACACAAAAAGGTTGGTGAGCATACAAGTTTTGTCGACATAGCATAATTATAAAAGTGTCTTAAATCCACATGTTAATTTTACAATAAATTATATAAACTTATTAGTATGCATCAATTGTAAATCAAACCAAAGTGTCCACTAGCGTAATCTTACCACCAAAGTGAATAAGATCGTATTGAATGTATACTTAACAATGACCACTTATATGCACCAAAAGCAACCTATAAATTATATCAATAAGGTATAAAATCAACCCTTTAATGTACTAATGTTGCAAAAAGTGTGTTTCTTTATATAATTTTGAAATTTAGGATTAAAAGAGCTTAAATGTCAAAAGGAACAGATAACGGCAAAAACTAACATAAATACAAAAGAAGAGAAGTTGAGACATCCTACCGACCCTCCGAGTTTCACCCCAAGATCAAAAACAGCAAATCAGAAGACAAGCACGGGGCCGTGCCACCAAGGCATGGGGTCATGCCCCACACTAGATTCCATAAAGAGAAAGACAAATAGAAGCAGAAAAGAGACACGGGGCCATGTCCCATGGACACGAACGGTGGTCAACTCCCAGATATGCAAAATCATTAATTAGTACAACAAGTACAAGGCCACGGGGCCATGCCTCTGACACACGGGGCCATATGAGCATACGGATTGACACAACTCATTAAACGAAGGCAGAGAAGAATGGGACACGGGTTCGTGCCCTTCGGGCACGAGGCCATGTGAAAGGCCTGTTTCCAGCTATAAATAGTGGTGCTTGGTTCAATTGTAATCTATCCCTTGGCAAACAACTTCTCTCACACCTGCCACCACTCCACCACCACAATGCCACCATCACCCACCACATTCCTCCATCATCCATCTTTAGAGTGTGTAGTAGTCTTGAGATCCAAGATCAATGTAAGATTTTTTGTCAAACAAAGGCCATGCTTGGCTAATCTATTACATCACTTGGTGAAGACAACTCTTTTATGTATTACTTTTGATTTCCAAGATTTGGTTAAATTTTTAATTGGGTATGTATTAATGACTTAAATAACTAGTTTTTTATATTGAAAGTGAACTTTATACTATCATCTCCTCATGTTTTGTTGATTCACTCATTCGTGTCTTTACGGTCTATATAAAACGCGTTAACTGCCTGGAAGGGGGTTAGAAGGGTGGTTTGGGTAAATTTCTTGCCTCATTCAGTATATAGATCATGCGAGGATTTGATTCAATCTTATTTTGACTTCTCTTGAGGCAGATAGCATCAAATCGGGAGAAGTAAGGACGACTTGAATCCATTATAAACAAACTACTATTAAAACTTTAAACCGGTCTTGCGGGACTGTATCCTTGCTGACTCAGACCAATATGGCCGAGGGTAGCGTTGCTTCCAAAAGAGGGACATGTCACATTTTGCATTAATAACTTAATTAATTATCCTTAAATATTCTGGCCTTACGAGACTGTATCCCTGCTGACTCATACCAATATGGCTGAGGATAACATTGCCTCCAAAAAAGGGACATACCACTATAACCAAGATAATCTCTTAAAAAACTCAAAGTGCGGAAATCATCAAAGGATATGTAAAAGATGAGTCAGAACCAAGTGATTATATCTTGTCTATTTGTTTCTTTTTATTATTTTAGTTTCTTTCTTTATTTTTAATTACTAAACATCTTTTCCTCAACAATTGGTTAGATTAGACATTGACGATATTCCGGTATTGAAAGATCTGTGTCCTTGGATGACATTGGTATCTTACCATCACTATACAATGCCAACGGTTGGTGCATTTGCCCTAGCGTGTTGTAGAGAGTGATAGTGTTATATCGTGTTTTATAAATTTAAAGCTTGATAAACGAGTAAAAGTGCTTAAAAGTAAATCAAAAAATCATAACACCCTCCACTCACGTCAACCATAAAATGGGCAATGTGCTACTCCTATAGCGCTATACGTGTTAAGGAAGGCTTGCAAAGTTAATGATAGATAACATGCGTAATAGGGTTCTAGTATGTATAAAAAAGTAGCATAACAAGTAGCATGTTTAAGGATTGAGTGTTTGCATAAGATTGATTGTATGTGTGGTAGTGAATTTAATAACGATACATGTTACAACCCAAAGTGATTCAAAGCGTATAATGGGTCAAGTATACTCACGGTTTGCGATGACAAGTTCTACAAAAGTGAGTGAGCAGTTTGAGAGGATGGAATCACTAAGGTTGCCCTATAAGGTAAACACAGGTGTATGAGTTTATGGATTTGAATGATGGAATGTATTCAGGAATTTATAAGTAGGAAAATACATAAAAATATATCTTGCTTAGATACTTGTTTGGACACTATTTTTGGTTAGTGTTTTTAATGAGTGTTACACTCACTGGAAGTCCAAAATAAGGAGTCCAAGACTAAGATAATTCTTCCTTAACATATAACATTCAATCATGGTCTCGGTTGATATTATAGTATGGTTTTTGGAATGATTATATATGTATATTAATTAGTAAATTATGGTCATGTATTATAGGTAGGGTAATCCACTAATCTCATGATGTTCACCATAGCACAAAATCACCACAAGGATGATTTAGATGGTCATGATTAATATAAAGAACATAAACTAACTCTTCTAATTCTCCATGCAACCAAGTGAATTCAACTAGATGAGTGCATTCCAAACATGATTATGGTTGGAGACTTGGTGTGGTTTGTTCACTTGAAAGTTACTTGGTGACTTAGATTATATGAAAATGGAGGTATATAACCTTAAAGTTTCTGAATTCATACCTCAACACAAGTCTTCCAACAATAGAACTTGTTGGTAACTTGGTTTGGTGCAAAGAAATCCAAGAAACAAAGTACAAGATGAACAAGTATGAAAGTTTTAAGAAAAACACCCAACTTTAACCTCAAAATGGTGATTACCTTCTTTGTTTACCTTGGTAAACATATGGTAACACTCCTAGAGGTAATCCAAGGAAGGGGAAACAAGAAACCACGAAGAAAAGATGTAGGTAGTGAGTTAAAAACTCACTTTTGCACTTCTAACTTTTCTGTCCAAAGTTGCAAAATCTTGAAGATTTGAAGTGTTTGAGAGTGATTAACGAGTGTGGAAAGTGTTTAGGAGGTGGCAAGGGTTGTACTTATAGTTGAGATTAGGGTTTGGGTGTTAAATGAGTGGTTTGGGGTTGAAAGGAATGAAACGGAGCCAAAATTCACGAGTTTTGAAAATTATCCGCCAGCCATGCGCATTAGTTACATGGCCGTGCGGCACCTACAAAATTTACCAAACTTTTCAGAATTTGCAGTTGGACCCCTAGAGTTTGATAATTCCATTTTATTATGCTAGAAACTCATAATTAAGCATGTTTTTGGATATCTAGGTGTATCCAAGCACGTATATAATAAAACCCATATGAATAGCGCTCCAAAGAAAAATATAATCTTGATGTGTGGCTCAGTTTTTAGTTAAAAACGCGTATTTCGTAACTGTTTGCGTATTATGCAAGCATGATTAAACAAGTATGATATAAAATATGATTTCTATTATGATCAAAGTCTCGAATTTACAAAGATTGAAATTGAAAGACGAATTACAAGATAAACGAGATACAACGAAAATACGAAATATTACAACCCAAGCCTTGAACTAGAACATTATTTAAAATGTTTAACTATAATTTTAACAAGAAGTGGTAATTTTCTAACACAGTCTGCAACACGACAAAAAAATCAGGCTATGGATTGGCATTTATAACGCGCTCAATAAATGATTTATATTCAGGTTTATTTAAATGAGTCGTGTTTGGATTGACATGTTTGACCTGCTTAATTGAACATGTCGGTCTGTAAACCCATTCAACCCACTTTTACAGCCCACCAACTAGCTAAACACATTTACAACTTGATTATTATCCACCAACCCGTTAGACACGACGGGTTAAATGAGTCATGATCATGTTACAAGATTTAGTTTGTGCAAGTTTAGGTTGATGTTTCATATGAATAAAAATATAGGTCGTATTTGAATTGAACAATTCAATATGCCAAATACCAACCCTATATAATTAATACCACTACTTATTATACGTATAGAGGTTTAGGCGGCATCTTAATTTTTTAAATAATAATAATAATGAAATAAATATTAATATAAAAATAAAAGTAATATTCATAATAATAATAGTCAATAATAATATGAATTGAATGATTAATAACTTAGTTATAACGATAAGACTAAACCTAATGTAATGTATTTAACATATATTTGTGACATGGATGATGACTTCAAAGAGAGAGAGAGAGAAAGTAGAAAAATGTTAGAAAAAACTGCTACTGTTCTGAAGACAGAATGCGAAACAGAAACAATATAACTGCAAAGAGAATAAACAGAAAGAAAAAGAATCGTTAGCATGAACCTGGCTTGTGTTTGACACAATTCCCTTAAACAGATTCGTCGTCTGTTCCCAGGGTACTCCGGTTCGAAGTAGCGCACTGCCGGACTTGCACACTTGCTTGAAACGAAACAGGAGGTGATGCTGCAGAGTTCGAGAGAAAAGAGATGAGAGATTGTAGTGGTGTGTCGAAACTGGTTGTCTCCATTGGGTTTTATAGGCACAGATTATAACAGCTTATGGCCTCTCATTACTGCAGAGAATTAACAATCATCAGTTTCGAAACTGATGATTAACATAACCGAAAATAATGATAATTCTCATTAATACCGAATAATGATTTCAGTTCTAAAAAACCCATTATTAATGACTTCGACTAAATCCGGTCCCAAATTTTGCACCCCCTCACGCTCACGCGTATGGTTTATGATAAAACATGTCATAAAGTTATATCATCTGGGAAAAACCTTACCTTATAAACAACTTCCCATTTTGTCTCTACACCAATGTGGGACAAGTATGTTTACCACATGAGACTTTCATTCACACATCAAAATCCCAACAAAAAAGTTATTGGCTAAATGCATACATTTATTTCGAGAGAATGAAGTTTACGAGTAGAGAGGTATTAACTATAGAAAGAAAACATGTGATGTGGCAAAATTATGTGTAAGGATTTTAATCTTGGATTGGTGATGGTTTATGGACAGTAATCTTTTTGCAAAAAATTGCATTCTATTTGGTAATTTCAATACCTACTACCGGTCTATACACAATTATATATACACTCATTTTTAAAGTCGGTGCAGCAAATTATGTTTGCTGTTGATTCTTTACAAGTGAACAAGCATAGGGTGCAAGGGTTTTTATGCAACTTTTAGTTCAAAATATTTTCCCTTTTCATTATTACTTGCTATGGGCCGGGGGAGGGGGCCTGTTTTTTTTGGCTTCGAATTGTAAATTTTTACTAAAGATTTCTAAAAACCTTATATGTATCAAGCCACCACCTCCCTTCGGTTTGTTTCTTTAACCCCCTTCCTAGTTAATGTTAAAAAGTGATTCACAAAACACTGAATTGAAGTGTATATTTTTCTGTATATTACATTACAAGAAAGGTATTGAATTTATACACAAAATCGTAATCTAAACATAGAAGACAGCTTGGTTTATGGCTGGATTTACAGCTGATTAATAGCTGTCTTTAACATTGCTGCGATTTGCTGTTGATTAGCTAGGTGTCCGGCTGTTGATTAGCTGCCGCAAGGTGTCCGGATGTTAATTAGCTGCGATTACCTCCAAGGTTTGACTTTCCTTTCTAACACTCCCCCTCAAGTTGAATAATTGGATTTCCAAAATTCAACTTGCTCAAACAATCGCTGAAAATTTTCCCGTTAACTGCTTTTGTTAGAATGTCAGCAAGCTGATCCTTTGATCGAACGAATGGTAGTTCAATCGTACCATCTTCCAATTTTTCTTTGATGAAGTTCCTATCAACTTCCACGTGTTTAGTTCGATCATGTTGTACTGGGTTTTCTGAAATCTGAATTGCAGCTTTATTATCACACATAATTTTACTTGTTTCTTTTGACGGAAAACCAATCTCAGCTAAGAGTCTCCGCATCCACATGGCTTCTGTTAAACCTCGAGCTATACCTCTAAATTCAGCTTCTGCACTTGAAAGAGCAACCACCTTTTGTTTTTTACTTCTCCAAGTAACGAGATTCCCTCCAACTAAAGTGAAATAGCCTGTTGTTGATCTCCGACTTCCCTTATCTCCTGCCCAGTCTGCATCGGTATAGATTTGAACATTTAGGTGTCCATGTGATTGAAACAGGACTCCATGACCCACTGTTCCTTTGAGATATCTAATAATTCTCCAAACTGCTTCCATATGTGACTGTTGAGGTTGGTGCATGAACTGACTTACTACCCCTACAGCATAGGCAATGTCTGGACGAGTATGTGAGAGATATATTAGCTTTCCCACCAGCTGTTGGTATCTTTCTTTATTTGCCACCTTTGCTCCTTCCTCCATATGAAGCTTTTGGTTCGCACTCATAGGAGTGTCTGCTGGTTTGCAATCGATCATTCCGATCTCTGCCAACAAGTCTAAGACATACTTCTTCTGGCTAATGAAAATTCCTTGTTTTGATCTCAGTACTTCAATTCCGAGGAAATACTTAAGTCTGCCCAAATCTTTCATTTCAAATTCAACAAACAAGTTTTCTTTGAGTCTTACCATTTCTTCTTTATCGTTCCCTGTAATGATCATATCATCTACATAGATAATTAGGCAGGTTACGAATTTTCCTCTTTTTTTGAGAAACAAGGTATGATCGGCATTACTCTGTTTATATCCAAACTTTTTCATAGCTACCGTAAATCTGCCAAACCAGGCCCGGGGAGATTGCTTCAAACCATAAAGGGACTTCTTCAGACGGCAAACTTCTCCAGTTTTGAAATCTTTTGTGAATCCTGGAGGAGCATCCATAAATACCTCTTCATCTAGGTCTCCGTGTAAAAAGGCATTTTTTACGTCAAACTGTTGAAGTGGCCACCCTTCATTTGCAGCTATCGAAAAAAGAACCCTGATTGTGTTCATTTTTGCAACCGGGGAGAATGTTTCAGCATAGTCAATCCCATATGTCTGGGTATACCCTTTTGCTACCAGTCGGGCTTTATATCTTTCAATTGTACCATCTGGTTTATACTTAACCGTATAGACCCAACGACACCCCACGGATTTCTTTCCCAATGGGAGAGTACACTTTTCCCAAGTATTGTTCTTGATTAGGGCTTCCATTTCTGTTTTCATCGCTTCCTTCCAATGTTTAGACTTTAAGGCTTGATCCACGTTTGTAGGAGTTTCTTCGGAATAAACAGATGAGATAAATGCTTTTGCTTCCTTAG
This sequence comes from Scalesia atractyloides, assembly GCA_947069175.1. Lineage (NCBI taxonomy): Eukaryota > Viridiplantae > Streptophyta > Magnoliopsida > Asterales > Asteraceae > Scalesia > Scalesia atractyloides. The sequence continues at coordinate 64,654,616 of CAMTDV010000024.1, forward strand.
TGAAATTTCCATCGGCCACACTAGCTATAGGATAGCTAGATCTTCTTGGTTCTTTTTCGGGAGAATACCGTTTCGGAGGAACCCCTCTGTTTGTTCTAGGGGGTAACACATATCTTGATGGTGGTTCTTCTTGTCTGGATTCATCTGCCTGCAAATTTTCAGTTTGTTCTGTGGCAGTTTCATGGTTAGAAGTATTGGTATCCTCGGAGTCATTAGAAACTTCAAAAGTACCACCAGACTGAATAGGATGAGTATTACTTACCTCGGACACCAGGTTATGAGGAACATTAGGACCGTCAGTGGCACTGAAATTGGACTCTGGTGACTCTGTAGTTGGTGACTCTGTAGTTGGTACATAGGGAACGTATTTCAACCAGCTTAGTGTGTCTAAACATTCCTTCTCCCCTGACCACTGAGTTGGGAATTGTAGTAATACTCGGTTTCAAGAAAGTCACAGTTTATTGTGGTGAACATATGACGTGTTTTTGGATTATAACATCTGTATCCCTTTTGATTCATTCCATACCCGACAAAGACACATTTTTCAGCACAAGGGTCAAGTTTGGTTCGATCTGATTTAGGTATGTGAACAAAGGAAGTACATCCAAAGATTCGTGGTTGAAGAGTGAGAACTGAGGGTAGTTTGAAGAATTTTGAAAGAGTGTGTAACGGAGTGTTAAGTTTTAGGATTTTTGTTGGGAGTCGGTTGAGAAGATAGGTAGCAGTAGCAAGGGCTTCAGGCCAAAAAGATTTTGGAACCTGAGATTCAATTAGGAGAGCTCGTGTCATTTCTAGCAAAATGCGATTTTTCCTTTCGGCGACACCGTTTTGTTCTGAGGTGTTTGGGCATGTAGTTTGGTGGATTATTCCCTTGTCTTGGAAAAAGGATTTAAACGAGGTATTAACAAACTCACCGCCATTATCGGATCGGAATATTTGGATGTTTGTTTGAAATTGGGTTTGGATCATGGCGTAAAACATAGTGAATTTTTCAAATACTTCGGATTTGTTTTTCAAAAAATAAACCCAGGTCATTCGGGTACAATCATCAACGAACATCACAAAGTAACGAAGGTTTTGCCCTCCAAGAACTGGAGCAGGACCCCATACGTCAGAATGGATTAATGAAAATGGCAAAGCAGCCTTAGTATTATTGGGTTTAAAGGTTTTTCTGTGGCTCTTTGCTAAAACGCATGTTTCACAATGTGACATAGAATTAACTGGAAATGTTTTTGGAAATAAAATATGTAAATAACTTGTAGAAGGATGACCTAATCTTCGGTGCCACAGCCAAGCTTCTCGTTCCGATGTCCCATGAGTCAACATCACAGCACCACTTTGAGTCACCTCATCCACATAGTACAACCCTTGACTTTCAGTGCCACGCCCAATGATCACTCCCGTCCTGATATCCTGTAAAATACAAAACGTAGGGTACATTAGGACAATACAGTTGAGTTCTTTTGTGACATGGCTGATGGAGAGCAGCTTATGTGATAACGAGGGAACATAAAGACAATTAGAGATTTTTATTGTGGGTGAGATCTCAATAGTCCCTCCCGATTTTACATCCATTATTCCTCCGTTTGCTGTTTGAATATGTGTTTTTTTGGTTTGGTTGTTGAAATAATATCCGATAGCTCATAAGTCATCGTATCGGTCGCGCCACAATCAAAAATCCAAGGTTTTTGTTTTTTGATGTTCGTGGGCCATATTGACATTTCCCTTATTTTCAGGGACTATATGTGCAACATTTGTGTCTTTATTATTCGTGTATAACTGAGGGTTTGAGGGTTGCGCCTCAAACCCTTTACCTGCTGCGACATCTTCTTCTTCATCTGCTGCGACATCAGCTTTGGCCATTCCACCGAACCTTGATCTGCTCCGGCTTTCATCTTTGGTGACATCTCGGCTGCCGGCGCTAGAAGACTTCCCTCTTTCCGTAGTCTTTGTGCCTCTCTTCTGACCACCGGACCACCATTCGGGATACCCAACGAGTTTGAAACATTGTTCCCGGGTATGTTTCGTCATACCGCAATGATCACACTTGAGGTGAGTTCTGTCGTCTTTGTTACTTGTTCCGATTCTTTTTCCATCGGCCCGTCGGTAGCCCTTTGATGCAAGCCCTAATCCGTCAATTTCAGAGGCCATTAGACCCACTGTGATACCCTGTGTGTCATTGAGAGGTGTTCCCAGAATGTTCTGGTGAGCGGCCTCCTTGCGGACAGTGGCGTATGCAGTTTCTACGGTTGGAAGGGGTTCTAACCGGAGTATTTCCCTCTTTATGGGGTCATATTTCCGGTTGAGGGCGTTTAGAAACTGAAACAGTTTCTGTTCCGTCCTGATTTTGTGATACGCTTGGATATCGGTTGGGCAGGTCATAGGGTTTGGTCAATCCGATCAATCTCTCCCCATACTCCTTGGAGTATAATCCACAATTCTTCTAGGGAGAGATTGTTCTGTTTGATTTCATTTGCCTTGACATGTAGGTTGAAAGTTTGGAGCTTGTCACGCCCACTGCTATATGTTATAGCCAGGGCATCCCACAGTGATTTTGCTGTCGGAAATTCGGTTAAATTGCTGGCAAGGGTTGGTTCGATGTTTTGTATGAGCCATGAGAAGACGACTAGGTCGTCTTGTTCCCATTGTTCATATTCTTCGTTGGTTTGATTTGGTGGGTTGGTTGATAAATGGTTTAGAAATGCTTTGGATTTACCGCCTATGGCTACCCTCATCATCCGGGTCCATAGAGCATAATTCTGGCTATTGAGCTTGAGGTTTATTTGAAGGTTATCCGACAGTTTTGGGTTTCGGTTTTGTGGGTTGAGGCCATTCTTGAGCAGATTGGCGATTTGAATTGATAGATCTTCTCCCAAGTTACCGGCTTCGGCCATGGCAGCTTGGTTGAGAGGGTAATTGGTTTGGGTGAGCAAGGTAAATGATGAACAGGTCAAGAACGACACTGCTCTGATACCATGTTAAAAAGTGATTCACAAAACACTGAATTAAAGTGTATATTTTTCTGTATATTACATTACAAGAAAGGTATTGAATTTATACACAAAATCGTAATCTAAACATAGAAGACAGCTTGGTTTATGGCTGGATTTACAGCTGATTAATAGCTGTCTTTAACATTGCTGCGATTTGCTGTTGATTAGCTAGGTGTCCGGCTGTTGATTAGCTGCCGCAAGGTGTCCGGATGTTAATTAGCTGCGATTACCTCCAAGGTTTGACTTTCCTTTCTAACAGTTAAAAAGTTCAAGATCCGCTATTTTGTTGTCAACATCAAATACGACAAAAATCCTTACTCAACTTTTCTCTTCTTCACACATGCCATATGCAAACGGAAAAATTGCATTCACACATTCCACTCTAAGCAATCCATAATGGGCTACATAAAAGAACAGTCGACTTCTAAACTCCTTATAAGTCAGGCTCAACACTTAGGAAGATCGCTTGGATTGGAGGTGGGATAACAAATTCATTTGGACCTTTTCCATTGTCTACAACAAACGCCATTTTGGGTCCCCATGTTGTATGTACTTCGAGATGGCAATGCATAAACCATACCCCTAGTTAAGTGAAAATAATAATGAGTTTTACATGAATGATAAATGTAAAATAAAATTCACCAGATTCAAAACAGAAAAAGATAAGACGTCAAGAAAGATTTTATACTTGGATTATCCGCCCTGAATCTAATGGCGGTCCATCCACCCGTTGGGACACCAACGGTGTTTCTTTCAACTGGGTCAACAAGATTAAAATTTTTCGGATCTTTATTTGGATTAAAGTTCCCTATACCCCTTCCCACAACGAAAAAGTTGAACCCGTGTAAATGAATCGGGTGACTTTCAGGAGCGATCATCCCGGTGTCTTGCAAAACTAGTTGCACCGTAGCATTATATGGAAGTCGATATAGCTTTGTACCTTTGTTTGTGGCAAAATTTGTTGGTTGTGTGCCGGTATAATTATATGGCATCAATGGTTTACTTGGAAAGTCGTCTGTAAAAACCCCGCTAATATTAAAGTAATGTGCTTGTTAAAGGGCTGTTGTTGGCATGACAAATGTGACATTATTGATGTCTGCTACCACCCTGCTACCGTTGACACATGTTTTGCATGGCTTGATTCCAAGTCCAATTGTGAAAAACAATGAATGGTCAACGGTCAATGGGACTTTGGCTGGATATGTTGCGGAGTTTAAGCTTCTAAGAGAGTTTAAGAAAGTGTTGGCCACTGGAGTTGAGTTTTGAGGTGGCGGAGCAACAAGTTTAGTGATGGTAGAGGTGACAGTACCAGAGTAATGGAGGGAGGGGGTAGCGGTAAAATTTTCAGCAAGCTCTTTGATCAGTGACGGAACCAGAAATTTTCAGCTAGAGGGTCACAATAAAAAAACTTTTTATGTTAACTTTTACCATGTACAACAAGCTCGAAAACAACTTCACACTAATGCATATCAATTTTTTTAACTAGTATAATGTACAATATTTCAATTTGATATATAACTTTAATAATATAGGCCATAAAATTGTTATAAAATTGTTTTATGTTTATATAAAATCATTTATTTTTTTTTATCTTAATAAAATTATTATGAGCATAAATCTTTAACAATAGATTATATTTCTATTGAATCAGAGTGATAAAGCAAAAGCAACTTAAGAAGTAAATATGTAAAATAAGCGGATAAATTTAAAAAGGAAAAATTCAAACGACTTTTGTTCACGATTAAAATTAGAAAATTCTTGAATGACTACAAGCCTACAACTCTTATAATGCATAATCGGTTGGAAATTAAATTATTTGAAATTAAAATATATTTAAAAAAGAACGAAGTACATTGTATTATACTAAAGAACTAAAAGCCCATGACCATCCATATAAATACAAAATCTAAATCTTTTCATATTCTTCTTTCTTTCTTCTCTTCTTCTTCTCCGCACGAGATCTACCGGCTGCCGCCGACGAGTCGGAGTTATTTTCAATCGTGTTTTCTTCACTCAAACAACTTAATGGGTAATCATGAGGGGTCAAACTAACAAAAAAAAACAATCACATAAGAGGCGTGACTAAAGTCGTCATGTATCAGTTTTCAACTAACTTGAAAGATGGTAGACCAATAATAAAAATGATACTAACTTTTGTTTGATAAGAAAAACAGATTGATAATTTGGTTTATTTTAGTTAATATTTTCCTTGGGTTGTACACAAAGTCGTCATGTATCAGTTTTCAACTAACTTGAACATTCTAACACCATAATATTTAATGTTGCTTACTTTAAAATGTTTTGATTTTATTTATAATTATGTAATGTAAATTTAAAATTTAAGTAGAAGATATTAACATTTATTATGATCTCATGTATAGACGGAACCAGTCACTAGATTTCGTGGATTTTTTTTCTAATAAATTCTCAAGACTGTTCAAGGAAAACACATATATCGGACCTCTAGTTGTACTCTATTTGGAAGTATTAAATATTTTTTTACGATTACCCCGATCAATGAAATGTGGTATCGTCAACTCCTCGTCTGCAAACTTTTATAAATTTATCTTTTGAGTGAAGACTTAAATTATACTTATACAAATCTATATATTATAATAATTCTTCCAAGTCTTTATATATTATAATAATTCTTCCAAGTCTTTTTTTAAATTATGTATTTAAATAGCATGTTCGAAAATATATTATTTGAAATGATTTATGACGGCAGGGGACTAAGAGTTGCTGAGATTGGATGAACAAATAGATATTGGTCCAACAAAGCGAGGTTTGATTGAAGCAAAAGTCAAAGCTACCCTTGACCAAACAACCATAATCTGGAATGAACACGATCACCAAACTATCAATATGTTTAAAATATAAATAAAAAACTTGTAAATTAAATTAAAATGTGTTAAATGAGCAATTATTTTAATAACTTTTATAATTGTAGTTTTGTTGGATGTTAACCAGGGCCGGGCGGCCCAACGGTTTTGAAGCCCTAAACAAACTATAAAATCGGGTCCCTTTGAATTTGTATAAGAAAACATCACTATGCTTCCTTCCTTTCAAGTCTCAATCGCAACACAAGCAGAGTTTCAACAAAAAGCACACTATCAAAATTCGAAGGTTCAAAGTATCAATTCGGGATTTAAGGCAAATAGTAATTGAGTAAATAACAATATATAAAGATTAATACAAAATATAGTCGTGAACCAACCAGGATTAACCTTGCGACCCCTTATTTATCCCCAATAGACAATACCATATCAGTGGAATGAACGCACACCGCGTTACAGTTAGTGAGAATGACGACGTCTTAAATTAAAGATGAACTTCATATTGCTTAGAGTTGGATTTAGGCCTTTTTATGTTAAAATTGGTTATTCAATTAGGCCTTGCAATGTAGTTTTGTATAGTTCATTTGGGACTAATAGAGTGATATATAGACCTAGCAAAACAAGCCCATCCATTTCATTTTGGGTTGACATGGGTATTCTAAATTTAAGATGGGTTAAGATTAGCCAAACAAAATTAATCACTAGGTTAGGATAGGTTATGAAGTGGTGGATAAAAAGAGAGAGTAGATCAGGATGGGTATCATGTATGATATAAAACCCAAATGGGTCAGGGATAAAATTATTAAACTAATTACTATTCGTAGATATCTCTTCACAACTGTTCCTTCACCGTACTCTTCTGTCGTTATTCGTTTAAAAATAATCAAAACAATTCCCAAAAAAACATAAAAAAATTAAAAAATTACATAAAATAGAAAAAACTCAAATAATTCTAAATAATCAAAAAAATTCTAGAAAAATCAAAAATTTTAAAAAAAAATCCTAGAAAAATCAGAAAATTAAAAAAAATCAAAAAATTCTAAAAATTTCAAAAAAATCAAAAACAAAATTCTAGAAAATAAAAAAGAATCTGAAAAATTTAAAAATTTAAAAAAAAATCAAAATAAATTCTAAATAAATAAAAAATATCAAAAAATTAAAAGATCCTAAAAATCCAAAAAATCTTAAAAATAAAAAAACTTCTAAAAATAAAAATAAAAAAATCTAAAACATCAAAACAATTCTAAAAAATCAAAACATTCTAAAAAAATCAATATTATACAAAACAATTCAAAAAAATAAAAAATTCGAAAATTTCAAAGAAACCAAGAAAAATATAAAATATTAAAAAAATCCAAAAAATAAAAAAAACAACCAAAAAATAAAAAAAATACTAAAATTCTCAAGAATTCTAAAAATAAAAAATAATAAAATTCTAAAATTCTAAAAAATCTAAAAATAAAAAAATAAAAATAAAAAATCTAAAAAACTTGTAAAAAAATAAAGTCTAAAAATTAAAAAAATATTTTTCATTTTTATTTTTTTTTTACAATTTTTATGATTTTTTACAAGCTTTTTTAATTTTTTAGAACTTTCAGGATTTTTAAATTTTTTTGAGCTAATTTGATTTTTTAGGATTTTTTTGACTTTTTAGAATTTTTTTAACTTTTTTTATTTAGAATTCACTTTTGAAAATTTTGATTTTTACAGTTTTTTAGAAATTTTTTGATTTTTTAGAAATATTTGATTTTTAAATTATTTTTAAATTTTATGGTTTTTTATTTTTAGAATTTTTATTTTAAGAACTTTTTGGGTTTTTTTAATTTTAACGAATTTTTTTTGACTTTATAGAAACTTTTGATTTTTTTTGATTTTTTGACTCTTTAGAGTTTTTTTGATTTTTTTACAAAGTTTTGGTTTTTTTGTTGTTTTTTATTCTTTTAGATTTTTTTTATTTCTTTACAATTATATTGTATTTTTTGAATTTTTTTGATTTGTAGAATTTGTTTTTTTTTTTAGATTATTTTTGATATTTTGGAATTTTATTTTTTATTTTTTTATTCTTCAGACTTTTCTCACTTTTTAGAGTTTTTTCACATTTTTTTTATTTTGTAGAGTTTTTTTTTTGAAAATTTTAAGATTTTTTAGAATTTTTTTAAGAATATATTTTTTTATATATTTTTTTTATCTCATCTTTACCCAAACCTATATTAACCTACACCTGTTATAAATCAAATCCATCTTAACCCATTATCATCTGACTTTTTTTTTAAATACCTATCCTGACCTATACCTATCCTAACTCAAACCCATCTTGACTCATTACCCAAACCCACCCAATTTACCTACTTTAGAGCATTCACATTGATATCCCTATAAATATACATAAATATCCACTAAAAAACAACTACTATATCCATATATTTCCACTAAAAACAAAAACTTTTTCTCTCTCATTTCAATTAAATAATATTTTTTATACCTTTATCATTACCTTTTCTCTCTCATTCACTCACAACCATTTCTAAAAATATAAAAAATTTATACAGTTTTCTCTATCTTCAGATTTTTTTTCCTATATATTTACAGATGAACAGTAACTTTCCCATATATTTTCTCTCTCCTCTAATCACAACCTATCAAGCATTCCTTATAATATAACTAAACCTCTAACATATTTTAAAGTCTTCGTTGTAAATGCTCTTACCACCACCAGATATACATATACTATATAAAAGGCTTTTAAAAAAGTGGGGGGTCTTTTTTTTATATGCCCAAAGCCCTTGCCTAAACTTAGAAGACACAGGCTAGCCCTGATATTAATCATTTTACTTGAGTTTTCAAGGAGAAAAATAAAGTGTGGACGACTATAATAACTACATTACTGTTTCAATTTAGATAACAATAAAAATAAACTGAAATTGTGTAGTGTCAAAATTGTTATTTATAAAAATAAATCTATATTAAACGTCCATCTACATATATCACACTCGGTTTCGAAACAAATAACGCATAAACCATTACGTTTATTTTAATTAGTACCACCCAAAAGACAAGTTAGATTTTCTACTTCTTATCATTCTATGTTTTGGAATCTACAGAAGGAAATTAAGTTTCATTATTATCTAATAAAGTTATTAAAATTAGTTTAACAGTAAGGGGGTCGGGACGTCCGTTATACAAAAACCATCACGAGTTATAACAAGTGATACACCACCACACTGCTACCCATCACTCGTGGATTTGAGCACGCGTGGCCACTATCACACGTGTTGATTTGAAAGAAATTGTTGGGTGTGGTGAGTGATGTGCATTTCCTCTAAAATTCATCACTCGTGATGGAATAAAGCTCGATGACATGGCGGAATTGATTGGATGTTGTGAGTGATGGAATTCCAGCTACTAGTGGAGCGCCCATACCCCTTAAAAGTAAAATAAATATAAGCTTTAAAAATTGTAAGATTTTTTTATATAACTTGCTAAACTAAATGGGTGTCCTTAATAAAATAACTATAAAACTTGGTTATTACTTCTTCATTTTTTTTTCTTTTCTTTTTTTGTAGGAGGACGTAGTATTAATATTTTCTCATCTTCTAAAGAAGACTAGGTTATGGAAACAAATATAATCTGGAGGTTACATGGGTGGATGGTTAATGTTTAGCATTTTGTTATCCAAGATTTGATGATATTTGACTTAAGCATATCATGTTAACATATAAGTATAAACGCTAAGAATATCTAAATATTAATTTTAGGTTGTTAGCTAAATGGCTCTGGAGATATAAAAGTGAAAAGAATAATCTGTGGAGAAGGGTGATAGACGCCTTGCATGGGGGGTCAAAGGGGTGGGTTGGATTGCCGGTAAATAAAAGATTAACTGGAGTTTGGTGTAATATTGTGAAGTTGGAATCGAAGGTGCAGTTTGCAGGTTCTAGACTTCATCAATTTTTCTTAGGAAAGATGGGCGATGGGTCAGACATTCGTTTTTGCTGTGATCCTTGGTTATGTAGTGAACCTTTGGCTTTAAAGTTCCCAGGCTTGTTTCAGGTTGAGAAAAACAAAAGATGTACGGTTAAAGAAAGATTCAATGAAGTGGAAAATAATTTTATGGGTAAGTGGTCTTGGTCTAGGGATTTGGTGTCTAGTATGGAGATATTGGAGTGGAACGATCTTATTTCTCAGTTGGATATGGTGATGATGTCGGGCGGTAAAGACGAGTGGAAATGGATGGGTAATAAGAGTGATAGGTTCTCAGTCAATTCGGTGATTGAGCTAATGAGTATGGAAAAAGATTACAGCCAATTGTTTGTCATGAGATGGAGTAAATGGGTCCTGAAAAAATGTAATATTTTCATGTGGCGCGCTGAATGAATCGGGTTCCAACAGTGGATGCATTAATCAAAAGGAATATAAATGTTGAATATCAGAGATTTGTTTTCTGTGATCATGAAATGGAGACAATCGAACATTTGCTTACAGGATGTTATATAGCTGCAGTGGTCTGGCAGTTTATTGGTTCATGATGTTTAAAAGGCTCGTTTTTTCCCTTTCGGTGAAAGATTTATTGTGTTTGGCTGAGTTTTATTGCAGCAACGAGAAGGAAAAGGAGGCGTTTCATGGTGTTATCATGGTTTCTTGTTGGTGTATTTGGATTGCAAGGAATGAAAGACGGTTTTCAAATAAGGCGATAAGGACGGAAGATGTATGCAGCAACATTAAGTCTTTCAGTTTTTTTTTTTTCAAAAACAGGTCTAAGTATTAGTTGGGACAACTGGTGTAAGTTCAATATTATGTAAGTACCTGTTTTGGTTGTTGTGTTTGGCGGCCAGTGTTCGTGTTTTTTGCCGTTGGGTGAATGAAGTTAGCCTTTCAAAAAAAAAATCTTAATATTAATAAAAGACTCCAAATAATACCACATGGCAATCTCTACTTCAATCTTGTAATTTTACTTTTATTTTATTTAAAAATATTTTTGTTATCCTTATTATTATTTATTATAAATTCTCTCAATTTAAAAAAAAATAGTATCTAATCTAAACTTTAATAAACCATTCTGACAAATGTCATATGACAATTTCTCATGCCATCTAAATATAATATTATTTTATATTCCAATTTTATAGTTAAAAGCATTTGTGGATAACCAATTTGTAACACCTCGTAAGAACCTGTCCTATAAAATTTCAACACGTGTCCCGCTGATCCTCGTATGCCACGTGTTAAACGAGAGGGACCAAATGCGTCGTTATGTTATTTTATAACCTCTGAACGATGATTTAATAATTAAGGGACTAAAAGTGTCAACATGCTCAAACTAAGCCTCTAAGTGACCTTTTAACGAACTCAGAGTCTTTTGATGTGAGTCATACTCTTTTGTGTGTCTATTATAGGCCAAAAAGGGCTTTATGCACTAATTATAACATTATACACAAGTTTGGAAGTTCAGGGACTATTCCGACACACTGTGGAAGTCTGTCGATTCTCGTATCTTGAATACAGACTCCATATACAAATCCAAATATTTTTATTCAATAAAATCTTGTGTTTTATTGAGAAGGATGTGAAGATGTCTATCGTTGCGAAATTTCGATGTGATCGTTAAAGCGTTTTACGCATTTTTGCGAAACGCGTAACTGTACAACCGAAAGAACCGACATCCTGATATTTCCGGACCAAAACTAAGTCACGTATGCGTTAACACCTTTATTGAGCTTAGAAATTAGGTCAAAATGGGTTAGAGGTCACAAAACGCGATGAAACAAAGTCCAGAGGCTAAACATGTCAAAAAGTGAAACTTGTGGTTGCTAAGCTAGGTCCTTACGGACCGTATAGATTGACCCTTACGGTCCGTATGCACCTCTGCAGATCAGATTTGCTTGTTCATCAAGCATATAACCTCCTAGCTTGACACCTAGCTCGTTTTGCCACCATTTCATTTCACCTGGTCTTGGCACTTCATTAACACTTGTTAACATCCTAGGAGGCCTCTAAACACTTGGAATGATCTCCTTGATCTTCTTCAAGTATAAATAAGTGGTGGGTTTCATAGTTTAAACTTGAACCATTCTTCTCTGTAACTCTCTTGTGGAGGATCCTGAGCATTTGGAACTTCCCTCTGAGTTATATTTAGTCCATAGGACCACTTGTAAATGTTCCTTTCTTGGCATGTTTATTTTGTAGGCTTTTAAAAGCCAAAACTCAAGCATTTTTGATAAACGCTTTGACTTTCGGTTAATACCATTATAGTACAGCCATTGTTCGATATGAACGTGGCTAAGTGATCATAATTAGGTAGGTGTTAAACCCTTAAAAGGGCACCTCCTAAAAATCACGTTTGCTAGACCAATTGACGGTCAAAGTTTAAACTTTAAAAGTCAAACGAGTCAGATTTCTAAAACTTATAATATGATTATATATGTGTTCTAAATGTATCTTTGACACTTAAAATAACTTGGTAATAAATAATAGAACAGTGTGAACATGTTCAGCCCGTCAATTTCAGTCTTAACCGAAAGTCACGGGAAATTTGAGTTCTGCGATGACTTTCGATTATGAACTGAATTAGACTAGTATGCTATTGATTTAAGGTCCCATTATGATCATATTATGATGTAGCATAACCCTATGAGGTTATATTACATGATCATAATTGTAATCTGAGTTTTATGCGAGTTTCCGTAAATATGCCAAACTTTGACTATTTTGCCATTTTATTTAAAAATGAAGTTTTAAACACCAATGAACTTTCATATGATTTAGGTACTAATATGTTAACATGTTTAACATATTTTGATGTTACACATCTGACCATAAACTGAGTTTTCATATAATATCGTAAAATATGCTTTAAAGTGACCGAAAGGCCCTTTCGAGGCATAGAACGGTTTTAAACGTAATTTATCATATTTTGGGATATTATTTCAGTTTATAAACTGAGTTTATGCACAAGTTCTTATAATACGCTCTTAAATGATGATAATACCCTTGTGGCACATAAAATGAATTTAAAGCATGATTTTCTTACAAAACCTTTTACCTACTGAAATGTTATACTAAATAACATATCTTAATTATGTAAACATGTTCAAAACATCAGTTTTCATAAAATATCGCAAATATCGTCATTTAACGCCTTTTCGGCACGTAGTATGGTTTTAAACCATATTTACCAACCAAGACTTGTTACCTACTGATTTTATAACTCATTTGAAATATTTTTACAGTAGGTACATAATATAAACTCATAATCCCAAATAAGCTTTCGAAAATTATGTGTGAAATGACCAAAATGCCCCTACGGTGCATAGTTTGGTCTTAAACTATAAAACACACATATGTTTGATATCCTACTGATATTATATCATGAATAAAATCTTTTCATAGAATATTTATGGTCGTAACATCAGATTATATGTAAGTTCTTTTTATACGTCGCTAAATGACCAGAACGCCCTTATAAGGCATTGTTTAATTTTAAAACCTTAAGGTACAAGTTGATATCCTACTGATATTATAACTTGTTTAAAGTATATTGGCATATGAAACTTGTTCATAACTCATCCGGTTACCCGAATCGCTTATATGCGTACGGTTAAGCCTACGTGACAAGTTTACGTAATTTAACCAAAACGGGTTTAACCTTATCATTTTTATTTTCAAAATCTAGAATGCTATATGTTTACCCATATTATACAAGTCCTTGTACTTGTCGGGTTTAAATTACATTCTATTCCGGTCATCGCTTAATCAAGCGTATTGTACTTTTATACCTTAAACTAGCCGATCTAAGTCTATGACTTAAATAAGATCCTAGCATTCTAATTGGTTGTTTATACCATCATTCTAGACTAGAGCCTTCCGGTAAATTGTACCTACGCTTACTTAATTGAATACGGCTGAGTTATTATAAATCTTACATTATAAGAAGAGTGCTAGCTCGGGTAAATACTGTTAACCTAATTTTTCCCTATACGAGCTTGGGATACCGTAAATTATTACCACATGGTCGGGTATGGGATTCGAAGACCTATGTGTCGGGAAATTCAAATAACCCGTTTTAATTCGTATTGCTTGACTTAAACAGTGGGGGTTAATGCGACCGTGTCCTGGATATCCTTGACTCATTAATTGTAAGTGGCCACGACCTAAGCGCGGGGTGTAGGCATACACCTGACAGATGCGAAACGGTTTATTAAATAATTTTATAGCCCAATATGGGTTTTCCCAATAAGGGAATAAGTGGTGTGTCGGTTAATCATGAACGACATAGTTTCCGGGCCCTGTATGTATTGTCAAGTTATGTAAAAGTGATAACATGAGATATAGTTTGTCCAAAGTATAAAATATTTTTTGTGCCTGTGCACCTATGTCAAATTTTGAAAAGGTTTTCAAAATGTGCCGGTTAATTGTATTAACTAGTGTAAACTGACGTATTTTCAAAAGACTAAACTACATGTACAAATACGTAAATAGGCTGGAAGCTGCTCAGTAGCAACATAAGAGGATCTTGCAAGTCCTTAGATGTGCCCAAAGTCTGTTGAACATCTTTTGTATATATTTTGATCCGTCTGTGGATTATTATTACTACAAAGTCGTCTGTAATTATTATTTTAGTATTTTCGGACAATTGAGTTGTAATAATATTTTATGTTCCAAGACGTCCGTTGTGCTATTCTGTATTGTTTGGTTATGATGATATTAATATACGTCACAATATTCCCCACCGGGTTATACGTGCAAATCGGGGTGTGACAGGTTGGTATCAGAGCCAACGTTCGAGTGAATTAAACACTAGCCTTTTGTGTTTAATCTCGAAAATACACAGTAGCATATTCCTTAAAACTTTCCGAGTCTAGCCTTGACATAAGAATGTTCTCATCCCCATTAAGTGTACATTGTTTTCGATTTTATGTATTTCAGAAACAAGTTGCCAAGCAAAGAAGCCGTTGATGGAGATTATTCTCATCCAAAGCCATGGAATGCTATGCTATGTACTACGGCAAAGATAAGCATGCGACCGGTTTGGAGGAAAGACCTTTTATAAACTTATTCCTAAAACCAAACCTATTAGAACCTTTAACCGACTACAGAGTCCATACCAGAGGTCCTGAGTCTCCAACTTCAAAGATATACTAGTGGATACTTATTGTCCATATTTCTTACATCCGAGCTTTTAATTCTAAACTTGTATTATGTTTTCCAAACTCCAAACCATGATCCATTCTATCCTTTAACCCTTGAAACCTTAGATTCTATTTCTATAACGGATCCCGATTTGGAAAATTTACATTAATAACTGACCTTCAGTGTTAGTACCGTATGCAGTTAACCAAGAAGAGAAATAACAGGAATAAAGCAAAGGAGGCTCAAGAGAGTCCTTCTTTCAATTGTATTTCATTATCCTTTAAGTCCCTATGTGGACATGTCTCTTCTGTTTACTCCCTGTGTGGACATTTGTTTATTATAGTCCCTATATGGACATGTCTTTCGTCTTAAGTCCATGGGTGGACATTTGTTTAAAATAGTCCCTTCAATGGACACTTATTTCATTATAGTCCCTCATGGACATGTTATAGCTCCTATATGGACCTATATTTCCTTTTTGTTCCTGTGTGGACTTGTGTTGCTTTTAAGTCCCTGCGTGGACAAGTAGTTATTAAAAGTCCTGTTTAAGGCACTATTGTAAATTCCTAATGAGTTATGGAAAGATTTGGAATTATTATCATTATTATACATGTATTCATTACATTCTTTGCTTAAAGCGATCATCTCGATTTTAATTTGAACTTTATCGATCAGCGAAATAATTTCAAAAGATCTTCTTGATGGTTTACCCCAGCCAAGTGGCAAGACCACATTAATTGGCAATTTTGGTAGTTAAGGATGACTAGCCTTCTACCATGATAGTTAAGGAAGATTATCCCTTCTATCCAGATGTGGTGGACTATGTTCAAGCCTCCAAGCCTTTATGATCAATGCGATCATGGCTACATTGTTAAACCATTTTAAGACAATTATTCTTTATTAGCATTCAAGTAATGTTAATACTCATGGCAGTGTGACTTGAGGAACCACGCTAGCCGTCTGGGTGAAGGACTATGTCCAAACCTTATAGCCTATGTGATCAAATTTGATCCCGGCTTATAATTTAACATCCATTAGTGATGTAGTGCCTACGGGCCATAATTTAACATCCATTAGTGATGAAGTCCCTACGAGCCATGATTTAACATCCATTAGTGGTGTTTTGCCTACGGGCTATATCGTCAATAAGACAATGACAGTTGTGACCATTATGATTCCCTGTCCAAGGTGGTGGGCTATCCCCACGCCTCATAATCAATATGATCAATACGATCGTGACTACTATCATCAATATGATGATTATTATCTTAACATCCTTTTGAGATGTCAATTGTTTTGCCTACGGTCCATATAATATCGTCAATTATGACGACAGTTGTGGTCTATGACCCCCTGTCCAAAGGTGAGGAACTATGTTCAAGACTTAAAGCCTCTTGATCAATAAGATCACGACTTACATATTTTAAAATGTCCTTGTGACCAGGCCTTTTGTGCCATATTTTATAATGTCCTTTAGTGACAAGGCATTTCGTGCCAAACTTATATGTCCATTAGTGACAAGGCTGTTTGTGCCATAACCATATGTCTTTTATGATGAGGCCTTTTGTGCCATATTTTAAGTCCTTTGTGACAAGCTTACGAGCTACTTAAATTGTCATCACGACAAAGACAGACGAGAGTTTATGATCCACTGTCTGATATTTCTGGACTATGCCCGATCTTTTAAAATGCCTGTGATGGTCCTTTGAGACATAGGTTTTATATAATATATATATGTATATATATATATATATATATACTAGATATTATTTAAAATGTCAAAGCCGGACAGTTGTGACCTTGAACACACTGATCCAAAAAGCAAAGGATTTATATATCCAACTTAAAGTCATATGGTTTAATAATACCATGTCAAATATACAATGAGTCATCAAATGCGAATGACCAACTAATAAAATATAAATTTAATGTTTAATACCAAGCAGCTGAAATGGCAAATTCTGATGGAGCCAACAACAGACGTAATGACGATAACGCAGACACTAATATCATCATAAATAAAAATGATCTTCAAGTTTTAATTGCCACGGAGGTTGGCAAGGCTATGAATGCCTATACTGAAAGACAACAGGAGTCGAGTGCTTCTCGCTATGAACATTTATCGAAACACTCATCTATACCTCGTTCGAATCCAAGAGATAGTGAGGTACATTCCTCAAATGTGAGGAGTAAGAGTGAGAGACAAGAGCATCATAATAAGATGGGTTCCAATAAGGATGGGTGTTCATACAAGTATTTCGTATCCTGTAAGCCCCGTGATTTCATGGGGAAAAGGGGGCAATAGAAGCCTTAAGATGGTTAGATGAAATAGAAGCTGTTGTTGAGATCAGCAACTGTGCTGATAAGAATATTGTGAAATTTGTATCACAATCATTTAAAGGCGATGCCCTAATTTGGTGAAGGCTATGGTACAGTCTGCTGGAAAGGTGTATCTGTATAATTTTAGTTGGTCCAAGTTTGTGGACCTGATGAAAGAAACTTATTGTCCACCTCATGAGTTGGAAAAGATAGAAACGGATTTCTTATCTCTGTCAATGAAGAATTTAGATTGTCAGAAGTATGTGACCGACTACAACTCCTTGTCTAGGTTAGTGCTATACCTAGCTTCCCCTGAACCAAAACGAATTGCTCGTTTTATTGGTGGCTTAGCGCAAGAAATTAAAGGAAATGTTAGGGCTTCAAAGCCCAGAACATATAGGTCTACTGTAGACCTAGCTCTGACTCTCACTCAGGATTTAGTGAGACAAAAATCGGTCAAAGCTGAGACCGATGGGAAATGAGAAAGGGAGAAGGATAACCCCTAGAAATCTAAGAAAAAGGGCAAGTTTGGATTCAATAAGAACCAACAAGAGTCTGATAAAAAGCCTACGTGCAAGACCTGCAAAAAAAGGCACTGGGGACAGTGTCGAATAGTCCTAAAAGCCAAAGCAATGTGGTATTTGTAAAAGAACTGGTCATCAGTCCCATGAATGTGGGGACATAAAGAATGCGGTCTGCTTCAGCTGTGGCGAGAAAGGCCACATCAGTACTAACTGCCCTAAAGCTACCAAAGATTGTGCAACTAAGCCTGGAGAGGCTAAGAAAGGAACGGCCTGAATTTTTCCTAAAGAATGCCGTAGGCAGTAAACATCAATAATGTCATCAGGTACATTCCTTATCATTAATAAAAAAAAATAATAATCCTGTTTTGATTCAGTCACTAATAAGTCTTTTATAAACCATAAGTCTAGATTACTTCTAAATATATTCATAAGAACTCCAGATATTAAGTATACGGTAGAACTTACCGATGAAACAACAAACATTGCTTCTTATATTCTTGATGAAAGATCTCTGTCCATAAAAAGTCTGTTATGCTCTTCCTCCTGCTAGAGTATGACAATTTTGTTATTTTATTTATTTATCTCATTGAATTCTATCCACTCCGAATGCCAAATTAAGTTTGATAGAAGTGCCATATGATAATTGGCCGTATCTTAGTGTGTCTCATAGATTGCTTTCATGTTTGATCAGTATGAAGGTTTAAAGCATGGAACCACTAAGATCTCCCAACGGTCATATGGTACTAAAATCAGCTAATGGTATTTATGGAGATACTCCCTATGAAAACGTCTGAGTAGATGTCTCTACTCAAGGCACCCAAGTATTTGAAAACCGGATGTGTCATTTACATGGCACAGGTGACGTTAGATAAACCAAAGGCTGAGATTGAAACTATATATCATTTATGTTTATCCTAATATCCCCTCTAAAGAATTACACGATTTATCTCCTGAGAAGCAGTGAAATTAAGACTGACATCCTACAAGGAGCTGGGCCTGTTGCAAAAGCTTCATATCGATTAACAACGACTGAAATAGAATAACTTAGATCCCAATTGAATGAACTTCTGAAGAAAAGCTTGTACAACCTAGCTCGTCACCCTGGGAGTTATGAAATTGTGTAATTAAGAAAGACGGTTCAATACCATCATGCGTTGATTACCGCAAGCTTAATAAAGTAATGATCAGGAATCGTTATCCGCTGCCCAGGATCGACGAATTGTATGACCAACTATAAGGGTTAGCTACTTCTTTAAGATCGATTGGGTAGTAGTTGGAATGACCATCTCACCCTAGTTAAGTTCTCCCATACTAATAACTATTATATAAGCATCAAGGCTGCTCTATTGGAGGTCTTGTATGGGTGAAAATGTCAAATGCCCGTTTGTTGGACAGAAGTTTGGAAGACTCAACTAACGGGACTTGAAATTGTCCTAGAGACGACGGATGAGATCATACCAATCCATGATCACCTCAAAGCTGCCCATGAGCCATGATAGGCAGAAGAGTTACACCGACTAGAGGCGCAACCTCTTAAGTTCCCAATAAGGGACCAGGATTCTATTGAAGGTATCACCCTGGAAAGGTGTGGTATGGCTCAATTAGGAGGGAAAGTTAAGCCCTAGATATGTAGGACCATTCAAAATGATCGAATGTATTAAGTCTCTAGCTTATAAGCAAATTTACTTAAGAAACTCAGTGGAATTCACAATGTATTCCACGAATGTAATTCAAAGAAAAGACTAGCCAATGAGTTGCTAGCTATGTCACATAATGATGTGCAAATTAGTGAAAACCTGCGGTTTTGTTAGAAAACCGGTATTGATCAAGGATCGGGTAAGAAGCTTCAAAGAAAGCACGTGCCTATTGTAAAGGTCAAATGGGATGCCTATAGAGATCTCGAGTATACATGGGAAGTTGAGTCCACTATGCGACAAAAGTACCCTATCTTTTTAATTAAATCTCAAGATCGAGATTTCTTTTAAGGGGGTAAGGATGTAACACCTCGTAAAAACCCGTCGTATAAAATTCCAACACATGTCCCGCTGATCTCCGTATGACACATGTTAAACGAGAGGGCCCAAATGCGTCGTTATGTTATTTTATAACCTCTGAGTGACATTTTAAGGGACGATTTAATAATTAAGGGACTAAAAGTGTCAACATGCTCAAACTTAGCCTCTGAGTGACATTTTAACAAACCGATAGTCTTTTGATGTTAGTCATACACTTGTCTGTGTCTATTATAGGCCAAAGAGGGCTTTATGCACTAATTATAACATTATACACAAGTTTGGAAGTTCAGGGACTATTCCCGACGAACTGTGGAAATCTACCGATTCTTGTATTTTGAATACAGACTCCATATACAAATCCACATATTTATATTCAATAAAATCTTGTGTTTTATTTATAAGGATGTGAAGATGTCCATCGTTGCGAAATTTCGATCGTTTTCATGATCGTTAAAGCTTTTTACGCATTTTTGCGAAACGCGTAACCGTACAACCGAACGAACCGACATCCGTGATATTTTCGGACCAAAATTTAAGTCACGTATACATTAACACCTTTATTGAGCTTAGAAATTAGGTCAAAAGGGGTTAAAGGTGACAAAACGCGACGAAACAAAGTCCAGAGGCTAAACATGTCAAAAAGTGAAACATGTGGTTGCTGAGCTGGGTCCTTACGGACCGTATAGACAGACCCTTACGGTCCGTATGCATCTCTGCATATCAAATTTTCTTGTTCATCAAGCATATAACCTCCTAGCTTGACACCTAGCTCGTTTTGCCACAATTTCACCTAGTCTTAACATCATTAACAAATTTTAAACATCTTGGCCTAACTTGAATATCTCCTTGATCTTCTTCAAGTATAAATAGGTGGTGGTTTCATAGTTTAAAATTGCACCATTCTTCCTTTCTTCTCTATAACTCTCTTATGGAGGATCCTGAGCATTTGGAAATTCCCTTTGAGTTATATTCAGTCCATAGGACTACTTGTAAGTGTTCCTTTCTTGGCATATTTATTTTTTAGGCTTTTAAAAGCCAAAAGTCAAGCATTTTCGATAAACGCTTTGACTTTCTGTTAATACCATTATGGTCCAGCCATTTTTCAATATTAACGCGGCTAAGTGGTCGTAATTAGGTAGGTGTTAAACCCTTAAAAGGGCACCTCCTAAAGATCACGTTTGGTAGACCAATTGACGGGTCAAAGTTTAAACTTTAAAAGTCAAACGAGTCAGATTTTCGTAAAACTTAGAATCTGATTAAATATGTGTTCTAAATATATTTTTGACACTTAAAATAACTTTGTAATAAATAATAGAACATGTATGAACATGTTCAGCCCGTCAATTTCAGTCTTAGGGTCGGTTCACAACTGAAAGTGGTGAAGTTTGACATCGGCGATGACTTTCGATTATGAACTGAATTAGACTTGTATGCTACTGGTTTAAGATTCCGTTATGATCATATTATGATGTAGCATAACCCTCTGAGGTTATATTACATGATCATAATAGTAATCAGAGTTTTATGCGAGTTTCCGTAAATATGCCAAACTTTGACTATTTGAAACGCCCAAAATTTTATACAGTCAAAACAACATATAAAAACGTCAAGATTTAAAACTTTCTTTTTGATCATTCATATTTTTACCAAAATGCCCATGTCTAGTTTGAGTAAACACAACCATCGAAAGTTCATCACGAGTGTTGACCCGAACTACCTTAGCAAAATATAAGTCCCTAAACTTATTTACATAAATCCTAAATATTTACTTAAAATTTATAACCAAAATAGTTTTGACCCATTTGAAATAAACATGAACCGGAAGCGTAAAAAGGGCGGTGTAGTGTGTTCGATCCAAGCTCGCCATCTTCAAATATGAGATTTTCCTATCATACAATACACAAATATTCGTTAGTAAAATTCTTTAATCTTAACGTTTACATCTACCATTACATCACATATTGACTCATTACCAAGGTCAAAATAATAATTCATGCATTAATCATTCATTACTTTCATACTAGCAATTTCGATTAGAAACGGGCATTTGCTTTTACCATTCCTTCATAATTAACATCTTTAATCCATCCGACCCGTTCATAACGGGTAAATTCATAACCGTTTCGTCATCTCGAAACTTCATCCGTTTTGACTCGTTTATAACGAGTCGTTACATATCAATTTCTAGTTCTTATTATTCATCCGTTTTGACCCGTTCATGTCGGATCATTATACATACTTCATAATCCTTCGATATTTCATACATCACATTTACCATACTTCAAACTATAATTTATAAACTAGTAGCAAATAAACATGAGGCTTATGTCATAATCTACGCTATTATAATGTGAAGTTCACGAGAACTTACCATGTGTCACACCCTCAATTTCCACTTGCGGAGTTTTACCGCGAGGCGTGTGAACAAACCAGAATCTGAAACACTAGTACGTCGAACGACTCTATATGATTTGATAATACGTTTTCCAAAAATCATTTGTTTAACCATTCATCGTAGATTTTATATTGTCTTAGTTAGTTACCAATGTTTAGCGGAAGCATTAGTTTTTATGGTTGAGCGGAAGCATAAAATAAGTAGTGAAACGGGCGGCAACACAAACGCCAAAACAAATGAAAACCCAAAACAATGCTTGTAAATGAGACTCGATAACAGATGTCTTGTTCAATGCATGTGAGTGCACCTAGAGCTCCTAGCGTCCTGAGAAACATGTAAAGAAATAAGTGTCAACATTAAGATGAGTGAGTTCACAGGTTTTCATAAATTCGTTTGTTCGGTTATGAGTTTGTTTCCCCAGTTATCCCTAACCCGGGATAACGATTTAGTTCCATTATTCCCAACCCGGAATAATAATGATGCTGGTTCCATTATTCCAAACCCGGAATAATAAAGTTGTTGTTTCCATTATTCCAAACCCGGAATAATAAAGTTGTTGTTTCCATTATCCCTAATCCGGGATAATATAGTTGTTGTTTCCATTATCCCCAACCCGGGATAATATAGTTGATTCGTAATTAAGTTCAATGTTAACATATATAGGTAGCTAGCCTAAAGTTATGTCACGTAAGTGTTCGCGATCGAAGCTGACTGTTGTGCCTCCGTGTTGCCAGGCCTATCACTGACCATGGCGAAGTTAGGCCAAATTATTCACCCGTTGACCATACCCGGTCGGCTAGCGCGACTAGCTCGGATGGGGCTTGTCGGGCCCAGTAGTACTACTTATAATTCCCCCGCTATTAAAACCCAATACTAACGATCCGAGAGATTGACGAGGACTTAAGTGATATAGCTGCTTAGTGACCATAACGTTACATTAACATTAACTTAGTTACCGAATAGTTATGTGACGTTAATTTCATATAACGTAAAGAGATTGAGTTGAAGAGTGTATACATGTTTCTCCCCCTGTTGTTTAAAACCGGATAAAATTAGGGGCCGTGAACTCACCTTTAGTTGCTCGGTTAGTGTAGCAAAGAAGTTGTAAGGGATGGGACCGCTAATTGCGTCCTAACAAACCAATTGATTTCAAGTCAGTGTGTGAACACACCAATACAAATTCTACACGTAATTTACGCACAAAGTGATACACACAACAAAATACCTAACACTCAAACATGCATGCAAGTATCCTCATGTGAACATAGTAGTCAAAACAATTTATCATGAACATAATCCAATCCATGCAACAATTTTGTGCACACAATCACAAGTTATCAAATTTCAGCTTACACACTCATAATTCAGCTGTTTTCTAGGATTTTTATAAAATAGTTCCAACGTTCCAAAAATTCCAATTATTTTACAGCAGGTGACAACTATATTGTAGGAATTTATATAAATTTTCCAAGTCCTAATTCTTTACCATTTAACCATAAATATTAATATACTAGGCTGCAGTCAGATTCGTTGCTTTCTGACTGCAGTCCACGGAAGAATTTATTTAAAAATCACTGATCGTCCAATTAACAAAATTCCAGTTGGAGTTGCCCGGAAATTTCCATACCTAGTTGTTGTACAAATTTCATGATTCGACTCCCTACTGATTATAAAATCCAACTCGATAAACAACTAACAAAATTTCAGGATTTTCACAGCTTTAGTTACTGAACTTATTTGGCCACTTAAAAATATCAAACGACTTCAGAAAAATATGAATCCAGCGCCATTAGATTCGTTATTCAAATCTCTACGTTTTAGACTTTAGAAAATCCGTTTTTCGACAACTAATGACTGAGTTACAGCCAGTTGAAGTCGGCTGTAACTATCACTCAGCAACCTGTTTCAGCATTTTGTTACCACTAATTCGCATAAACCGTCAATATAATGAACCTAGGCGATCAAGAACCGATTTTTCTAACCATAGATCAATACATATATTACATCCATGCAAACCCTCATCAACATCTCTAGTTTTTATAAACAACCACAACCTATGATTTTCAGATTTCGAACAAACATCACTTGCAAACATTATTAACAAATCGGCTAACATAACCTTGCATTCAAACATATAATCCGAAAACAACACAATCACTTCATTCAATCACATATATCCGAATATGATCTTGTAACAAAAGATAAACCCTAACCTTTAATGACTAGGTAAATAAGCCGAGACTTGGACAAGAACCGATTCGGATTGAAGGTAGATCGCGACCGAGAAGATCCGTGACCGAGAAGGGATGTTGTTCGCGACCGAGAAGGGGTGTAATAGGCTGTTTTGTGATTGAGGGAACAAGTGGAAGAGATGGGCTGCCGTCGGCTTCTTTAGATGCTAGGGTTTTGTGTTTTTGATTTTTGTGAAGCAAGGCATGCATGAGTGTGTGTATATATAGCGCAACAAGGTGAAAGGGAAAAGGGAATGGGTTGCGGTTTGGGCTTGTTCTCGGCCGAGAGTGGTTTGGGTTGGTTGGTTTGGGTTTAAAACTTGGTTCACTCCTAGAGTCACAGGGAATCGAGGTTGGTTCGTGTCGCGGTTCGGTTCGGTTCGTGTACATATTTACCATAATTATTTTATAACTAAAACAATCACATAATCGCACATCACGTATTCACTAACTCGTACACGTTTAATACACATAGCACATACTTCATTTGACAAGTTCACTAAATTATCGTAACTATTTCGAGCGTGCAAATTCAAGTCTCCGAATTAATAACTGTGAAGTAGTGCGTTTAAGTTATCCGAAAAACCGGGATGTCACACCATGGTATTGCGCTACTTGTGACTTGGAATGGCTCGTACCTTCTTCCTTCTTTGCTCCTATATGTTACAACTTCATACTTTTAGCTTTCATACGAATTCATTACATATGCATTTTCTTTATTCATCATAGTGTTAAACAACTATGCACACTTCCATTTCTATTCTACTACATCAATTTAACAAGGATTCATATCAAAACACAAGTAAATAAATCTAGGCATTTCATCGAACACCTTGTGTGCGTACCATCAATAAGGCGTAATGTACAAGTAATTAAAGCACATTTTTCCTAGTTCATCCATAGATTATCATAATCATTCAATCTTCATATATCATCATCATAACTATGTATATTTTGTTTCTTATCAAATTATTCATTAAAATACCTTCTACAACTCTACTTGAACATCAACATTACACTAATTTACATATAAACTTCACTAACCTTAATTTTTCACAAATTACCAAGTGGATTTTATCCAAAATCATCAATATAATCAGAATTAAGCATAATACCACTTCTATAAGTCGGAATTATCTAACATTCATGCTTAATGTTATAAAACATTCAAATTTTATACATAACCCATTTCATAAATCATCACTAAAACATAAAATTTGACTTACCGGGTGTTAAGAACACTTAAATGATCATGAATCTTAGTCCGCATTCACTAAAACTTCATCTTCCCTTTCAATTTTGTTGATTTGTGATGTTAGAGGGTTTTTCTTTCTTCTTCTTACTCTAGTCGACACACACATACATCTGATGTATGTGTTAGTGTTTTAATTTTGTGTTTTATTACAACTTATCCAATATTGGTCCCTCAAGTTGGTGTTTATATTATTAATGGCTTATAATCTATTCTTACATATTCATCATTAACTTTTATTAAATAGCACATAAAATTTGGGGTGTTACAAGTCTACCACCTTAAAGGAGGTTTCGTCCTTGAAACCTGAATATGTACCAAATAATTCTGGGTAGTGTCTCGCATATCATCCTCCGCTTCCCATGTGAGATCCGATCCCTTTCGGTGACGCCATTGGACTAAAACTTGTCTAATGGCTTTGTTGCGAAGTTGTTTCACTTTGTAATCTTTTATTGCCACGGACCTTTCAACATAATTTAATCTTTCATCCACTTCGATGTCATCCAAAGGCGCACATGCCATTTCGTCCGCAAGGCATTTTCGTAATTGTGACACATGAAGGTGTTATGAATTCCATTCAACGCCGGTGGAAAATCTAATCAATATGCTACCGTTCCGATCCGAGCTAACACTTTAAAAGGCCCAATATAACGGGGACCTAACTTTCCACGCTTACGAAATCGAATTATACCTTTCCATGGGGAGACTTTTAGCAAAACAAAATCTCCTACATGAAACTCAATCGGACATCTTCGTCGATCTGCATACGATTTTTTTCTATCTTGTGCCGCCTTCAATCTAGATCTAATGATGTCAATCTTTCCATTCGTTTTACCTACGACATCTTTTGACGCGAGTTCTCGCTGTCCCAATTCTCCCCAATAGACCGGGGCTCTACACTTTCTTCCATATAGCATCTCGTAAGGAGCCATTTTTATGTTATTGTGATAACTATTATTATAAGAAAATTCTACCAAGGGTAGATGATCATCCCAATTTCCCCCAAAATCTAAGACACACGCTCTCAACATATCGATCAGCGTTTGAATGGTTCTTTCCGATTGACCCTCCATTTGAGGATGGTAGGCGGTACTCATATGCAACTGAGTCCCCATTTCATCATGAAATTTCTTCCAATACGAGAGGTGACCGTGTGTCCCGATCGGACACCATAGATATGGGAACTCCATGTCGAGATATGATCTCGTTTATATAAACTTCCGCCATTCTTTCCGAAGTATAAGCCTCCCGAATAGGTAAGAAATGGGCACTTTTGGTGAGGTGGTCCATGACCACCCAAATAGCATCATGCCCCTTCCTTGTTTTGGGAAGTTTAGTCACTAGATCCTTTGTTACATGCTCCCACTTCCACACATGAATTTCCAAAGGTTGTAATTTCCCATACGGCTTTTGGTGTGCCGCTTAACTTGAGAACATGTCAAACATTTTGCAACATATTTTTGACGACGTCTCGTTTCATTCCTGGCCACCAGAAATTTTTCTTCAAATCTCGATACATTTTTGTGGCTCCTGGATGAACTGAATACCTAGACTTATGAGCCTCGTCTAAAAGCAGATCTTTCACATCACATTGCCAAGGTATCGAGATTCGACCATACCTTGTTTTCATACCATTCGCATTTTCCTCCAACTTGTGTGTGAAACCTTTAGTTCTTTTCTTCTTTGGATCTTCAGAACTTAACAACTTAATTTGGGCTTCTCGTACTCTTTCAAGAAGATTAGGCGTGACTACCATTCTCGTAGACTTTACCCGAATCGGTGGTGGATTGTCCTTACGATTTAGGGCATCTGCCACTACATTAGTTTTTCCTTGGTGGTAACGGATGTCACAGTCTTAATTCTTAATAAGTTCCAACCACCTTCGTTGCCTCATGTTTAGATCTTTTTGTTCGAAATAGTATTTGAGGCTTTTATGATCCGAGTAAATTGTGCATTTGACCCCGTACAAATAGTGCCTCCATATTTTTAAGGCGAACACTTCTGCCGCCAATTCTAGATCATGAGTTGGGTAGTTACCTTCGTGTTGCTTAAGTTGCCTCGAGGCGTACGCAACGACCTTACCCCTTTGCATCAATACACATCCCAAACCTTGATGTGAGGCATCGGTATACACAACCAAATCTTCCGTTCCATCCGGTAATGTCAACACCGGAGAACTCGAAAGCTTTTCCTTCAAAGTTTGGAATGCCTTTTCTTGTTCATCACTCCATAAGTACTTTTCCTTCTTCTTTGTTAATTTAGTCATAGGTGAGGCTATCTTAGAAAAGTCCTGAATGAACCTCCTATAGTAACCGGCCAAGCCTAAGAAGCTTCTTACTTCACTTGGGTTCTTTGGGGGAACCCATTTCATTACCGCTTCCACTTTAGATGGATCTACTTGAACGCCTTCCGCATTAATCACATGATCAAGAAATTTTACGCCAAAAGGCACACTTTGAAAACTTTACATATAGTCTTTCCTTACAGAGCGTCTCTAGCACTTCGCGTAAGTGAGAAGCATGTTCGACCTCGCTTTGGGAGTATACCAAAATGGCGTCTATTAAAACGATTACAAACTTATCCAACATAGTTCGACATACCCGATTCATTAAATCCATAAACGCGGCCAGAGCATTTGTCAACCCGAAGGACATTACTAGGAACTCGTAGTGTCCGTATAGAGTCCGAAAAGCAGTCTTGGAGACATCCTCTTCTCGTACCCGTAGTTGGTGGTACCCCGATCATAAATCGATTTTTGAGAACCAACTTGCCCCTTGAAGTTGATCAAACATGTCATCAATTCTGGGCAACGGGTAACGATTTTTCATCGTTAGTTTATTTAATTCCCGATAGTCGATACACATTCGCATCGAGCCATCCTTCTTCTTAACGAACAACACGGGTGCTCCCCACGGTGAAACACTTGGACGTATAAAACCCTTATCGAGCAATTCTTGAAGTTGAGTCATTAATTCTTTCATTTCGGTCAGGGCCAACCGGTAAGGAGCCTTAGCTACCGGTTTGGCATTCGGACATAAATCGGTTCTAAATTCCACGTCACGCTCAGGTGGAAGTCCGGGTAAGTCTTCCAGGAACACATCCGGAAACTCACTCACCACTTTGACATCTTCAAGTTTTGGGGCAACTCGATCAGTGTCCATTACATAGGATAGGAAAGCCTTACCCCCATTCCATACGTACTTGACCGCTTGAACAATGGAGCAAAGCTTCAACTCGATCATCTTATCCCCTTGAATACTTACCCGCTTTCCCCCGAGTGTTAAAACATGAATAGTCTTCCTTTCACATTGAATTTCGGCATGGTTTCGGGCTAGCCAATCCATACCTATGACTACCTTGAATTCTCCCAAAATCATCGGAATAAGGTCAATATTAAATTCTTCATCCTCAATTACAATCTAACAATTCCTACATACTTCATGCAATAGATAACTTTTAATATCGGCTATTTCTACTTCTAGGGGCGTTAGTATCTTTTCAATCACAAGAGAAGGATGACATAATAATTCTTTTGAAACAAATGATCAACTAGCCCCGGAATCAAACAACACATGCACATGTATAGAATTAACTAAAAATATACCTGAGACAACATCCGGGTGGGTTTTAGCTTCATCGGATGTCATTTGAAACATCCTTCTGCGTGCCTTAGATGACTCTTCTTTCTTTCCTTCCCTTTTTGCCCCTTGTTGAAGTTTCGGGCATTCTGCTTTAACATGCCCCGGTTGAAAACAATTAAAACACGCCTTTGGATTGTTGGGACACTTGTAATACGGGTGCCCTTCTTGCCCGCAGTTGTAGCATCCCTTCTTACCAAGTAAGCATTCACCCGTGTGAAGTTTCCTGCAAGTTTTACAACTCGGGATTCCACTTTTAGATTTTTCCTTCTTGCCGTGGTCTTGAAACCTTGGCTTCTTCGATGGGCTTGGGTTGGTAGATCTCTCCATCGGCCTTTTCTCCCCCCGTTCCACTTGTCTCTTTAGCTCAATCTCTCTATCCCTTGCCCAATTTATGAGCTCATTTAACGTTTCACATTTGGAGGGAGTTATGAACTCCCGATACTCGGCCTTCAACATGTCGTGATAACAAATAATCTTCATCCTTTCCGTTCCCACTATTTCACAACAAAACTTTAACTTGTCAAGGAAGATATTCGTGATCTCATCGATTGATTCATTTTTTTGACGAAGACATAGAAAGTCCTCTTGAATTCTATCAATGGCGGATTGTGGGCAATGATACTTTAAGAAAGGCTCCTTAAATTCTTGCCACGTAAAAGCTTGAATCTTATCTTCTCCCACCTCCTTGCAATAGGCGTCCCACCAATCCTTAGCTTGGAGTTGGAGTAGGCCCGTTGCAAACATCACATGATCCTCTTTTTCGCATCGACTTCTTGTAAACACTGCTTCCGTACTCGAGATCCACCTTTGGCACGCTATCAGATCAATCTCCCCCTTGTATGGTAAGGGGTTACAAGCCATGAACTCTTTATACGTACACCTCTGAGTTCCTTTCTTGCTTTGGGATTCACTAATCATCTCTTTCAATTCTTCCATCTTGCTCTTCATCATAGTTTCAACCGCTTCTAATACACGACTTTCTACCGCTTGAGCCAATTGAGGAAGATTGGCTTGTATATATTTCTCTGCTTCTTCCGAGATTTTCTCGTTCATTGCTTCTTGTCGCGCTACTTCATCATCATTTATGTTTAACTCATCTGCCATCTACATAAACATTTATTATATTTGTTAATTCACATACTTTACTTCATCACATGTTACTTCATGCCATCACTATTATATTTTATTGACTTTCGTTTCTTATTCATTGTCATAATGATGTACATCATTTCTATACATCTCGTTTCATCTGGTCATTATACATTTCATTCTTCCTACTTTTTTTCATTACAGCATTCTATATTTCGTAACCTTCATTCTTTTCATTCTCAATAGACATGACTCCCTTAAGGATCATATCACGCATACTTTACATCGTAGGGTTTAAACCCATAGCTTTTCATGTACAAACTTTTAAATTTCAAGACACCATAGCATGATGTGAATTTGAATTATAGATTTTGTTAGCTTTACATCATGTTTTGGAACTTTAAATGGGCTTTGGAACGAGTCTAAGGGGGTCCGGGACATCGGGAATGTGAAAAACCAAAACCGGAACGAGTCTCAGGTATATTCGAGTAAAAATATACCTGAGACAACATCCGGGTGGGTTTTAGCTTCATCGGATGTCATTTGAAACATCCTTCTGCGTGCCTTAGATGACTCTTCTTTCTTTCCTTCCCTTTTTGCCCCTTGTTGAAGTTTCGGGCATTCTGCTTTAACATGCCCCGGTTGAAAACAATTAAAACACGCCTTTGGATTGTTGGGACACTTGTAATACGGGTGCCCTTCTTGCCCGCAGTTGTAGCATCCCTTCTTACCAAGTAAGCATTCACCCGTGTGAAGTTTCCTGCAAGTTTTACAACTCGGGATTCCACTTTTAGATTTTTCCTTCTTGCCGTGGTCTTGAAACCTTGGCTTCTCGATGGGCTTGGGTTGGTAGATCTCTCCATCGGCCTTTTCTCCCCCCGTTCCACTTGTCTCTTTAGCTCAATCTCTCTATCCCTTGCCCAATTTATGAGCTCATTTAACGTTTCACATTTGGAGGGAGTTATGAACTCCCGATACTCGGCCTTCAACATGTCGTGATAACAAATAATCTTCATCCTTTCCGTTCCCACTATTTCACAACAAAACTTTAACTTGTCAAGGAAGATATTCGTGATCTCATCGATTGATTCATTTTTTTGACGAAGACGTAGAAGTCCTCTTGAATTCTATCAATGGCGGATTGTGGGCAATGATACTTTAAGAAAGGCTCCTTAAATTCTTGCCACGTTAAAGCTTGAATCTTATCTTCTCCCACCTCCTTGCAATAGGCGTCCCACCAATCCTTAGCTTGGAGTTGGAGTAGGCCCGTTGCAAACATCACATGATCCTCTTTTTCGCATCGACTTCTTGTAAACACTGCTTCCGTACTCGAGATCCACCTTTGGCACGCTATCAGATCAATATCCCCCTTGTATGGTAAGGGGTTACAAGCCATGAACTCTTTATACGTACACCTCTGATTTCCTTTCTTGCTTTGGGATTCACTAATCATCTCTTTCAATTCTTCCATCTTGCTCTTCATCATAGTTTCAACTGCTTCTAATACACGACTTTCTACCTCTTGAGCCAATTGAGGAAGATTGGCTTGTATATATTTCTCTACTTCTCCCGAGATTTTCTCGTTCATTGCTTCTTGTCGCGCTACTTCATCATCATTTATGTTTAATCATCTGGCATCTACATAAACATTTATTATATTTGTTAATTCACATACTTTACTTCATCACATGTTACTTCATGCCATCACTATTATATTTTATTGACTTTCGTTTCTTATTCATTGTCATAGTGATGTACATCATTTCTATACATCTCGTTTCATCTGGTCATTATACATTTCATTCTTCCTACTTTTTTTCATTACAGCATTCTATATTTCGTAACCTTCATTCTTTTCATTCTCAATAGACATGACTCCCTTAAGGATCATATCACGCATACTTTACATCGTAGGGTTTAAACCCATAGCTTTTCATGTTACAAACTTTTAAATTTCAAGACACCATAGCATGATGTGAATTTGAATTATAGATTTTGTTAGCTTTACATCATGTTTTGGAACTTTAAATGGGCTTTGGAACGAGTCTAAGGGGGTCCGGGACATCGGGAATGTGAAAAACCAAAACCGGGAACGAGTCTCAGGTAATATTCGAGTAAAAATATACCTGAGACAACATCCGGGTGGGTTTTAGCTTCATCGGATGTCATTTGAAACATCCTTCTGCGTGCCTTAGATGACTCTTCTTTCTTTCCTTCCCTTTTTGCCCCTTGTTGAAGTTTCGGGCATTCTGCTTTAACATGCCCCGGTTGAAAACAATTAAAACACGCCTTTGGATTGTTGGGACACTTGTAATACGGGTGCCCTTCTTGCCCGCAGTTGTAGCATCCCTTCTTACCAAGTAAGCATTCACCCGTGTGAAGTTTCCCGCAAGTTTTACAACTTGGGATTCCACTTTTAGATTTTTCCTTCTTGCCGTGGTCTTGAAACCTTGGCTTCTTCGATGGGCTTGGGTTGGTAGATCTCTCCATCGGCCTTTCTCTCCCCCGTTCCACTTGTCTCTTTAGCTCAATCTCTCTATCCCTTGCCCAATTTATGAGCTCATTTAACGTTTCACATTTGGAGGGAGTTATGAACTCCCGATACTCGGCCTTCAACATGTCGTGATAACAAATAATCTTCATCCTTTCCGTTCCCACTATTTCACAACAAAACTTTAACTTGTCAAGGAAGATATTCGTGATCTCATCGATTGATTCATTTTTTTGACGAAGACGTAGAAAGTCCTCTTGAATTCTATCAATGGCGGATTGTGGGCAATGATACTTTAAGAAAGGCTCCTTAAATTCTTGCCACGTTAAAGCTTGAATCTTATCTTCTCCCACCTCCTTGCAATAGGCGTCCCACCAATCCTTAGCTTGGAGTTGGAGTAGGCCCGTTGCAAACATCACATGATCCTCTTTTTCGCATCGACTTCTTGTAAACACTGCTTCCGTACTCGAGATCCACCTTTGGCACGCTATCAGATCAATATCCCCCTTGTATGGTAAGGGGTTACAAGCCATGAACTCTTTATACGTACACCTCTGATTTCCTTTCTTGCTTTGGGATTCACTAATCATCTCTTTCAATTCTTCCATCTTGCTCTTCATCATAGTTTCAACTGCTTCTAATACACGACTTTCTACCTCTTGAGCCAATTGAGGAAGATTGGCTTGTATATATTTCTCTACTTCTCCCGAGATTTTCTCGTCATTGCTTCTTGTCGCGCTACTTCATCATCATTTATGTTTAACTCATCTGGCATCTACATAAACATTTATTATATTTGTTAATTCACATACTTTACTTCATCACATGTTACTTCATGCCATCACTATTATATTTTATTGACTTTCGTTTCTTATTCATTGTCATAGTGATGTACATCATTTCTATACATCTCGTTTCATCTGGTCATTATACATTTCATTCTTCCTACTTTTTTTCATTACAGCATTCTATATTTCGTAACCTTCATTCTTTTCATTCTCAATAGACATGACTCCCTTAAGGATCATATCACGCATACTTTACATCGTAGGGTTTAAAACCCATAGCTTTTCATGTTACAAACTTTTAAATTTCAAGACACCATAGCATGATGTGAATTTGAATTATAGATTTTGTTAGCTTTACATCATGTTTTGGAACTTTAAATGGGCTTTGGAACGAGTCTAAGGGGGTCCGGGACATCGGGAATGTGAAAAACCAAAACCGGGAACGAGTCTCAGGTATATTCGAGTAAAAATATACCTGAGACAACATCCGGGTGGGTTTTAGCTTCATCGGATGTCATTTGAAACATCCTTCTGCGTGCCTTAGATGACTCTTCTTTCTTTCCTTCCCTTTTTGCCCCTTGTTGAAGTTTCGGGCATTCTGCTTTAACATGCCCCGGTTGAAAACAATTAAAACACGCCTTTGGATTGTTGGGACACTTGTAATACGGGTGCCCTTCTTGCCCGCAGTTGTAGCATCCCTTCTTACCAAGTAAGCATTCACCCGTGTGAAGTTTCCCGCAAGTTTTACAACTTGGGATTCCACTTTTAGATTTTTCCTTCTTGCCGTGGTCTTGAAACCTTGGCTTCTTCGATGGGCTTGGGTTGGTAGATCTCTCCATCGGCCTTTTCTCCCCCCGTTCCACTTGTCTCTTTAGCTCAATCTCTCTATCCCTTGCCCAATTTATGAGCTCATTTAACGTTTCACATTTGGAGGGAGTTATGAACTCCCGATACTCGGCCTTCAACATGTCGTGATAACAAATAATCTTCATCCTTTCCGTTCCCACTATTTCACAACAAAACTTTAACTTGTCAAGGAAGATATTCGTGATCTCATCGATTGATTCATTTTTTTGACGAAGACGTAGAAAGTCCTCTTGAATTCTATCAATGGCGGATTGTGGGCAATGATACTTTAAGAAAGGCTCCTTAAATTCTTGCCACGTTAAAGCTTGAATCTTATCTTCTCCCACCTCCTTGCAATAGGCGTCCCACCAATCCTTAGCTTGGAGTTGGAGTAGGCCCGTTGCAAACATCACATGATCCTCTTTTTCGCATCGACTTCTTGTAAACACTGCTTCCGTACTCGAGATCCACCTTTGGCACGCTATCAGATCAATCTCCCCCTTGTATGGTAAGGGGTTACAAGCCATGAACTCTTTATACGTACACCTCTGAGTTCCTTTCTTGCTTTGGGATTCACTAATCATCTCTTTCAATTCTTCCATCTTGCTCGTCATCATAGTTTCAACCGCTTCTAATACACGACTTTCTACCTCTTGAGCCAATTGAGGAAGATTGGCTTGTATATATTTCTCTACTTCTTCCGAGATTTTCTCGTTCATTGCTTCTTGTCGCGCTACTTCATCATCATTTATGTTTAACTCATCTGCCATCTACATAAACATTTATTATATTTGTTAATTCACATACTTTACTTCATCACATGTTACTTCATGCCATCACTATTATATTTTATTGACTTTCGTTTCTTATTCATTGTCATAATGATGTACATCATTTCTATACATCTCGTTTCATCTGGTCATTATACATTTCATTCTTCCTACTTTTTTTCATTACAGCATTCTATATTTCGTAACCTTCATTCTTTTCATTCTCAATAGACATGACTCCCTTAAGGATCATATCACACATACTTTACATCGTAGGGTTTAAACCCATAGCTTTTCATGTTACAAACTTTTAAATTTCAAGACACCATAGCATGATGTGAATTTGAATTATAGATTTTGTTAGCTTTACATCATGTTTTGGAACTTTAAATGGGCTTTGGAACGAGTCTAAGGGGGTCAGGGACATCGGGAATGTGAAAAACCAAAACCGGGGACAAAACGGACGAAACAAACCTGCATCAGCATCACGTTTGAGGCCCGTAAACAGTAGGTAGGGCGTATTTTGGGGCGTATTTTAGGCCGTATTTTACTGGGTAGGCCGTAATTTCCGGCCCCTGGGGGTTTGGACAACATAACTCGCATCTCCCGAAAATGTTCCAACTCTTCTCCTTCATATTACCCATCTTCTAAAACCCCTCTCATAACATTACCCGTCAAATTGAAATACCAAATTTTTTTTACCTCTATCAAGCCTTGGAGCGAACACAACCTTCGTACGAGCTTTCGGTTTGAGTTCAAGCATTCACTTTAATGCTTGAATCCCTCAAACCTAGGCTCTGATACCAACTTGAGACGCCCAAAATTTTATACGGTCAAAACAACATATAAAAACGTCAAGATTTAAAACTTTCTTTTTCATCATTCATATTTTTACCAAAATGC
Source organism: Scalesia atractyloides (assembly GCA_947069175.1). Lineage (NCBI taxonomy): Eukaryota > Viridiplantae > Streptophyta > Magnoliopsida > Asterales > Asteraceae > Scalesia > Scalesia atractyloides. The sequence goes on from CAMTDV010000024.1 coordinate 64,690,833, forward strand.
CCATGTCTAGTTCGAGTAAACACAACCATCGAAAGTTCATCACGAGTGTTGACCCGAACTACCTTAGCAAAATACAAGTCCCTAAACTTACTTACGAAAATCCTAAATATTCAGTTAACATTTACAACCAAAAGAGTTTTGACCCGTTTAAAATAAACATGAACCAGAAGCGTAAAAAGGGCGGTGTAGTGTGTTCGATCCAAGCTCGCCATCTTCAAATATGAGATTTTCCTATCATACAATACACAAATATTCGTTAGTAAAATTCTTTAATCTTAACATTTACATCTACCATTACATCACATATTGACCCATTACCAAGGTCAAAATAATAATTCATGCAGTCATCATTCATTCCTTTCATACTAAAAATTCCGATTAGAAACGGACATTTGCTTTTACCATTCCTTCATAAGTAACATCTTTAATCCATCCGACCCGTTCGTAACGGGTAAATTCATAACCGTTTTGTCATCTCGAAACTTCATTCGTTTTGACCCGTTTAAAACGAGTCGTTACATATCCATTTCTAGTTCTTATTATTCATCTATTTTGACCCGTTCATGTCGGATCATTATACATACTTCATAATCGTTCGATATTTCATACATCACATTTACCATACTTCGAACTATAATTTATAAACTAGTAGAAAATAAACAGAGGCTTATGTCATAATCTACGATATTATAATGTGAAGTTCACGAGAACTTACCATGGTATTGCGCTACTTGTGACTTGGAATGGCTCGTACCTTCTTCCTTCTTTGCTCCTATATGTTACAACTTCATACTTTTAGCTTTCATACGAATTCATTACATATGCATTTTCTTTATTCATCATAGTGTTAAACAACTATGCACACTTCCATTTCTATTCTACTACATCAATTTAAAAAGGATTCATATCAAAACACAAGTAAATAAATCTAGGCATTTCATCGAACACCTTGTGTGCGTACCATCAATAAGGCATAATGTACAAGTAATTAAAGCACATTTTTTCTTAGTTCAACCATAGATTATCATAATCATTCAATCTTCATATATCATCATCATAACCATATATAATTTGTTTCTTATCAAATAATTCATTAAAATACCTTCTACAACTCTACTTGAACATCAACACTACACTAAATTACATATAAACTTCACTAACCTTCATTTTTCACAAATACCAAGTGGGTTTTACCCAAAATCATAAGTATGATCAGAATTAAGCACAATACCACTTCTATAAGTCAGAATTATCTAACATTCATGCTCAATTTTATAACACATTCACATTTTATACATAACCCATTTCATAAATCATCACTAAAACATAAAATTAGACTTACCGGGTGTTAAGAACACTTAAATGATCATAAATCTTAGTCCATGCATTCACTTAAACTTCATCTTCCCTTTCAATTTTGTTGATTTGTGATGTTAGAGGGTTTTTCTTTCTTCTTCTTACTCTAGTCGACACACACATAAATATGATGTATGTGTTTGTGTTTTAATTTTGTGTTTTATTAAATCATCTTTCAACTTATCCAATATTGGTCCCTCAAGTTGGTGTTTATATTATTAATGGCTTATAATCTATTCTTACATATTCATCATTAACTTTTATTAAATAGCACATAAAATTTGGGGTGTTACCCTATTTTGTCATTTTATTTAAAAATGAACTCCAATGAACTTGCAAATGATTTAGGTACTAATATGTTAACATGTTTAACATATTTTGATGTTACAAATTTGCCCATAAACCGAGTTTTCATATAATATCATAAAATATGCTTTAAAGTGACCGAAAGGCCCTTTCGAGGCATAGAACGGTTTTAAACGTAATGTATCATACTAGACTCATTACTTACTGATATAATATCATGATTAGGATATTTTGGGATATCATTTATGTTTATAAGCTGAGTTTATGCAAAAGTTCTTATAATACACTCTTAGATGACGATAATGCCCTTGTGGCACATAAAATGAATTTAAAGCATGATTTTCTTACAAAACCTTTTACCTACTGATGTGTTATACTAAATAACATATCTTAATCATGTAAACCTGTTTATAATATTAGTTTTCACAAAATATCGCAAATATCGTCATTTAACGACTTTAACGCCTTTTCGGCGCGTAGTATGGTTTTAAACCATATTTACCAATCAAGACTTGTTACCTACCGATTTTATAACTCATTTGAAATATTTTTATAGTAGGTACATAATATAAACTCAGAATCCCAAATAAGCTTTCGAAAACTATGTGTGAAATGACCAAAATGCCGGTGCATAGTTTGGTCTTAAACTATAAAACACACATATGTTTGATATCCTACTGATATTATATCATGAATAATGTTTTTTCATATAATATTTATGGTCGTAACATCAGATTGTATGCAAGTTCTTTTTATACATCGCTAAATGACCAAAACGCCCTTATAAGGCATTGTTTAATTTTAAAACCTTAACGGACATACAAGTTGATATCCTACTGATATTATAACTTGTTTAAAGTATATTGGCATATGAAACTTGTTCATAACTCATCCGGTTACCCGGTATCGCTTATATGCGTACGGTTAAGCCTACGTGACAAGTTTACGTAATTTAACCAAAACGGGTTTAACCTTATCATTTTTATTTTCAAAATCTAGAATGCTATATGTTTACCTATATTATACAAGTCCTTGTACTTGTCGGGTTTAAACTACGTTCTATTCCGGTATTCGCTTAATCAAGCGTCTTGTACCGTTTTGATACTTAAGCTAGCCGATCTTCTATGACTTAAATAAGATCCGTTAGCATTCTAATTGGTTGTTTATACCATAATTCCAGACTAGAGCCTTCCGGTAAAATTGTACCTACGCTTACTTAATTGAATACGGCTGAGTTATTATAAATCTTACATTATAAGAAGAGTGCTAGCTCAGGTAAATACTTTTAACCTATTTTTTCCTATACGGCTTGGATACGGTAAATTATTACCGCATGGTTGGGTATGGGATTCGAAGACCTTTGTGTCAGGAAATTCAAATAACCCTGTTTTAATTCGTATTGCTTGACTTAAACATTGGGGGTTAATGGTCCTAAATATCCTTGACTCATTTAATTGTAAGTGACCATGACCTAAGCGCGGGGTGTAGGCATACACCTAACAGATGCGAAACGGTTTATTAAATAATTTTATAGCCCAATATGGGTTTTCCCAATAAGGGAATAAGTGGTGTGCCGGTTAATCATGGACCGACATAGTTTCCGGGCCCTGTATGTATTGTCAAGTTATGTAAAACTGATAACATGAGATATAGTTTGTCCTAAGTATAAAAGATTTTCCGTGCCTTATGCACCTATGTCAAATTTTGAAAAGTTTTTCAAAATGTGTCGGTTGATTGTATAGACCAGTGTAAACTGACGTATTTTCAGAAGTATAAACTACAGTACAAATACGTAAATAGGCTGGATGCTGCTCAGTAGCAACATAAGAGGATCTTGCAAGTCCTTAGATGTGCCCAAAGTTGTTGAACATCTTTTGTATATATTTTGATCCGCCTGTGGATTATTATTATTACAAACTCATTTGTAATTATTAATTTAGTATTTTCGGACAATTGAGTTGTAATAACATTTTATATTCCAAGACTTCCGCTATGCTATTATGTGTTGTTTGGTTATGATGATATCAATATACGTCACAATATTCCCCACCGAGCCACCAGGTTATTCGTGGAAATTGGGGTGTGACACTTAATATATTTATTATTAAATCATGAAGTTTGAGAAACGTTAGCTTAGGTTTTTTGTTTTTTTTTGTGTTTTTTTTCTTTTGTATATTTTGTTTTCTTTTTGATTCTTTTTTCTTTTCTATATTACCCCCTTTATTATTCACCACTGAAACTTCTTTTCTTAACCTTTTAAAAAGTTATTAAATGTCATTTTTATCCCTCTCGTTTTATTTTGCTTATATGTACGTGTCGCTATAGATTCAAGTTGTTTTTACGTTTTCGTGTGTCTATTACTTTTTGGACAAGTTAATTTTGAGTTAAATATTTGGTTGGTTTTTGTGCTTTGTAGAAATTATAGACTTGGTCCAAAGCTTTAATAATTACAGAATTGATTATAGTGGTTGCAATTTTTGCACTTGGGTAGTCCTTTTCACTAACCTCTGTTAATTCTCTCAGTTAACTATGTATAAAATGACTAGAATACCCCTGTGCAATTAAAAAAAATAAAAGAATATAACATGGGTCCACCATCTCTCTCTCTCTCTCTCTCTCTCTCTCTCCTCTCTCTCTCTCTCTCTCTCTCTCTCTCTCTCCTCCAGAAACCTTACAACCACCTCCACTGTCACCTTCAACCCCCACCTCCACTGTTAACCCACCACCACCACTCCCGTTGTCACCTTCAACCCACCACCACCTCAACTTTCAACCCACCGCCACACCTCCACCTTCACCTTCAACCCACCACCAACTCCACCTTCACCACCACCACTACCTTCACCTTCAACCCACCACCTTCACCTTCAACTCACCACCTCCGCCATCCAAAACACTTTTGAATCTGTAATTATTGAACCACAAAAGAAGCTGATTTGATTCCAATCTCTAAGATATCCGGCGAGAATAAAAGCCTTAAATGTTTTCCTAGACGGCGACTAGGGTTTTGCCGGAGATCTGTAACAAAAGACAGGGGAGGGCGGAGGAGGATGGTGGTGGTTAGGGTTGCAGACAGCGGAAGAAAAGGATGGTCCTTTTACCCATATTAAGATCCGAAAGTGTTTGAGATGGTGGTGGTGGGTTGATGGTGGAGGTGGTTCTAAGGTTTCTGGAGAGAAAGAGAGAGAAGAGGAGGATGAAGAAGATGGTGGACCCATTATGCTCAGTTGTTGCATTTTAGACACACTAAAGTGAGAAAGTTAAAGAGGTTAATGATAAGGACAACCCGAGTGCAAAAATTGCAACCACTAGAACCAACTCGTAATTATTGAGGCCTTGAAGTTTGTAATTTCTGCAAACCACAGAGACCAACCAGGCATTTAACTCGTTAATTTTTATAGTAAAATTAAGCATGTTCAATAGAAAGAAAGGATTTCAAATTAGCAACTTTTTATTTCTTCTCATACAAGCATCAAGTGGTACTGATGTTAGTCATGTTGGTGATTTTTAAGGATTTGTTTTGGTATCAAGATAAAAAAATAAATCCAGTAAAACGGTTAGGTCGGGGTAATAAATGAAAACAGATTCAAATTAAAACCCGCTTTTTTATAAGCACTAAATTTGTTCATGTCAAAAGGATTTTTGACTGAAGTATAAAGTTATATTGGCTTTACAACATAGCGATAATGGTGACTTGGCAATGGTAGTGACAAATGCAACATCAACATTGGTTGTAACGACACTGGTGGCAATGACAGGCAATAGCTGTGCGCTAGATATTGATAGTAGGTGGCGTCACAACATTTGTTATCGATCTAAGTCAGCAAGTTTTATTCACATTAACTCATTTTTAAGAATAGGTCATTGTTAGACGTAGAACCACACCAGTCATTGTTAGATGTAGAACCACTGTATTAGCCTAACCAGGTATGGTTAAAAACCGGTTTTAAAACATAGTGTAGAACTATATTAGTTACTCACATTAACTCATTATTGAAAGTCAAGAAACGACGGGTTTAGACGGATGTTTGGGTAGAAAAGAAGTAATTCGGTATAATGTTATTAAGAATGGAGTAGAAGTAGAAGTTGAATGATTCATTCATACCGAAAGAATTTACATCGTTACAAGCTAGAGAAATTGGAAATTTCTCCAGCATTTCCCCTCTGGGAACTCTAAAAGTTATCTAACAAATGAACACACAACACCATATATAGTAGTGTTATCCTCGTGCGTACTGAGATCTTTAACTTCGAACGAAGTAGTTACCTTCGTACGGAGTGACTACTTCGTACGAAGTGACATTTATACACCTTTCTCGTCCACTCTTAAGTTATGTGTTCGTATCTAATCTATACAATATTCAACACACATACTCCATCTAGCCTATTCGCACAGTGATAAACATAATATGCACCAACAATTTCCCCCTTGGTGTCATGTCGAAGCTTGATCTTGATCTTGATCGAAATATGAAAGCTGTGTTTCAATATTCTGCAACTTCAATCACGATAACAAATTTTTAGTCTTCTCCGTTAGACCCAACAACAACTTAATCAACAAACATCATCATTCCCCGACGGTTAGTCGAAAAACAATTCCTCTGCTCAAAGATTAAACATTCTGACACTTTAGACTATCATCCAACATTCTGACACTTTAGACTATTATCGACAATACAGTTGCATCATCCAGAAGCTAATCCTACTAACCGCTTGACGAAGATCCAGGGCTCAAACCCTAAGACGTCAATTTGTTCACAATCTGAAGAATCCGAACTTCCTATGATCTTAGACTAACGAATCCAAAACCCTATGTATCCCCGGATAATCTGAAATCGGAACCACCCAAATACTGTTGCATAGTCACGGATTTAAAAAAAGCTGGAATTTCAATATATTCTATGAAATTTTTATTCCCCCTCATTTTTGCAAATTCTGACCCCTCTAAAACTTATCACTGAATTTCCCCCTCAAATCTGGAAAATTTAGTTTTTTTCTAATCTCTGAAAAAACTCAATTATGCCGAAAATGTGTCATTTTGATCCACAAAAGTCAGTTTTCATCAATACGGATTTTACGTTACGGCCCATTCATAGTCACTATACCAAATGATATCATTCTGCACATGTATCAACTACCCCACTATCTTCAACAATCTGTGATCGCATCATCATATCTATTCTCTGAAGCTCTCGACGGTGTCCCCGAACATCCCGTATTTGTCGTTAAAATACCAAAAAAGTTTCTATCACCAAATTTTTTCTGGATATTCGTCTCATCACCACGATCAACAAATTTTTTCAATGCTTTTTAGAGACATTTTGGTTACCTTCGTACGAGGGTAACTTACCTTCGTGCAAAGATGATACTTCGTACGAACATGGTACCTTCGTTTGAATGAATCTGATTACGTTTTTCAATCCAAAATCTTTATTTATTCAAATTTCTTGATGATTCTTTCACATACTAGGTCAAAATTATTTCTAAACAATCCTATGGTTTCAATTTTAGTTTTTGTCTGTGGATTGTCCGTTTATTTGATGATTTACATCTAAAAACCCTCAAAAGTCCATAATAGTCCAAAAGTCATGAGCATAGGTGATTCAATCAACTGTTAGATCAATTAAATCGGTACCGTAGCTCTGATGCCAATTAAAAGTTCAGGAAACGGTGGGTTAAACGGAAGTTTGGGTAGAAAAGAACTAATTTGGTAAAATGTTATTAAGAATGGCGTAGAAGCAGAAGTCGAATGATTTATTTATAGCGAAAGAGTTTACATCGTTACAAGCTGGATAAATTGGAAATTTCTTCAGCATTTCCCCTCTGGGAACTCCAAACTTATTTAACAAAGGAACATACAACATGAGTGTTATCCTCGTGCGAACTAAGATCTTTAACTTCGTACGAAGTAGTTACCTTCGTACGAAGTGACAATTATACACCTTTCTCGTCCGCTCTTTAGTCATGTGTTTGTATCTAATCTATACAATATTCAACACACGCTCTATCTAGCCTATTTGCACAATGACGGACATAGTATGCACCAACAATTATTAGAATGGGTCATTGCCGGCTTCACGCACTTGGCGGTTGGCACCCCTTCGCGTGATGTTTAACACCCCATGCAATGAAGTGTAGTGAGGTAAAGTCCACTACATACGGTGTAGGTAGTCTAAGATAAAGGTATATGTAATCCGATATATGTAATCCTTTGATCTCATTAACCTAGATATTCAGAATTTAATGTTGATTTTTTGTGTAATCGGAAGATTTATTACTTTATGCTTTTAAAGCAATCAACTTGAAGTTTACAAATTTTCCTCTTTGACATTTCTATAACAGCCAGGCTATCACTAAAACCAGAGTAAAATGCTAAAATCGTTCCTGAAGTTTGAACACTTTTTCTGTTACATCCAAAATAATAATTTTTTTGTAACTGTACCATGACGTTTCATTTTTGTTGTCATTTCCATCCAAATCACCAACTCAATTAAAATGTACCGTTATCTCAGTGACGAGTTTGCAATTTATCCATATATTATTTTTTTTTGTTTTTAAAATTTCAAAATTTGTAATTATAAATATACAACATGTACACACTTATATATATATATATATATAACACACACACACATTTATTTTTATTTCAATTTTTTTGACCTTTAATAAAAATAATAATATTAAATTAACGATTCTTGGTATGACGAGAGAGACGGGTGGTATTGATGTTTGGTACGACGGGTCGATCAGGAAAGATGAGGTACGAGTGCCGATATACACGGGGTGATTGTGGCGACGCCAATGGTGGTGATGATGAAAGGAGTGGAAGTGGGGAAGAGAGAATGACAGGAGAGGGAGAGAGGGTGTGTGTATATAAAATTATAAATGAGTGTGTATATGTATATATATATAATAATAATTTATTATTATTTTTTATTTAAAGGTAAAAAACAAAATTTAAAAAATAAGTGTATATATAAATGTGTGTATATGTATATATATTATATTATTAATTATTTTTAGACAAAAAATAAAATTTAAAAAACAGAAAAATAAATTGGTAAATTGCTAAAATCGTTCCTGAGTTAACGATACATTTAACTGGATTTGTGATATGGATGGAAATGATAAAAAATGAAATATTTATGATCCAGTTACAAATAATAATAATAATAATAATAATAATAATAATAATAATAATAATAATAATAATAATAATAATAATAATAATAATAATCTTATTTTAAATGTAATAGACTTCAGAAACGATTTTACTCACTAAAACAATATCCCGTCCATTCAATAATACACATCAAAATTTGCTCCCAAAATGCAGAGTCCAGTCATGCAATTATTTATTTCTAATCATCATTGTTTTACTTTTATTCTTATTTTTCTTGTATTTTTTGCAGTATTCTAAATAGGTGTTTACACTAGTTTTTATTTTTAAAGTTTAATAAATATACAGCTAACTTTTTGTTGTTTAACTACTTTGATAATCTACAATAAGAAATACATCCTTATCATAATAAGACATTATTGTGGAAAGGTTCAAATTACTATTTTTCTAAAATAGGAAGTCATAGAAAGCGTATCAAATAGACTCTGGTTGAGCTCATTTTAGCAACATTGGAAACGTATTGTTGAACTCTACAATCTTAGGTTTTAGGTTTTCGCTTTGAGATTTTTGCTTATAGATTTTAGAATTTTTGTTTATACCATCGTGTCTTTTTATTTGGCATTGTGTGTTCTTTATTTGCATCATTGTGAATTTTTTGCGATTCATTATATTTCTTTTTTCCTCGATTATGTTATATTTTACGACTGTTGTGTTATTTTGACGATTTATTGTATATTTGTACACTTCCTAAATTTAGTAGACTCTATAGAATAATTTTAACGCTCACTTATTATTAATGTTTCAATTTCAATTCTTAATGTAGAGTTTAAGTTAATCTATAGTGATAACTATAATTTATTAAAAATTGTATAGTGAACTATTATTTATTAAGTTATAATTTATATTTATTTAAAAATGTACAGTGATAACTATTATTTGTTAAGTTATAATTTATGGAGTTAAATGCTTGGTTAGTCCCATGTGGTTTGCAAATATTGCAGACTTGTGTCCAGTGGTTCACTAATTACACGCTTGGTCCCGATGTTTGTAATTTTTGCACTCGTGTGGTCCTTACCACTAACCAATGTTAAATTTATGAGTTAAGTGAGTGCAAAATGATAAATTACCCCTAAACAATTGAACACATAAAAAACAAAAACAGATGGGCCCACCTTCTCATCTTCTTCTTGCCCACCTCTCTCTTTCCCTCTGTAAAACCCACCACCACCTCCACCTCCAACCCACCACCACTACCACCTCATCCACCGTCAACCCACCACCTCCACAGTACATATATTTAAAACCACCACTTCAACCCACCTCCACCGTCAATACACCACCTCCCCGCCACCTCCACCTTTAACCGACAACCACCACCTCCACCACCAACACAACCGCAGCACCAACAGTCAAACACACCGGAAAAAACGATGAATCACCGTCACCAATCACTGTCTCCCCAAACCACCATCACCATCTATGTTAAAACCACCGTCTCCCCAAAAAGACCGTTCAGGCAAAATAAATAGCTTCTTAGCTTTTTTTTAGAGATAAATGGCACTCGTGAGTTGCAGATATCTCATTTGATTCTATATTTATAATGTCGTATTGTTTCCACTTAGGATTTTGAATTATTTCAACCATGAAGATCAAATCAATCATCTTCAATCATCTGGGAAGAACCAATTCATTTCAATTTCAGTGCAATGCGAGGGAATCTAGCTTTACCGGTCAAAAGTAGGCTATGAAACATTTTTAAGTTGTAATAACATGACTTTAAGAAACCCGTGTATATTAGCAAAACCCATGACCATCTACGTCCGAACTGAAAACAAACCTGCCAGAAAAAAAGGATCCGACAAACAAGCCTATCGTTGCGCGCCGCCTCTGGTGGTTTTTTAAAGAATATGCTGCAAACGAGCCTACAAGGGAGTCGGTCGTAAGGGATCACCGGAGGACGCCGGAATTATGCCGTTCTTAGAGAGAGAGGGGAGAATGAATGGATAAATGTTTAGATGTGTGGTATTAGGGGAGAGATAGAGAAATGAAAAAGGTGAGGATGTGGGCCCATATGTGTTGTTTGTTATGTCAGGGGTAACTTAATCATTTTACACACACTTAACTAATAAATTTAACATAAGTTAGTGATAAGGATCACCGAGTGCAAAAATTACAATTATTCAGACCAACTTTGTAATTAGTAAACCACTAGGACCAAGTCTGCAATTTTCGCAAACCACAGGGACCACCAAGCATTTAACTCTAATTTATATAATTTAAATTCTAGTTAATATATTTACTTTATATAAAAAGATTATGAGAATCAAAAGAACTCGTAATGAAAAGATATCGCCATATCAGTTACACATTCAAGTGTCTCACACAAATATGTAACTAGTCACAATTAGTATGTGTGACTATGGTCTTGGGTTCAAATCTCGTATATGATATTTTGCCGTTAAGAAAAACAAAGGTTATTATAGCTCAGTGATATTTTCGTGTGAGATAAGTCTTAGGAACTATTAAGTTCTAAGTGTGATTTCTATAAAGAGTTTTTCCCCAAATTTATTGGGTTTTCTCCTGAATTGGTGTATAGACATTATTGCCTAGTGGAGATAGATATGAGTTGTACGATGATACTCTAGTGGTCCGTGAATGATTCAAATATGTCGTTCGAAAAAAACAAGGTTAGTTAAGTTTCTATATTTTTAGGAAGGAATATTGGATTTTAATAATCCCGACTATTCGCCGTTGGCAGCCAACAGTCCCAACTTCAAAAATTACCAATGGCAGTCCCAGTTATTGACATATGGGCCACCAATGGACCCTGAGTAACGAAACCCTAACGCCGTTAGTCCCCGGTCACCGGAAAACCGTTTTTGGCCAAAAAAAGGTTTTCTAAACGTCTGATCTAAGGTTACAAAGAGGTTTGGACGAAAATGTTGAGTTCTCCGGCTAAAAAGTTGAGTTTTCCGGCAAAAAAGAAGTTTTCCGGCGACTTAATAATTGGGGCTTTTACTAGAAAAAAGTTCTAAAGGTCCGTAATAAGGTTACAAAGTGGTTTGGGACGAAAATGTTGAGTTTCCCGGCCAAAACGTTTTTCCGACGACCGGAGACTAACGACGTTAGGGTTCTATTGTCAGGGTCCATTGGAAGCCAATATGTTAATAGTTGGGACTGTTCAGTGGTTTATTTTTTAAGTTGAGATTGTTGGCGGCCAACATTGAATAGATGGGATTATTATAGTGGACAGACATTATTGCCTAGTGGAGATGAATATGAATGGTACGATTATACTCTAGTGGTCCGTCAATGATTCAAATATTTCGTTCGAAAAAAAAGAAGGTTAGTTGAAGTTTCTATATTTTTAGGAAACATAACGTTTTCTATTTTTTAAAGGATTTGATTTTCAATATGTTTCACATGAAAAATATTTTACATTTTCAGTTTAGAGAGGTTAACATTAGAGGGAAAAAACAATCATTTACAGATCTTCATAATCATCGTAAATCGGTTCTTAAACGTCATTTTTACCAAATTTTTATTGCAAAGTTGCTATAATGTGTCCATCTTTATGACCTAAATCATTTGCGAGTAATGTTAGCCGTTAAAAGAAAGTACGTCTTAAATTTTTTATCGAACTTTTTAAAAGAGTTAAGAGTGAGATTCATTTCAGTCTCCAGTTTTATCAAAATTACAATGTTAAATCTTTTAAATGTCTGTTTTTAAAAAAAAAAAAAAAAAATCTTTCAATGTCAAATATATAGAAATATAACATATTGGCCATAAGAAAATTATTAGCTAATTATTAAAATATATCATCAAACGTACCACAATTCCTATGTATAGAAGAAAAAAAACATGGTAATTAACTTGAAATGTTCCAATGAAAAGAACAAATATAATAAAACGTCTAGTGTAGTCACATCTACCCTGTCTTCACAACTTTATAAATTACAGCATATCTATCGTAAAAAAAAAAAAAATACAAAACAAATTCAAACTCTCACAAAAAATATACTTAATTCAGGACCACTATTACCATCCGGATTCATCATGTAATAAGTCTCGGAATCCTTTGATCCGATCACTCGTTCAAAATGCGCTCGCATGTACGTTAATTCTCCATCTGTTGATGGAGATGCGACAATAATCTCAGTCGCATCAGCATCATCACTGTTACTGTTACTGTTAGTGTTACTATCACCAGCTGTCGGAAGCACTCCTGCCCCCATAGAAATTGCATGCAACATTTGCATAACGTATAAATCATCATCCGTTGGCTCTCTTTTCACACCATACCCCATTTTCTTACCATTGCAATACATCGTCCATATCGGCTCGTCCACGAGCTTCGTCTTCCCGCCTCGTTTTTCGCACTCCATCGCGATTCTAACGAGCCCCAACCCCATTTCTTGTAGAAGTTTTCCCGTTGGAATTGAGAGTTCTAGTAAAAGAACCGGTAAACACCTCGGGCTTTCTTGGATAGCAAGGTTGATTCGGGTTTTTCGGTAGCCGAAAAGGGTGCCCGTCATTCGGGTCCCACCGTGGATGTGGTGGTTGTCATGTTGATTATGGAGGGAGACCGGGAATTTACACGCGGCAGGAGTTATGATGGGGAATGAGCGAAAAACAGAACGGACACGACGAAAGATTTTGGTCGATTTCGATGGGTTTTTTCGGGGGGAAGAGGGTTGTAGGGATACTCCTGGCGACCGGGAGGGTGACGGAGACGATGACGGTGGTGGTGGCGACGACGGCGGTGACTTTTTTGGGCCGGCCATGGGATTAAAGGGTGGTTTGGTAGAAAATGGTGGTGAGAGTGTAGTAAGTATATAGAGGGTGTGGAAAGGAGGGGTGGGATGCACGTTTTTTTTAAGTTCAGTTTCTCCGTGTGGAAACTCATTGACTTCCTTTCAATAAATCGATTTTTTAGTTGAGTTACAAACTAGAATAATTACTTGTATATATATATATATTCAATGGAAACAGTAATCAAACGGACTTTAAATACATAACCAGTATATGGCTTTTTCTTACCTTTTAATAAGACTCTTAATGGTATTGGTTTAGCACTTAATGGTTAAGACTGTTTGTTTCGCGACTAGATGTATGAATGATTCAGACATTTGCCTCTAAATAGTTAAGCATTATACGTCTGAATGGTTAAGACATCTAATCTAAATAGGTCAAAAACTTAGTGTTCCTTGTGACCCAGGTTCGACTTCCCACTCTCCCCGTTACTTTTTGCGGCATCCAGGTGAAGGGCAAATACGGGTGGCGCTGGTTCGTCTTGGATGGGAGGCGAGGTTTTACCCATTATTCCACTGTCGTGCCTTCGCGCGGGTGGAGGTCGGGTTTCCGCGCATCTGGGAGAGCCAAGGGGCTGGCGGCGGTCGAGTAGTCGACCTTGGCCACAGCGTCCGGTGTAACTGGTTTGCACGTCGTTCCTTGTCTTTAAAAAAAAATATGTCAGACATTTACATCTGAATGGTTAAACATTATGACTGACTCTTAATGGTTCAGAACTCTTACTGGTTCAACACTTAATGGTTCAGACATTTTACTGGTTCAGCACTTTATCATTCAGAAGTTGCCAAACAGCCCCTAAATATCTAATAATATTTCTTTTATAAAAGGACGTCCGAATAAATCGTATTTGATAAAAGAAACCGAATAACTCGATTTCATGTTGTTTTGATTTTTGGTTCATCGATTAATCTTCTTCTTTGTAATACCCGATGAAGATGCAGGATGTTAAACTTAGTTGAAGGGTTTAAATGAAATAAAAACGGATAAAATGAGAGGAAATCAATGATTTCAAATTAGAAGATATTACTGCCAAAAATAAAAAGGTGTGAGTTTTACATGAATATTAAGAAAAATAAAATGTTTATAAATTATGTATTGGTTGATTTCAGTTTCCTTGTTTTTTTAAGTGAGTTTTCATTTAACCTATTATATATGATTGTAAGATAAGATTGTGTACAAGTTCAAATCAAATATTTGATCGTTATTACATTTCTTATATATTCTAGTTCTAGTTAAACATTAGTAATAATAATAAGACATAATGACTAAAACCCAGTTGAAAGATATAATAATTAAACGTTTAACACAATGCAAAGAAAACCCAGTAGAATAAATTTTATATTTTATTTTTACATAGCAATATCATACTCATATAAAAGATAAAAAAACGTCTGTTGTGAATTTTTTTTTTAAAATAATGTCGTATAAAAAAGTTATGAATGTTTTAAATTGATGGACGGATTGGCATGTTCTTTGCATGTATGATTCCTTTTATATCCTTGCACTATTTTCTTTTTTCTAAAGCTAATCTCAACCCTTTAAATCCACGATCAATGGTCTATCATCCTTCTTACACTTTTTATTTATTTTGTCATTTGTATTTGATCATATTCCTACCGTTTGTATAACAAAGGTACCAACCATGTAATTATTTCTACAACCACAAGTACTAATGATGAAATAATTTGCAAAAGTTGATATTAGTAGTGTAATTTTTAAAAAATATGTATAAAATGACAAAATAGATAAACCACGGATACTAATAATGTAATTAATTCTAATTTTTTTATAATATATTCTTTGAATTTTTTTCAAAATGTTTAGGTTGGATTTGATACTTATTTTGTGAAAGTCAACCCATAATTTTTTTCTAAGAGAGATTCCTTAAACTTGGGTTATCGCTTATTTGACAATTTTAAATTCTCCTGTATAATAGAGAAGAGTAACTGTTTAATAATATTCTATGTTAATACCATAAGGTCGAAAAATATATTGAAATCACTTTATATCTTTTCAATATAAAATATAATATCATCATGTGTAAGGGTTATTTTATTTGGTATTATCAGATGATTGATTGTCAGCCGGAGCTTGACCAAAAGTTTCACAGGGATGGAAAATCATGGAACCTACTAAGAAATTTCTATCGCTATGTTTTGGGTTTATGTTCGAGTCGGCTATTCGATTTGCGTCGGGTCAAACAATAGTAACTCAACATAAAATTAAATAATATTAATTCATTCAAATGACCCGTTCTTATACATAAAAAAATATATTATAACTCAATACGAAATAATTTATAAAAAACTAAGTTTTAGACTTTATTTAAACTCACTTTAAGTTTGAAAACATTTGTAAAAAATTACTAAATAGTCCAATTCTTCATTTTTTTTAACCCAATACGAAATATAATATATTTTTTGGACAATAAACTTGGTAGTGGCAGAGAATTTTTAGGCAAAATAATTGGCAGGGGCGGATCTATATAATTTTAAAACTTTTGGACGAAAAATCAAAACTATTCTCTATGGGTGGTAAAATGAGTGGGTTCGATGGTTGGTAACATGTCGAAACAGATAATCTTTTTCTTAGCCGTTGATCATAACTCTTTCTTACAAATTATTTTTTCTTACAAGATTACTACAGTTTGTAGGGTTGTAAACGAATTGAAGGTTTAATGTACCGAATATTCATTTATGATCAAAAAAGAGGGAAGCTGGATCTTAATAATCTTAACTTTGATTTGTTGGCCGTTATCAATCCCAACATAAGAAAATCCTCAGAACAATCCAACTCCACCAAACATTTTCTAGCTGAGATCTCAGTTAGTTTTTTTTTTCTGACTTAAAAGCTTATGTACGACAAACCTTAGTTATTTGCTGAGGCGGCTGATTACGTGACACCATCACCACATCCACCTCAGCCACCACCACCCCCACACACCGTCAACCCCCGTCACCACCACTCAACACCACCAAAACCACCCATTCCCACAGCACAACTACCATCTTCACTCCCTTGCACCATCACCAGGGGCGAACCTAGGTGTATCTGTGGGTGGGCGGGCGCAGGTTTCAAGGAGCGCGGGGGGGGGGGGTGCCTAACCCCCGAAATTTTTCGGTCAGTAGTGTTAATTCTGTACGTTTCGTATAGAATTTTGTAGGTATATACGTTTTGAACCCCGGGTTTTATAAAAAAAATTAGGTATATACGTTTTCGACCCCCCCGTTTTATAAAAAAATTAGGTATATATGTTTTCGGGGGGGGGGGGGGCGACCCCCCGAACTTTTTAGCTATATAATTTTGTAGGTATATACGTTTTCGACCCCCCGGTTTTATAAAAAAAATAGGTATATACGTTTTCGACCCCCCGGTTTTAATTAGCCCTAATATTCGATAGCCCAAATTATTATATAGGAAAGAAGTCATTGAATGTAGCCCAAATCATATTATAGCCCAAATAATAAATGCCCACTCTATAAAAAAAAAGAACCCAAATTCGTTCAAGTGAGGTATACGACCAGTCCTGAGACCTGTCGACCAGAAATAGGGGGAATCGTTGCTTTCTTGGTCGACTGCAGTTGCTGCCTGCGCTACTTGGTTGTGGAACAGGCTGCATCTTCTTGAAGCTTTCTTGTTCGACTTCTTCTTCAATCTTCATAAGGTTTAAGGTATGTGTTTTTCATCTTTAGGTTTAACTTAGGCTGCGATTTATTAGATTTAGGTTGAAATTAGGGGTCAAATTGGTCCGAATTTTTGCCCTAAACTTGTTGAATCTTTCTGTAACTATGTCTAATTTTATTTGTGGGTGATTGTGGATTCAAATTATAGTTGTAATTTAGGGTGATTTGTTAACTTGTTGTGTTATTAGATTATGTTATGGGGAAGTATAAAAGCATAACTTCTTTTTTCAAAAGAAAGAACGAAGAACAATTAGAGGGAATTGTTGATGGAAACAATGAGATTAAACGTCAAAAATGCTTCAACAAGCGAACCAGTTAATGAAGAAAATAATGAGGCGAATCAAAACATTCAAAAAGAGCATGATATTCCTCAAAATCCGATAAACATCAATGAAGTAGATGTTAGTAGTCTAGAAACAGATCCCGCTAAGCGACTCCCAATGTGGAAATATTCGTTTTTTTGTGAAAGGCATGACATAGATATGCCTGATATGAGTGCTCCATATACTTCTACTCGGTATCTATAACAACCCTCAAAAAGGCCCATAACAATTCATAATCGAATCTCCGAACGCGTATAACGAGAACCAGCACAAAAAATCAAATAAAACAATTTTTATTGTTTCTTGCAGGCCGCAAAAGACCCACAAGAATTGTCGCGGGGCGCGAGAGGCATATTAGCCGCCAAGGACACGTGTGGGACACGTGTCACCCACGTGTCAAGGCTACCCCGTTGAATCATCACACCTACGAGAGGGGAAGCTTATTCTGCCGCGGGGCGCGAGAGGCCCTGAAATCAGCTATTTAATGGGCGAGCTCTGCACAATTCAAACTCGCTCATCTTCTTTTCTTTCTCTCGCTCTTCTGCTCTGTCATTCTAATGTCAGAACTCCTAAACCCTCGAAACTCTGCCCCGTAGAAAGTGTGCTAACCCTGATCGCTGGTACGATACCCTATCCGATTGATAGATAAACCGAATCGACGGATGTTTAAGTACTGCTTGTGTAAGGCTATACTTTGTCATCACGTTGAGGTTTTGATCTCGTGATTATCGTTAAAGTTGAAATGGGTTAATACACTAATACGAGTGCATTGTGTGTTTATATAGAAATTATAACTTAACTAGGAGGCTACTAAATTAGAAAATTTAGCGGATAAGAAGCTTAGTGGTTAAGTAAACTTAATAACTAAGGAATCGTAGCAGGAAATGAAACTAATCAGTTAAGTAAGTTAATTAATCAGCTAAGTCAGTTACTTAATTAAATAGTTAAAATAAATTAATTAGTTTAACAACTAAGCTTAACAACAAACGGTTAAGTAAGTTTAACAATCTAACATCTATGAAGGTTAAGGAAGGTGTAAATGGATGGTAAATATCTAATGAAGGTAAATGTAAAGTTTAGGAAGGTGTAAATGGATAGGACATCTAAGGAAGGTGTAAGAATTAATGGATAGGAAGCATATAAGGAGTGTAATGGATAGGAAGTATCCAAGGAAGGTGTATATGAAACTTCCTAAACAAGTATATATGAAACTTCCTAGAAAAGCATATGAAACTTCCTAGAAAGGCTTATAACTTAGCTATAAATAGGAAGCTTAGGATTCATTTTTCTTTGCTCATTCCTTATGTTCTTCTCTCTATACATTGGTGTTCTAACCGATAATCACCGATACGATATTTGTCCAAGTAATCAGATAACCAACTAACGGATGCTTAAGTGCGGCCTGGATAAGGCTATACTTTGTCATTATGTTATAGTTATGGTTCTGATCTCGTGACTATCGTTAGGTTTGATTTGGTTTTACACTGATACGTCGTCTTCTCTGTTAAACTAAATATTTAACTTTCACAAAGCTCCGAACTATAAACTTACTACCAAAATAGATGCTTAATCACCAGAAGATTCAGAATTATAAGTAGATGTTTACTTCAGAAGGCTTAGATACAGGAGGCCTGTTAACTCAAGAACTATAGACCTACAAGGTAAGTCATTCTCTTTTTAATTTTGTTTTACAAAACCCTAAATGGTTTCCAAGTTGTATTACAGTGATTAAGTTTTTGTATTCTGAAATTACTGCCAGTATGTGGGGTTTTGTATACACTACTTGATAATCTTCACTATTGGACAACGAGTTATCCAATGAGTGATATGACTATAGTCACAGGAACTGCCACCGAGTGACAGATACTGATTGAGTAATTGAAAGATATAAACAAATGTAAAAAACTCTTAACGTTGTAATTACAATACTGTGTTTTTCATAAATTGAATGACCTTACCAGTATTTCCTACTGATAAAATATTTTTTAAAACATGTTTCAGGTGATTACCATAGATCTGAATAAGAGTTGTGATACGACACCAAAAGGCTTAAAGAAGTGGCTTATTTTATCAATTAAATTAAAGAAACTTTGTATTCGGGTTTATTCCCTATTAAAGCTACCTTTGTAAAACATGGGTTTAAATTCCCATCTGTTTAATAAATAAAATCCGATGTTTCTAAACTCTGATATTTTTCATAACTCACGGTCCTGATGAAAACTTCCGCTGCAATGTTTTAAAAATAACCACCGGTACCACTTGACCTTTCACGGCTCCCGCCTAGGGTGTGGTCGGGGGCTATGACAAAAGTGGTATCAGAGCCACTAGGTTTAAGCAAATCGGTGTTGTAATAATACCTAAGCTTAAACGAAAGAGTTCGGAAAATGCTATTAACTGGTAACACCAGGATAGTATTTAGACTTGAACCTAAGAAAGATGCCTTAATATAAGCTTCGAGATAATCCAATTACCTGCATAAATATAGTGTGATGGGTATTGGTATGCCGTGGGGATGATGACTAGAACATTGCAAGTATGGTAAATAAGCGATAACACTTGGCCACTGTTATTTCTTGTTTATTGGTACTACTCGGTTCTGATAGGATCCATCATGTGAATACTAATTTCCTTGTTACTTGATGAAAGCCTGAATAAAAAAATGCACCCTTAAAGTCATGATTTGAGAAAATTATATTTATGGGAATATATCGAGCCAGGGTCTCAACGGAAGCAGCCTCTCTATTCCTACGGGGTAGAGGTAAGGTTGTCTACATCTTACCTTCCTCGGACCCTACCTTAGCTTTGCTATGAGTGGGATTTACTGAGTATGATGATGATGATGATATTTATGGGAATATAATGATAACTGCTCTCCGACAAGACTGGGTATGGTGTGGTAAACTCTCCAGCTTGTCCGGGTAAGATGGGGTTGCCTCTCCGGCGAGACCGGGTAAGATAGGGTATATGTTATGTTAAAAAGTTATAGAATTCCAATATGATACCATGACCTGATGTCTGACCTGTTTTTGGAAATATGAACATGTTAAATACATTGACCTTATGAATGGTATGTATGTTACAGTATATGAAATGTATGATTGTATAGATATGTATATCTATATATAAGAAAATCCAAAGGCCATAATGATTGACAATTTAGGATGAATCACGAGCATGTGTGTCAATGATAATTGTAGAATTATTTATCATGAACCTTTTGTATACATCTATAATTCCAATATCGAACATTATTCCATTTGATCATCCATCTCGTAACTCGTGCGACAAGATGAACGATGGGAACCTTTAAATTGGGACGCCATCAAAAGCATAAGGGAAATTTTCGATGCGTTACCTTAGAATTTTGACGCTGGAAGGAAACCTGTAACTAAAAGTTGTGCTAGGCACAAAATGTATATCTAAAACTCTCGCTAATGAAAGTAATTCTACTTTCATTAAGAACTCTTGAGAAGATGAGAGTAACCACGATTAGGTACTAAGATTACCAGTAATAAAGAGGTTGTTAAGACAATACATGTGTTGCTAAAGACTAAAGTTGTCCTAACCATTAGTATATACACTGAGAAGGATGAAGTAATGTATGCTTCAAAAATAAGGCATTAAGTGATGAGACTAGAACTTCCAAACACAAGATCGTGACATGACTTATGCCACGGAATGGAAAGAAGTAAAATAACTGACAGAAAGGAAATTTTGTCTACTTCATAAGAAGGAACAAATGGCAACAAAATCACCAATGATTGGTGGAAATTGTCGTGAGTAGACGACAAAATTCTTTGGATATGCGAAAACGGTACTAGTTCTGGCTTCGCCAAAATATGTACTAATTTCTCATTTTATTTGGAACTAGTTAGTGAAATCCGTGATCTGATAACGGCGGTCGAACCACAAACCATTTGCAATATGATCGAGTTAGCAAATGCTTTGACCATTGAGTTGATACTGGACACAAGAAAGAAGAACGTGGAACCGTATATGTTTCCATTAGGGAAGTAAATCATATTCGTCAAGATTTTTCGAAATTGACACAGACAACTAAAAACAGGACAAAGACAACCGAAAAGAGCATTTACTCTCGGATTGAATATAATGTTAGAAAGGGAATGATTAGCATCCAGTCATGCTAGAATACAAACTTCGGAAAGAAAAAAAAATGCTAGAATACATACTTTGTGCTACTTTACTCCATATGAACTTTGTTGGATTCGATATAATGTTAGAAAGGGAATAATTAGCATCCAGTCATGCTCAAATCGTATGTAATCAGAATTATGTTTAGATTCGTAAGCCAACAGGAGAAGTGACCACAATCCAAGATCACAAAGGCGAAGCTAATATAGTGGTAGATGCTTTAAGCCATAAAAATATTGAGAAGCCAAAAAGAGCATGTACTCTCGGATTGAATCTACGATTAGATCTAATGGAACAATTGAAAAGTACCTAGGAAACAGCAATCAAGGATGATGCTGAAGGAATAATGATAGAACTAGAAATGTACATATGGAAATTGAAGATTCCATAAGAAAAGAATTTGAATACTTATTCAAGGAAAATATGAGAAAGGATTCTCGAAGAAGCTAATAAAACTAAGTATATGATGCATAGTGGAGGTGATAAGAGATATCAAGGTTTGAATAAGAATTACTGATAGATAATAATGAAAAGGATGTAGCAAGTTATGTCTCTAAGTATTTAATCTGTTAAGCAAGTTGAAACAGAACATTAGAAACCATTAGGTTTACTCCAATAACTAGAAATAGCATAATGGAAATGGGATTGATAATACATGGATGTTGTTACCAAATTTTCCAAACCAATAAATCATAATGACACAATCTGGGTGATTGTGGATCGACTAAACGAGTCCGCTCATTTTTACCAATGAAGGAAACCTTTAGTATAAAATGCTTAGTTAATGTCAGGATCTAAGTTTGAATTGATTGATGTTTTTGTTTCAAACAATGGAAAATGATTGAAAACAGAGACTAAGTGCAGCGGATTAATGAAAAACTTTTACAACAATCAATTGGTCGTTTGTTTTCATCACCATCTTGCTTTTAAGTAATTAAACTATTGCAAGTGATTCACAAACTCCCCCTTAGCCCAATAACGATCGTTTGATAGTAAGAAATGAAGAAGATATGCGAAATTGATCTTTTTAAGAAGACAAGTAAAACTGTTACATTGGGCGCCTATTTATACTAACTATCTAACCACTGATCGTCTAACATGACGTCATGGTTGATAATGACAGCTAACAAACGTAACGAACTATAAACACTGCTTAATCTAAAACTATCAGTGCATAGCACTGTTACATTAATTAAAACTAGAACTAGACTAAAACACTGTTGGCCATCCTCTGTTCTTGCAATCTTCTATCAGTGGTTGGGAGTTTCTTCTGTCAGAGGATTGGTAACAATGTTCTTTATTGAAAGCAGTAGAAACCTATCAGTGGGTAGCAACCTCTGATAGCTGGACCAAAGCTCAGATGGTGTTGTTTACTTTGTATCATCTGTTCCTTTCCAAAGGTTCAATCCAATAATCTCCCCCTGGAATAGATGATGCGAAAAACACCTTATACTTGATCTTTATTCCTCAGAAAGAACTCTCTTTTTTGAACTTTGAATTGTAGCTCAAAGTTAAGAGATTCTAAGTCATCAGCATCCTTCTCAAGTTCTAAACTTAGTAGTTCGTGGAAGTCTTCTACTGTAAGCCCATAAGCAGCTTCCATGGATAGTTTAATGACCTTACCATCAGACTTGATCAGAGTCAATTCGTGGGTGTCTTTGTTAACCTTCCACTTTAGAATTTTTGGGTCTGAAGGCTTTCTTGAAGGAGCTTTTATTGCTGAGGATAGAAAGGGAGCTACTCTTGTCAAATCTTCGGCCAACTTGGCACTTCTATCATCTGTTGGATAGTCCATCATATTCTTGATTCCTTCTTTGATAAACCCTTCTCAAACTCTTTGTCAACCTTCTCAGACAACTCCTCTTGCCTTTTTCGTTTTACCAAAGCAAGTGTGGATTGGACAGTTGTTGAGCTGGGCTTTTTAGAGAGCCGGGCTTTGAGAGCAGGTCTTCTTTGGAATAATCAGGTTTAGGAGGCAATTATGGATCCTTTTTCCTTCTAGCTTCAAGCATTTGTTATCCAACACTCTTATCTCCCCCCATCTCATTATCTGATTCTTTGACCCATAGTGATTCTGAATTAGCTCTTCTTTCATTCCTCTGAGCTTTAGAGTCTTTTCAGATACATTCTTCTTGTATTTGTTCCAGTCTGGACATATGGGTTTGTTATGAGGATCTTTTGATTGTGCTTCTATTCTTTCATTTTCTTCTTGAAGCACACTCACAGACCAATCCTTGAACTGTGCTCTTGTAGCAGCATATTTCTTTGTTTCCATAATGTGTGAGATGTAATTTTCTTTCAAGAGTTTATCTTCTGCTTCAGAATTTTTATTTGATAAATTCTTTGAGAATCTTTCAAGAGATTGGACTTTGCTCAATTGAAACTGAAATTGATTATGCACTTCTCTATCGCTTTTTCCTTTAGACAACTTCTTATCAATATCCTCTTCCTGTTTTTCTTTGAGTGCCAGATACTGATCAATATTTGAGCTTTGGATAACCTTGAAGTGAAGGGAAGCGTCTTTTGTCTGGATCTTCTTCTTCATAGAAGGATATGATTTCTTTCTTGACTGTAGGCAAATCAAGAGGAAATTTTATAGTTGTAGGAATCACTTCTTTTGATGGAGCAGATATTTCAGTCGAAGGAGTAGAGGTTAGATTTAGCATTAGTGTAGATGCAAGAGGCAAAGGAGCAGGTATCTTTTCTTCATTAATGACCTTTGTAACATTTCTCCTCTTAAAACTGATCGAAGGTGATGATGGATGACTTGGAATTCTTGGTGGTGTTGGCAGTTGTTGTGTGGAAGTAGGAAAAGTGATAATGGAAATGGTTGTGGTAACATCTGCTACAACCTCTGCTGTGTCAACAGATGTTGGCACAACAGTTGCTGTAACATCTGTTGAGGTGGATATGGGTTTTGTGTGAGAAGATCTGGTTGATTTTGTATTGACAGAGGTTTTTGTGGTTGGATTGGTAGCATCTTTAGTTTTGAGAGGTATGGATTCTGATTGTCTTGCTTTTGAAGAAGATCTCCTCTTTGTTGAGGTACTAGTCTCTCCCTTTTCTAACTGCTGATCAATCTTTTTCTCAACCAGCACCTTGCCTTCATCAAGCAGACTTCTTATGAGACTTCTTTGCTTTTACCAAGATATCTTTAGTTAAGTCTGGTTTCTTTGAACCATCTGGCTTAGGAATATTCACTGTAGGCCTTGCCTTTGAATCATCCATCTTCAACTTTTTGTTACCCAAAGGTTTCTCCCCCTTTTTGGCTTCATATGGAGTTAGAAAAATGACAGTAGGAGGAGATGTGCGGTGGTGGTGAGCAAGTGGGCTTTGATTGCCTTGATATCTGTAGTAGTGTCATTATATCTTGCATCAACCATATACTCTGAGTTCCATCATCTGATGCTTATGTTTTTGTTCCAGTAAGTGTTTCTCTTGTTGAAAGATTGGAGATATTAGAGATTTTAGCTCAGCAGTGGTTGGAACAGGGGGTTGGCCCTGTATAGTAATCAACTGTTTCAAAAGATCTTTTATTTCATGAACAATGCTTTCAACCTTGGTAACCTTTCCGTCAATTCCTGATATTTTAGCTAAACACCTAACTTAATAGGATCATCTGAACTCCTACCGGATGTGGTAGTTGTATCTAAGATATCATGAACAAGTGGTTTACCACTTGTTTCAATCTTAGATGCCCCTTTGTCTTGGTTCTGGGGACTTCCCACTACAGCAGAGGTTACCTTAGTAGCCTCAGAAGTGGTTGCCTTCAACAAGGTCTTAGCTATGTAACCACTGTCCATTGAGAACTTGGGATTTCAGCAATTGTAGTGGCTGCCATTGTTGAACTATCACCAAGGGTTACATGTAACCCAAGGGATGTAGCCTCTTCATTTGCTGATGGGCTATCATGTAGAAATAAGTCAGACCCAGCCTCTGGTTGAAGTATATTCTCATTGATGGGTTGGTGAGAAGTGCTGGATAATGTCTGCTCAATTTCTATTGCATTCGGGAAGGGTAACATGGTGGGTGGTAAAGATGGAATTGGTGAGAGTGGCTGTGTAGAAAGCGACATTGCCCTGGAGAGGAGCTGTGGAAGATAGAACCAAGTGATCCTAGAGCTTCATAATTAGGTGTCCCTGTGCCTACAACCTGATCCTTTTGTGAGGATGCAGGAGGAGTTTCAAAGCCGGTTTGAGATCTTTCTACCATCTGCTATGAAGAAGTAGCAGCATTGGTTGGTGACTTTGGTGGTGTCACTGGGTTTTCCTCTGGGATCTCATCTTCCAGAGGACCCTTTTTGGGTTTGGTGGGTTTTCGGGATGCTTGGGATGGTTTCTTTTTGGAGATTTTAGGTGTGGGTTTCAGAGCAGCGGTTGTGTTGCCCTGATCACCTAGAGCAGTGGGCTCGGCAGCCGTAGGTTGAGCTTGAACATTTTGTTCTTGTAAAATAGGCTCAACCTCCTCTGCTTCTGTTTTGGAAACTTTATCTTGATTTGTAATTCGTGTGAACGTTTCATGGTTTAGGCTGCCAGCGTTTGTAAGTGTGCCTTGTTTACTTGCGTGTGATTTGATCTAGTCTTGCAAGTAAACACTCATGAAACGTGGATGTATCAAGAAAGCTTTTTGTTTTGAAATATTTTTAAAATTTGTTATAAGATCATTGAACAGCACCTGGGAGAAATTAAAATCAGAACCAGTTAAAATTACAAATCCCAGATACTGCATGTTCAATGGAATCTCGTTGAAAGCAGTTGTTTTTGCAGAGACACAAGTAAGTAGAGTGTGGAAAAAGAATTTCATCTCTGCTGGAAAATTAGGTTTGAAGATTGTCATACCTTTCAATTGTCCGTTGTAACCTCTTTCAACGAATTCATGTTGCATCTCCCTCAAAGGAAATGATCCTGGATGTTGCATATCATTTAACATGAAGACTTGGGAGATAGATTATGGGCTTATCAGTAATTGTATGCCCCTACTTTGGAAGTAATGGAATAGGGCACATCATCAGCGGATGAGTAGAGTTTAGCGTTTGCCCAAAATTCTTTTAAAGAATCGATGTAAACAGCGGCTTTGACTTCCAACATGTGTTTGAACTTTGATTCTTTGAGAATCCGGATCATTGGATGATAACGAATGTTTGCGTGTGTTTCTTCAAGAATAGCAGTGTAATTGTGTGGTGTTTTGATGATGAGGATAAATGGGGGTTTTTCTTGTGCTGATTTTTTTTCAATTTGGTTTTTGGAGCCATGATTGTTGGATGTTTTGTAAAAGATAGGCTTTGAAAGATTTGAATCGCACAAGAAAGATGAAACCTCTGTTTGGGGATAAAACAGGGTTTTATAGGGTTTTTTCAAAAAGTGCACTTGACGTGGCGTCTGATGCAACATCTGTCGAGTAACATCTGTCCACGTGTAACCTTTGATTGACAATGGAAAACAGTTGTTTTGGGCTAACCACTGTCAGGGTAAAAACTACCAGTGGTTGTGACCAATTTAAAACACTATCAGAGGTTTGCATCAGTGGATAGATTTTCTAACCAACAGTGTGTTTGTGCTATCAGAGCTTTGAACAGACTTTAAGGATTTTATTGAATAATTCAATTTTAACTATTTTTATGGATGAATTTCTGATTTTCTAAAAACATTTATTGCTATTTACACATGGATCACAAGAAAAATTGTTTTTAATCCATGTTTAGCACTCCAAGCCTAGATATCAAGCTGTCAAATGTGGAATCATCAAGTGCTTTTGTCAACACATCTGCTAGTTGATCCTTGGTATGGACATGTTGTAAAGAGATCAGACCTTTTTCATAGCAATCCCTCACAAAATGATGTCTGATGTCAATGTGCTTGGTGGTGGAATGTGAGACTGGATTTTTGATGATGTTTTCTGCTGCTTGACTATCAATTTGAGAGGAGTCCTCAAGGCAGTCATACCAAAATCCAAGAGTTGGTTTTGAAGCCACAAAATTTGAGCAGTGCAACTTGCAGCAGCTATATACTCTGCTTCAACAGTGGATGTGTATACTGCAACTTGCTTTTTACTTTGCCAAGACACTAAGCAATCCCCTAGGAATTGGGCTCCTCCATATGTGGACTTCCTTGTTGTTTTACATCTAGCAAAATCACTATCAGAAAATCCTGCAAGCTCAATGTTACCATTAGCTGGATACCAGATACCAAGTGTGGGAGCACCTTTTATGTATCTAAATATCCTTTTTACAACAATAAGATCAGATTTCTTTGCATTGACTGTGATCTGGCACAGACACATGTGGCAAACATAATATCTGGCCGTGATGCAGTTAGGTACAATAAAGACCCAATCATGCTTCTATACAACGTTTGATCAACAAGGTCATCTTTGCCATCTATAGTGACCAGCTTGGATGTTGCCATGGGTGTGCTGCAAGGTTTACAATCATTCATATGAAATTTCTTAAGTAGTTCTTTCACATACTTATTTTGATGAATGAAAGTGCCTTTTTGCATTTGTTTGACTTGTAAACCAAGAAAACATTGCAACTCACCCATTGCACTCATCTCAAACTCTGCTGCCATGAGTTTTCTGAATTTTTCACACATGGCAGTGCATGTGGATCCAAAAATGATGTCATCCACATAAATCTGGACAAGCATCAAATCTTTTCCTTTCCATTTTAAAAATAGGGTTTTGTCAATCCTACCTCTGGTAAAACCAATGGAAAGAGAAAAGTGGATAGAGTTTCATACCAGGCCCTTGGTGCTTGTTTTAGACCATACAGTGCTTTGTTTAACCTGTACACATGATCAGGATGGAAGTGATCATCAATTCCAGGAGGTTGACAAACATATACTTCTTCCTTGATCTTTCCATACAGGAATGCACTTTTGATGTCCATTTGATACACCTTGATGTTGTGGTTAGCAGCAAAGGCTAAGAACATGCGAATGGCTTCTAACCTTGCTACTGGAGAAAAGTTTCATAGTCAATCCCTTCTTCCTGTCTGTAGCCTTGAACCACTAGCCTTGCTTTGTTTTTGACAACAATACCCCTTTCATCGGTTTTGTTCTTGAAGACCCACTTTGTGCCGATGGAAGTGGTACAAGTTTCCAAACTTGTTTTCTCTTGAATTGAAGGAGCTCTTCTTGCATGGCTTCACCCAACTATTGTCTTTTAGTGCCTCTTGGTACTTGACAAGCTGTGTGAGTGATAGAAATCCAGCAAAAAGACAAATGTTTTGGGCTTGGCTTCTTGTGAGCACACCCTCATTGATGTTGCCAATAACTTGATCCAATGGATGGCTTTTGAGGAATATCAAATCACCTTGATATGGAACAATGGCATTTTGAGGTGAAGCATGCAAATGTGTATCATCTGAGCTAACCTCTGCTGGTGAATTTGATAGTCCAGCCTCTGATTGGAATGGTGGTGGAGGAATTGGTGGTATGGATGTGAAAGTGGGTTGATTTTCGCCCATTTGTTGTGGACTTTTATCAACAGATGTTTGGTTTTGAGAGCTGGCAGATGTTTGAGTATTAAACACTATTGACCTAGCAGAGCTTTCACCATTGCTACTAACATCTGCTCCTCTACCTGTAGGAATGATTTTGAAACTTAGAAGAATACAATCATATCCTTGCTCTTCAACAGATGATTGTGGAGTACCTGCAGGGTTAGTCTTGACGACATATCTTCAATGTAAATTTGGATAAATCAAACAATTCAGCAGGTCCATTTGCAGGGATTTTCAAAGATGATAGTTCATTAAACTTCACATTTAGAGTTTCCTCAACACACTTGGTCCTAGAATTAAAAACTCTGTATGCTTTGGCAGTGGTTGAGTATCCCAGAAAATAACCACAATTAACTTTGGCTGCAAACTTGGATATTGAATCTGTAACATTTGTAAAAATCGGGTTTTCAAAACCCGCTCCGTTTTGTAATCGAATATCAAGTATAAAAGTCACATTGAATATTTATGATTGTTTTGATTTAAAATGATACATAAGTAATAAATAAACTAAACTATAAAAATTATATTTGATAAAATGTTAAAACAAAATAAATAAAAAAAAATATGTTGCTGCCGGGACTCGAACCCGGGTCAGCCAAGAACAACTCAACGACTTAACACACACTCACATCACCACTCTGCCACTTTGTGTTTTCTGTTATCTCTAGGAAACAAATGAAATTTATACACAAACTCGGTTAAAACCGGTTGCGCCAACTGAGAAACGGAAATCGGCAAATCAATCGTCAAATCGTTTGATTACTCACGTATTCACGTTCATAACCGATGAACCGATGTCTTTAATCAATTCAGAATTGATTGTGCATCAAGTCTCATCATTATCGGTTTTTATAACCGAAAAGTAATCAAATCCAGATTACTTCAACTCAAGACCACTCTCGCGACTCAGAAATATCATACCAGCATCCCATTTCACTTTCGTCACATTTTCAGACCATCAGAACGCTTAAAACAGTTCGCCGGAATTTTCTGCAAAAGTCGCCGGAAAACCGTATTCATCCTCAAACGGTAAATCTTTCAATATCATTATAGTTCAACAATTGTTAGGCTATTTCTAACTTAAACCTCTCAATTGAAATCGAATTCAGGCGCTATATTCAACTAATTCCAGTTCGCCGGAAATTTCCTGAAAATCCTTATTTCCGTCTGTGAAACGGTAAGGACCTTCAATCCCTCTGATAACATTTGCTGAACACTTCAATTTCACGATTAGCTAATAAAAACGGTTAATCGTCTGTTCAGTTGAGGTGCACAAAAACAGAGACCGACGCCTGCCGGAACTCTGTAACCAATCGTTCACCGGTATGTTTTTCCTCTAATTGTCATCCCTGTTATCTCTTATCAGTTTGTGTAATGCTTAGCAATCGAATTAACAAGTTTTAAGGATGTAAACTGCTGTCGGTAAAAATCCAGTGAAGAAGATGAACTTTGACAATACTATAAGTATAATTAAAATTGGTATTTTACACGGGTTAGACACACAGTCCAGCGGTGGACTGTGTGCAAAATACACACGCATGTCCCGAGTTCGATCCCTGCTACACGCACTCCTTATGTATAAAAATGCCCTTTTGTTTAAAAACTAAACCGGGTTAACCCAGTTAGTTGTTAAGTATAATAAAAACCGAGATAATAACCAGGTTAGACACACAGTCCAGCGGTGGACTGTGTGCAACACTAAGTCACACGCCGCGAGTTCGAAACCCATCACAGGCGCCGGTTTGTTGAATTAAAATGTTTTTGCAATTAAAAGAATTTCGGTTAAACTGAATAAGTATATAAATATAATTAAAAACAAGATTATTTCAGGTTAGACACGTAGCTCAGTTGGTAGAGCTGCGTGCAGCGTACGGGAGGTCTCGGGTTTGAGCCTCACCCGGCGCAAACTATGCCACTGACCGAACCGGTCAACAAGTAAACAGGTCAACGGTCAACGGTCAACGCAAAATAAACAAATTTTTTTATATTTTATTTATTTAATTTAATTTAAAAATCAATTAAAAATACTTAAAAATAACATTTTTAAAGATAGAAAATAGCCTTAAACTCACAAAAATACATTTAAAACATTTCATTAAAATCCTTAATAAAATCCACTCATTTAATTATTTTTCCGTTATTATTTAGGTTAGTATTTCTCGTTGTTCCGCTCATCTAATTCGTGCGCATCTCACCATCTCCAATCCAACGCACCCAATGTGAGTGAATCTTTACAAATTCCCCGTTTAATCACGTTTTGGGGTGTATCATGTGTCTTGATATATATATTATGCTTAAACCATTGTGCATACATCATATCATGAACTTGTGTATTCAGTTTGTTTCTGTTGTGTAGTTATTGTTGTATGCAATTTATTAATTTCAGTACATGCAATTTCATAGGCCGTCGCTCCCCATTACATTATGAGCGTTGAGCATGTTCCCCATTTCATTATGAGGTTGAACCTGGCGTGCCCACATACGATCGGCTCCGTTTGATTGAGCCTTGATCGCACAGACATTTTCATTTTCAGTACATGCAATACGATCGGCTCCGTTTGATTGAGCCTTGATCGCACAGTTCAATTATGTTATTCATCGTATGTTGTTGGTATGTTAATGTATGCTATCATATGTTATTGTATGTTATAGTTGTGATTGCTAATTGCCACTGTTTGATTATTTACATTTGCTCATTTATGATTATGCACAATTTTTCATTGATAAACTAACAAGTAATTCATTAATAAATGTTTACCTAACAAGGTTCACTCGCCAAACTTATGTTGACCCAAAAAACCCCATTTTTACACATGATACAGGTGAAACAGCAGCAGCTAGGAACACATAGGATTTGGACTAGAAGAATAAAACGATTTAGAGTTGGGATTGTTATGTTTGGTTTATTTTTTCTTTGTATTGTATGAACATGTTTGAATATTTGGAAATGTAAGCTTTGACTTTATTAAATATGAAACATATTAGTAAATGTCATGAGCTTTGGTGATAACCCAATTATGCCCCGTCTCTTATTCTGCTGCGGGTCCGGGTGTGACAGATTGGTATCAGAGCCATGACTATATGGATATAGGATAGGTTATTAGACCCTTAGAGCCTATACTATAGTTGATTAGAAACTTATAAGATTTTTGTGTGTTACATGCCAAATTTCATGATGTTTATATGTTTTATGTTAAATGTTACATTCAATATTATGCAAGCATGTTCATAAGTATGTATTATTATATAATGCCCATCATGAATCATATACTCATAACATATCACATCCATGAAAGCACACACCACATCATGATTGCTTTTACAATGATTTTTGTGTTTTCAAATCTCATCAAAGTGAGTTCTCATGACGGGCATGTAGTAACTGGAAAGGTACCAGTACCGGTAGTCGGAACGTCCTGTCTAGGCTGGCATTCGTATAAATCCAAAATAAAGGACCAGTTTGCCTACCTGGGGACTAACGATGAGAGTACGAAGTACCTATTAGGCCAAAGCATGCTATACCAAACGTCGTGTGAGCTAACCCCACTTTGAGTTGTCATTGTGTCTACACCTGGACACGTTCCGACCAAACATCTCATGAACATATTTTGTGGTTTGTATTTGGGTGATGCGAGTGTTAAATTGCCAATACTAATGTGAATCCTAAAGCCAATAGCCATGGGGGCCCACATGACTATGTAGGTGAAGGTATGGGGGACATTTGAGGCCCAACATGAGCGAACCCAAGACATCCTATGGATGTAGTTGCATTATTGATATTTATGTTATTTTCATTTTCTTAAAGACACATGACACCTAAAAAGACACCATAAACTCACAATCTTCTCATTGTATGATCCTATAGATGTCGTCTAGACAGCAACAAAGGGTAAAAGATCAGGAAGGTCTCAGGAACGTTTGGCCACTCAGATCGCGAAACAAATGGCAACGATACTGCCTGACATTGTGGTTCAAGTACAACAAGCCCTCGCTACAAATCCTACTAACCCTCCCCAACAACATGACCAGAACATCTACAACCCTCCTACCAGCAAGTGCTCTTACAAACATTTTAAGTCTTGTGATCCTCCTAAATTTGAAGGGACCGAGGGTGTCACTGCTCTCCTACATTGGTTCGAGGAGATGGAGAACACCTTTCTAAACTGCGATTGTCCTGAGGATCGCAAGGTTCGATACGCTACCGGGAGACTATTTGGGGTAGCTCTCACTTGGTGGAATACTGAGAAAGGGAAGAGGGGAACTGAAGATGCAATGGCCTTAACTTGGGAGGAGTTAAGGGAAATCATGACTAGGCGTTTCTGTCCTAGGAGTGAAATTAAAAAGCTGGAGGACGAATTTCATTCTCTAAAGCAAAAGGAGGGTGATCACACCACCTATAACAAGAGGTTCTTGGAGTTGAACCAGATGGTTCCAAATTTGTTCCCCCCAACCTATCGTCTGATCGAGCATTATATTCGAGGACTTCCCTCGAAAATCCAAGATTCAGTTCTCAGCGTTTCACCAGTAACACTTGAAGCTGCTATGGAGCTAGCAACTTAACTGACCGAGAACCGAATTCGCAACGGGAAGTTCAAAGAAGAGAAAAAGAAAGCCCCTGTTGATGGACAAACTTCAAACCCCCCATTCCTTCCTCTAAGTTTGCTAACAAGAGGAAGCGCAACACCAGAAATTTTGCAGTTACTCAAACCAACTCCCCTATTCCTGCTGCACCCATTACTCAAGTCACCCCTTCGCCCGCACCATACAGAAGACCTTACACTGGCCCGTTACCAAAATGTAACCGTTGTCAATATCACCATTCCCCTGATCATCCTTTCCAATATTGCACCGGCTGTGGTCGCGCAGGTCATACTGTTCAAACCTGCCGCATGCCTCAACGAACGAACCGCCACCAACCTTTAACCCAAACCCACCAACAATTAATGGGTCAAGCCCAACAACCCCTACTATTACCACCCACCCAACATCTAGCCCAAACATATTACCAGCCCAATTATCCTATGGGTCAACCAATGCGGGCTTGCTACAATTGCGGTGACCCGAGCCATTTCAGAAACACTTGTCCAAGGTTGGTCAATATTATTCATGCTCAGGCCCAAGCCAACCCGGTGAATCAAGCAACCAAGCTCCTCCACCTGCAAGAGGGAGAGCTTTTAATATCAACACTAACCAGGCCAGAGCTGACGGCAATGTGGTTAACGGTAATGTTCCTTATAAATGGTAGATATGCATCTATGTTATTTGATACTGGTGCGGATAGAAGTTTTGTGTCTTTAGAATTTGAACCTATCTTAAACAAAAATCGGGATAAGCTCACGAAATCCATAACGGTAGAAGTTGCGGACGGGAAACCAGTTTCATTAAAGTCTATTATACGCAACTGTACACTCACCTTAAACGACCACGATTTCTCAGTCGACCTTATTCCTATGAAGCTGGGAAGTTTTGATATCATAATCGGTATGGATTGGCTCAGTCAACATCAGGCAGAAGTTGTATGTCGTGAAAAATTTATTCGTATTCCTCTTTCAAACGGACAGACTCTTCGAATCATTGGAGAAACCTCGTCGAAAGGGCTCAGCTTAATGTCTTGTCTTCAAGCTAAAAAATATCTTCGCAGGATTATGTCGCGTTTTTAGCTCATATCATCAAAAAGGGAACCATGGAAGAAGAAACTTGAAGACATTCCTGTAGTAAAAGACTTCCCACAAGTTTTTCCTGACGACATATCAGGACTTCCTCCAGTTAGAGACGTCGAATTCCGTATTGATCTTATACCTGGTGCTACACCAGTTGCAAAGTCTCCTTATAGGTTAGCCCCCTCTGAAATGCAAGAGCTAGCCAGTCAATTACAAGAGTTGACTGACAAGGGATTCATACGTCCTAGCTCGTCGCCTTGGGGTGCACCCGTCCTTTTTGTAAAGAAGAAAGATGGATCGTTTCGTATGTGCATCGACTACAGAGAGCTCAACAAGTTAACAATCAAGAATCGCTATCCTTTACCTCGCATTGATGATCTTCTTGACCAACTACAAGGTGCCAGCTTCTTTTCAAAAATCGACCTTCGATCTGGCTATCATCAGCTTAGAGTGCATGAGGAAGACGTCCCTAAGACTGCTTTTCAAACTCGTTATGGCCACTATGAATTCATGGTTATGCCATTTGGTTTAACCAACGCACCAGCTGTCTTCATGGACCTAATGAACAGAGTCTGCAAACCTTATCTTGATCGATTTGTTATAGTCTTCATCGACGATATTCTTATTTATTCAAAATCTAAATCTGATCATGAGCGTCATCTTCGACTCATCCTTGCACTTCTAGAAAAGGAAAAGCTTTATGCCAAATTCTCCAAATGTGAATTCTGGTTAAAAGAGGTGCAATTCCTCGGGCATGTAGTCAATGACAAGGGAATACATGTCGACCCTTCAAAGATCAAAGCGATTCAAGAATGGCAAGCTCCACGTACACCAACTGAAGTAAGATCTTTCCTTGGTCTAGCTGGCTATTATCGTCGGTTCATTTCAAACTTCTCTCGCATTGCTGTACCACTCACGGCTTTAACTCATAAGGGAAAACCTTTCATATGGGGACCCAAGCAAGAAGAAGCCTTTCAAACTCTTAAACAAAAACTTTGTGATGCACCAATCCTCACTCTTCCTGAAGGTTGTGATGATTTTGTAGTCTATTGCGACGCGTCAGGGCAAGGATTAGGCTGCGTTCTAATGCAAAGAGGAAAAGTCATAGCTTATGCTTCGAGACAACTCAAGACACATGAAAAGAACTACACCACTCATGACCTAGAACTTGGAGCCGTGGTGTTCGCTCTTAAGATATGGAGACATTATCTCTATGGTACAAAGTGTGAAATATACACTGACCACAAGAGTCTTCAACATATCTTCAATCAAAAGGAGTTAAACATGAGGCAACGAAGATGGGTCGAACTTCTAAATGACTACGACTGTGAAATTAGATACCACCCTGGTAAAGCCAATGTGGTGGCTGATGCACTTAGTCGAAAGGGTTATGCGAACTCCATTCGTCTTCTATGTTCGCAAATTATAACCTACATTAAAGATCAAATTCGAGAAGCCCAACCGTTTCAATAACCAAAGAAGATGTACGAAAGGAGATGTCCTGTGGAGCTGAGTTAAAAATTGAAACTAAATCTGACGGTATTCTGTACTATCTAGATCGTATCTGGATTCCTAACCACAACAATCTTCGTGAAATTCTTATGAATGAAGCTCACAGAACGCGATATTCTATACACCCAGGAGCCGATAAGATGTATCAAGACCTACGATACACCTATTGGTGGCCTGGAATGAAGAAGGATATTGCCGTTTTTGTTTCCAAGTGCCTTACATGTTCCAAGGTGAAGGCTGAACACCAAAGACCCTCAGGACTTCTGGTCCAACCGAAATACCTGTATGGAAGTGGGAAAATATAACCATGGATTTCATTACCGGGTTACCTCGCACTTCTGGTGGGTATGACACTATATGGGTAATTATAGACCGACTTACAAAATCAGCTCACTTTATTCCCATCCGCGAAGATTTCAAGAATGAAAAGCTTGCTCGTATTTATATCAACGAAATCGTAAGCCGACATGGGGTACCGTTAAGCATTATTTCTGATCGTGATGGTCATTTCACTTCACGAACATGGCAAGCAGTACAATCCGCTATGGGCACGCGATTAGATCTCAGTACCGCCTATCATCCTCAAACTGATGGACAGTCTGAGCGCACCATTCAAACTCTTGAAGATATGCTTCGAGCATGTGTCATAGACTTCAAGGGAAATTGGGACGCCCACCTACCATTAGTTGAATTTTCGTACAACAACAGTTATCATTCAAGCATCGGCATGGCACCTTTTGAAGCCTTATATGGTCGTAAGTGCCGATCTCCTGTATGTTGGCACGAAATTGGGGAAGCACAAATTACTGGTCTAGAATTGATCCAAGAAACCACAGACAAGATCCATCAAATTCAAAAATCTTCTAGCGGCTCAAAGTCGTCAAAAGAGTTATGCAGATAAACGACGAAAGCCCTTAGAGTTTAACATTGGTGATCATGTACTTTTAAAAGTATCACTGTGGAAGGGAGTAGTTCGTTTTGGTCAAAAGGGCAAGCTAGCACCACGTTACGTAGGACCTTTCAAGATACTCAAAAGAGTAGGTCCTGTAGCATACAAGCTTGATCTACCAGAAGAACTCAACAGGATTCATCCCACATTCCACGTGTCGAACTTGAAGAAGTGCCTCGCTGATGAGAACCTCCACATTCCGCTGGAAGATATTCAGATTGATGAATCTATGCATTTTATTGAAAGACCTGTAGAGATCATGGACTTCGGAGAGAAACGTCTACGACGAAGTCGCATTCCAATTGTTAGGGTACGCTGGGAGTCTGATACGGGGACCTGAGTTTACTTGGGAACGTGAAGACTCAATGCGCGAAAAATACCCGCATCTTTTTCCTACTACTTCAACTACTTAAATTTCGGGATGAAATTCCTAAAAGTAGGGGATACTGTAACATTTGTAAAAATCGGGTTTTCAAAACCCGCTCCGTTTTGTAATCGAATATCAAGTATAAAAGTCACATTGAATATTTATGATTATTTTGATTTAAAATGATACATAAGTAATAAATAAACTAAACTATAAAATTATATTTGATAAAATGTTAAAACAAAATAAATAAAAAAAATATGTTGCTGCCGGGACTCGAACCCGGGTCAGCCAAGAACAACTCCAACGACTTAACACACACTCACATCACCACTCCGCCACTTTGTGTTTTCTGTTATCTCTAGGAAACAAATGAAATTTATACACAAACTCGGTTAAAACCGGTTGCGCCAACTGAGAAACGGAAATCGGCAAATCAATCGTCAAATCGTTTGATTACTCGCGTATTCACGTTCATAACCGATGAACCGATGTCTTTAATCAATTCAGAATTGATTGTGCATCAAGTCTCATCATTATCGGTTTTTATAACCGAAAAGTAATCAAATCCAGATTACTTCAACTCAAGACCACTCTCGCGACTCAGAAATATCATACCAGCATCCCATTTCACTTTCTTCACATTTTCAGACCATCAGAATGCTTAAAACAGTTCGCCGGAATTTTCTGCAAAAGTCGCCGGAAAACCGTATTCATCCTCAAACTGTAAATCTTTCAATATCATTATAGTTCAACAATTGTTAGGCTATTTCTAACTTAAACCTCTCAATTGAAATCGAATTCAGGCGCTATATTCAACTAATTCCAGTTCGCCGGAAATTTCCTGAAAATCCTTATTTCCGTCTGTGAAACGGTAAGGACCTTCAATCCCTCTGATAACATTTGCTGAACACTTCAATTTCACGATTAGCTAATAAAAACGGTTAATCGTCTGTTCAGTTGAGGTGCACAAAAACAGAGACCGACGCCTGCCGGAACTCTGTAACCAATCGTTCACCGGTATGTTTTTCCTCTAATTGTCATCCCTGCTATCTCTTATCAGTTTGTGTAATGCTTAGCAATCGAATTAACAAGTTTTAAGGATGTGAAACTGCTGTCGGTAAAAATCCAGTGAAGAAGATGAACTTTGACAATACTATAAGTATAATTAAAATTGGTATTTTAAACGGGTTAGACACACAGTCCAGCGGTGGACTGTGTGCAAAATACACACGCATGTCCCGAGTTCGATCCCTGCTACACGCACTCCTTATGTATAAAAATGCCCTTTTGTTTAAAAACTAAACCGGGTTAACCCAGTTAGTTGTTAAGTATAATAAAACCGAGATAATAACCAGGTTAGACACACAGTCCAGCGGTGGACTGTGTGCAACACTAAGTCACACGCCGCGAGTTCGAAACCCATCACAGGCGCCGGTTTGTTGAATTAAAATGTTTTTGCAATTAAAAGAATTTCGGTTAAACTGAATAAGTATATAAATATAATTAAAAACAAGATTATTTCGGGTTAGACACGTAGCTCAGTTGGTAGAGCTGCGTGCACGCGTACGGGAGGTCTCGGGTTTGAGCCTCACCCGGCGCAAACTATGCCACTGACCGAACCGGTCAACAAGTAAACAGGTCAACGGTCAACGGTCAACGCAAAATAAACAAATTTTTTTATATTTTATTTATTTAATTTAATTTAAAAATCAATTAAAAATACTTAAAAATAACATTTTTAAAGATAGAAAATAGCCTTAAACTCACAAAAATACATTTAAAATTTCATTAAAATCCTTAATAAAATCCACTCATTTAATGTATTTTTCCGTTATTATTTAGGTTAGTATTTCTCGTTGTTCCGCTCATCTAATTCGTGCGCATCTCACCATCTCCAATCCAACGCACCCAATGTGAGTGAATCTTTACAAATTCCCCGTTTAATCACGTTTTGGGGTGTATCATGTGTCTTGATATATATATTATACTTAAATCATTGTGCATACATCATATCATGAACTTGTGTATTCAGTTTGTTTCTGTTGTGTAGTTATTGTTGTATGCAATTTATTAATTTCAGTACATGCAATTTCATAGGCCGTCGCTCCCCATTACATTATGAGCGTTGAGCATGTTCCCCATTTCATTATGAGGTTGAACCTGGCGTGCCCACATACGATCGGCTCCGTTTGATTGAGCCTTGATCGCACAGACATTTTCATTTTCAGTACATGCAATACGATCGGCTCCGTTTGATTGAGCCTTGATCGCACAGTTCAATTATGTTATTCATCGTATGTTGTTGGTATGTTAATGTATGCTATCATATGTTATTGTATGTTATAGTTGTGATTGCTAATTGCCACTGTTTGATTATTTACATTTGCTCATTTATGATTATGCACAATTTTTCATTGATAAACTAACAAGTAATTCATTAATAAATGTTTACCTAACAAGGTTCACTCGCCAACTTATGTTGACCCAAAAAAAACCCCCATTTTTACACATGATACAGGTGAAACAGCAGCAGCTAGGAACACATAGGATTTGGACTAGAAGAATAAAACGATTTAGAGTTGGGATTGTTATGTTTGGTTTATTTTTTCTTTGTATTGTATGAACATGTTTGAATATTTGGAAATGTAGCTTTGACTTTATTAAATATGAAACATATTAGTAAATGTCATGAGCTTTGGTGATAACCCAATTATGCCCCGACTCTTATTCCGCTGCGGGTCGGGGTGTGACAGAATCCTTGATGTTTAAAATGAAGCATGGGCAGCCAAAGACTTTGAAATAAGAGATCAGAGGTTTGATTTTGTAAAGCAATTCATAGGCAGTCTTTTGATGCCTAGGTTTTATCAAAACTCTGTTCTGGACATAGCAAGCAGTGTTTACAGCCTCTGCCAAAAAGACAAAGGTAAACCTGAGTCTGCAAGCATAGTTCTTGCTGATTCAATTAAAGTTCTGTTTTTCCTTTCAACAACCCCATTTTGTTCTGGAGTTCTAGGGATGTTGTATTGTCTAACAATCCCTTTTGACTCACAGAAGGTATGCAACTCCATGTTCCGAAACTCTGTTCCATTATCATTTGTAAAGAATTATACAGGAAGGTCAAATTGCTTTTCAACTTATTTAACAAAGTTTTGCAAAATGTTTGTTGTTTCATCCTTAGAGTGTAAAAACAAAGTCCATGTGAACCTGGAAAAATTATCAACTACCACCAAACAATATCTTTGTGTTTTAAGCTCATGATTTTTACAGGTCCAAACAAGTCCATATGAAGCAATTGTAAGCACTGACTTGTTTTGGACTCTTCAATTGACTTGTAAGAGCTTTTATGTTGTTTACCTTTTAAGCAGGGAACATAATGCTCTTCACAAGTGAATTGTTTTTGGGGTAAACCTCTAACCAGATTTTGTTTTGAGATAGTGGAGATAGTTTTTAGATTTATGTGTCCTAGTCTTTTATGCCATAGCTCTGTCTCTTTGCTGGAGGCAACTGAGAACAGGCATGCATTTGACATAGGATTATCTTTTAACATATCAACCACATACACATTTCCTACTCTATGAGCAGTCAGCTGTGCTTTGCTCTCTGCAATGATTTGATTAATCTTTTTAACAACCTCTGGCCCTACAATTTGGCAAGTTTTCTTTGTGAAAAAGGAACCATAACCTTTATCACTCATATGTGAAACACTTAAGAGATTGAATTTTAAATTGTCAATGAGATTTACATTTTCAAACTTGAGTTTTCCTGCTGAAACACATCCTGATCCTAACACCTTTCCTTTTGAATTATTCCCAAAGGATATATCACCCCCTCCATGAGCTTTAAAATCTCTGAGCAGGGCCTTACATCCTGTCATGTGCCTGGAGCCTCCACTATCTACATACCAAAGACTGTCAAGGCAAGTAGAAGCTCCTTGCACATGTTTTGAAATAATTAGTTCAGTTGAGTTTCCAAAGCCAAAATGGCTTTGGATGGGGTATCAGGTGGTCTAGAGTCATGTTCAGACTAATGAGCAGTGGTTGGATCAGACTTTTGTAACCACTGCTGTGAGCTACCTCCTATCAACTGTTGGTAACCATGAGGATGCCTATTTACCCTTGGCTTAGAAGGCTTTTTGTAGGTCTCAAAAGTCATAGGCACCTTTTGGTAATTAGGCTGGCTTTTACCTCTTGGAAACTGGTTTGATGGAGGTGTATCTGTTACTTGAATTTCTCTGCGGACAGAGGTTTGATTTAAAGCTTTGGTGACAGATGTTTCACATGATTCAAAATTTTGTTTTGCAATATGTGAATTTTCTCTTTCTAGAGCCTTTCTCTAATCTTTTTTACCTTTTGGTGATAGGTTTTGAGATAGACACACTCTTGAGTTGGATGATTTGTTTTGTTGCAAATGGTGCATCAAGGAGATTTAGGTATAACACAAGTTTTGTTTATATCATTAGCTTTCAAAAGGAAACAGTCCGCCGTATCATGATTTCTCTTTTCACATCATTTACAAAACAAGTGTTTAACCTTTTCCTTCCTTTTCCTATCAGACTTTTTGAGAGCAGATGATGTAACCCCTGCTGGTAAGTCTTTGATAGGGATCACCAATGCATTTGCTGCTTTTATACTATCAAGAGTTGAAAAGTCCATTGGCTTGAAGTTTTCCAGAATATCACACTCATCTGACCAGGTTGGTTTAAACTGATATTTTTCAATTTCCTTTTCTTTTGGTGAGACCTCTGGTTTTTCAAGAACAATTTTGTTTCCTTATTTTTCAGTATTTTAATTTCTTCACCAGTCAAATTTGTTGGGACTATTTCAACAGGCTCAGAGTCAATTTTTGCAACATTTTCACAAGTAAGGTCATATTCCCTAAAGCCTATACCAAACTTTATGTTTCTCTTGACTTGAGCATCAAGCATAAGCTCATAACCTTTGCAAGACTCTACCCATTTTTCACAAATGATCTGGATAGATTCAAGCTCCTGTTTGCAAATCTTGTATTTTTCTACCATGGTTTGGAGCTGGTCTTTGGTTATGCTTGATTCATGCCTTAGGCTACTCATTTCAGAATCTTTTTCACTTAATTTTGTTTTTAACTCTTTCACAAGTTTTTCAAATTTAAGTTCATCTTCAAAAATTTTGTTTCTTAGGTTTTCATCCACCGGTCTTATGTTTGCAAAAG
Organism: Scalesia atractyloides; assembly: GCA_947069175.1. Classification (NCBI taxonomy): domain Eukaryota; kingdom Viridiplantae; phylum Streptophyta; class Magnoliopsida; order Asterales; family Asteraceae; genus Scalesia; species Scalesia atractyloides. Next base: position 64,733,764 of record CAMTDV010000024.1, read on the forward strand.
CGATAATGCATTTTTCAGAACATAGATCTTTTAGGATCTGAGGTGATACCTTCGAAGCAGCCATAAGAGCACAATCACATTCTTCTGCATACACCTCTATGTCCCATGGGTCAGATAGATTTTCTTTTTCAACCTCAGCATCATTCATTTCAACCACCGGTGTAACTTCTAGTGTAACCACTGCTTCACAACATTCAACCACATCAGATTTTGACTCCTGTTCCACAGACTCATCACCTTCAACTATGGTCTCTAAAGCCATAAACATAGGTTTTCATTTTCAAAATCATTTTTGGCTATGAGAGCAAAGTTTTCATCAGTTAAATCCTCAGGCAAACTACTCTAGTCAACAAAACCTTGGGTAAAGAAGCTTTGTTGTGTAACCTCTGCTGGTGTAGCAGTGGTTTGAGTAATTTGAGTGACTTGTGGAGCTTGTTGCACATGCACTTGAGGTGGTGCTTGAACATATTGAATCTATGGAGCAGGGGTTTGGACATAATGAATACGGATAGTTTTTAAGGACTTGCAAAATGAGCAGTGTTTTGCATTTGATGTGCAGGGGTAAACTGGGAATATTGGACAGTGCTTTGAGGATTGGTGCCAGGATGAGTTACAACTGGTCCTGCAGTTTGAGTTCTGCATTCCTGGCAAATGTCCCATCCTATTGCACTTGTAACATTTTATTTTTGATTTATCTAACCCAACTTTTAACCCCCCATGCAATCCTGGAAACCTCCTACCAGTTCTTTTGTAAAACTTACTAGCCCTGACACTCAAGAGTGCCAACTGGTGTAGGATGTCCATTTCTTCCAAATCCGTGGGTTCAAAGTGTTGTAAGTCATTCATCTCAAAACTAAGATTGTCAGAGGTTTGGCTTTCACAATTTGCAGCAAAAGCAAAATTGGGTGTACTAGGATCAGAGTTGAAATTGTTTCCAGAAGTTATGTCAATGTAATGATCAAAACTCTGATCCTTTCCACTACCAGACCCCTCTTCATGACTATAGAGAGCAGTGTTTCCTTGTGTATAGTCATCGTCTCTTGAAGCTTCTTTTTTCTGGTTCAACTCTCTCTCATAAGTGAGAAGTCGACCATGAAGCTGTGTGAGGGTCATTTCCTTATAACCAACAGATGTTCGAGTGACATAAGCTATTGTCTCCCATTTTTCTGGTAGTGATCTTAAGAAACGACTGTTGATAGTCGAATTAGGAAAGCTCACATCTACCAGTTTTAATTCGCTTATGAGACAGCTGAATCTCTCAAACTGTTGGGTTAGTGACTCACCTTTTACATGGCAAAATGTTTCATACTGTTGATTCAAGACTTCTCTATTATTATTGATCACCTCTTCAGTACCACCGAATTGCTCTTTAAGAGCATCCCATAACTCTTTAGCACTATTACAATGAAGTAATCCCGCATAAATCACATTGGGCAAAGCTGAAGCAACTATGGTGAAAGCCTTAGCATCCAATTCGATTTTAAGGAAATCCTGTTCAGAGTAATTTTCGAGTTTTTTAGGGACTTGAGTGTGGGATCCTCTGTGCTTGGAACCATGGGACCGTGAGGTCCAAACACAACGGATCTCCAACATCCGGTGTTCTATTGAGCGAGAATATGACCCATTCTACGTTGCCAGATAAAATACTCATTTCGTTTCAACATAGATGGTTTAAACATGGATCCAATGTTGGAATCCTGTGTGTTTTGTGCCATTTCTCTTGTTTACAACAGATTTGTGTTTTTAAAAACTTTTGTAGTAATAAACTCTGTATTCAAGCAAAACTTATTAAACGAAATTAGCAACAAAGAGCTGATATGTTCAAATCAATTTGACGTTTAAATCAAAACCGATTGACCAAGCTCTGATACCAATTGTAGGATCTAAGTTTGAATTGATTGATGTTTTTTTTTCAAACAATGGAAAATGATTGAAAACAGAGACTAAGTGCAGCGGATTAATAAAAACTTTTACAACAGTCAATTGGTCGTTTGTTTTCATCACCATCTTGCTTTTAAGTAATTAGACTATTGCAAGTGATTCACAAACTCCCCCTTAGCCCAATAACGATCGTTTGATAGTAAGAAATGAAGAAGATATGCAAAATTGATCTTTTTAAGAAGACAAGTAAAACTGTTACATTGGGCGCCTATTTATACTAACTATCTAACCACTGATCGTCTAACAGTGACGTCATGGTTGATAGTGACAGCTAACAAACGTAACAAACTACAAACACTGCTTAATCTAAAACTATTAGTGCATAGCACTATTACATTAATTAAAACTAGAACTAGACTAAAACACTGCTGGCCATCCTCTGTTCTTGCAATCTTCTATCAGTGGTTGGGAGTTTCTTCTGTCAGAGGATTTGTAACAATGTTCTTTATTGAAAGCAGTAGAAACCTATCAGTGGGTAGCAACCTCTGATAGCTGGACCAAAGCTCGGATGGTGTTGTTTGACTTTGTATCATCTGTTCCTTTCCAAAGGTTCAATCCCAACAATCTCCCCCTGGAACAGATGATGCCAAAAACACCTGATACTTGATCTTTATTCCTCAGAAAGAACTTTCTTATTTGAACTTTGAATTGTAGCTCAAAGTTAAGAGATTCTAAGTCATCAGCATCCTTCTCAAGTTCTAAACTTAGTAGTTCGTGAAAGTCTTCTACTGTAAGCCCATAAGCAGCTTCCATGGATAGTTTAGTGACCTTACCATCAGACTTGATCAGAGTCAATTCGTGGGTGTCTTTGTTACCTTCCACTTTAGAATTTTTGGGTCTGAAGGCTTTCTTGAAGGAGCTTTTATTGCTGAGGATAGAAAGGGAGCTACTAAATTAGAATGTTTAGCGGATAAGAAGCTTAGTGGTTAAGTAAACTTAATAACTAAGGAATCGTAGCAGGAAATGAAACTAATCAGTTAAGTAAGTCAATTAATTAATCAGAACTAAGTTAATTAATCAGCTAAGTCAGTGACTTAATTAAATAGTTAAAATAAATTAATTAGTTTAACAGCTAAGCTTAACAACAAATGGTTAAGTAAGTTCAATAACCTAACATCTAAGGAAGGTGTAAATGGATAGGAAATATCTAAGGAAGGTGTAAGGAAGGTGTAAATGGATAGGAAGCATCTAAGGAAGGTGTAAATGGATAGGAAGCATCTAAGGAATGTGTAAGTAAGGTATAAATGGATAGGAAGCATATAAGCAAGGTGTGAGGAAGGTGTAAATGGATAGGAAGTATCCAAGGAAGGTGTATATGAAACTTCCTAAACAAGTATATCTGAAACTTCCTAGAAAAGCATATGAAACTTCCTAGAAAGGCTTATAACTTAGTTATAAATAAGAAACTTAGGATTCATTTTTCTGTGCTCATTCCTTCTGTTCTTCTCCTATACGTTGGTGTTCTAACCGATAATCACTGATACGATATTCTGTCCGAGTAATCAGAGAACCAACTAACGGATGTTTAAATGTTGCCTCAATAAGGCTATACTTTGTCATTACGTTATAGTTATGGTTCTGATCTCGTGACTATCTTTAGGTTTGATTTGGTTTTACACAGATACATATTCTACTCTGTTAAACTAAATGTTTAACTATCACAAAGCTCCGAACTATAAACTTACTACCAAAATAGATGCTTAATCACCAGAAGACTTAGAATTATAAGTAGATGTTTTACTATCAAAAGGCTTAGAATCAGGAGGCCTGTTAACTCAAGAACTATAGACCTACAAGGTAAGTCAGTCTCTTTTTAATTTTGTTTTACAAAACCCTAAATGATTTCCAAGTTGTATTACAATGATTAAGTTTTTGTATTCTGAATTACTACCAGTATGTGGGGGTTTTGTATACACTACTTGATAATCTTCACTATTGGACAACGGGTTTGTAAGGTCACCTAACCCAAGATCTCACTCAACTGAGACAACCAACAGGTGTGCGGAATCCACCTGATGATCAACCATTGTAGGATGTAGAACAAGAATGCAAGATTTATGAGAGAAATCAAGAATACATAGAGTATTCTTGATGTAGGAGATGAGTGACATCACACACACACAGTAGCCGCTAGAAAAAACACACATAATGATTAGGGCACAGATTTCCACAAAAAATCGATGTCTTGCCTATTCCACTTTAAGGTATAAATACAAGACAATCTCCGGACTAAACATATTTGTCCGAGAACAAAACAACAAGGCCCAAGGCCCAAACCACTAAACTCGGACTCCCTAATATGTTGGGAAATCCGGACAGAACACAGTAGCAAACTCAGACTTCCAAACTACTTAGGGAAGTCCGGATACACCAAACTCGGGCCTTGAGACAAACCCTCAAGTCGTACACTAAACTCAGAAATAGAGAATACATAACATATTACAGAACAGACCCTATCAAATGAAGACTCTGCACTTATTACCAAAAGTGCAATAACAAACTCCGCCTTAATTAGTGCATATCTTCAACCTTGAACTTCTATCCTCGCCTTGAGTACTCGCTTCCAGCCCAAACTTGATTCTTCACGCATAATTGAACCACCTTGAATGAAACAGCTCCCGATCTTCCTTGCAATACTGTAAGGCCAGACGGCGAAGCTTTTTCAGATGCTCCTCCTTTAGATTCACTAACCAAATTGGATCAAGCACCCTTAGAATTTCTTTTGATGAGTAAGTCTGGGTGATCACCGTTTCTCTTGTCTTACCATCTAGATACCAGTAGCCTATATCTTTTATTTTATCAAGATCGAACTTTCTCATCGGTATCTTGCGAATGCATCTAGCTGGAGGGTACACTACCTTCCACACCTCCTTTCCGGTAAACTTGTTCAGCGACTTGACTGCTCGCCCCACAGCCGGTTTGAACATTTCCACTTGCTCTCTCTACTTTCAGCAATCAGTTGTGGAATTAAGCCTCTGATACTAGCAACATTGGTGTGGTTGTTTAAATCCAAAGAAGCAAGATGATGAAGATCTCTAGCAGGGAGGGTTCAAAGAACTTTGCCCAAGGTCGGAAGTACTGAACTCCGTCAGTGCGTTTGATCATGACCAAACTATGTTGCTCATCAAAATCCCAACTCTGCATTTGCTCGGAGTATTCACCACGAGTGTTCAAGTACCTCTTTCGCAGTGTTTCATCAGGAAGAGGTCTAAACCATTTATGAGCTAATTTCCGAACATCTTCAGGAACTCGAATGGGATTCTGAATCTCATCTAGCAGAGCACTACCAAACACAAAGTTCCTCAAATCATCAAATTTGCCTTTAACGATTCGTACTCAATCCTGCTTCCTTTCCCAGTTTCTATAAACTCAAACTTCCTCAAATCATCATCGGTTTTCCAGTCTTCTACCAACTCCTCAACCACATCACCTTCATCCAATGCTAACTCCAAAGCTGGATCTAGCTCTGAATCAGATACAGCACCAGAATCTGAATCCCCTGGACCTTTGTCTCCAACCACAGCACCCGAGGACTCCCCCTCAACCTGAACTGGAGTTGTAGTTTCAGGAGCACGTGTACTCCTTGACTGCCCCCCCCCCCCTGAGTTGCTGCATCAGGATCCTTGTCAAGATTATCTCTAATCTTCTTCAACTCATCCATTTTGCACTGAGCCTGAATCTGGAACTCAGAGTTCGTGTTCTCCCCCAGAGCAGCAAGGAGAGACACGAGATCTGTGACAATCTGAATGAGCTGATCAATTGCTGTAACAAAAGTCACATGCCGCGCTGAAGTTGAGGCATCTTATTTAGCTAACTTCCCCAACTGAACACCCTGCTCTCTATACAAGCGAAACAGAAATGTCATCTGCTTCTCCCGCCTAGCATCCTTTTGCTTGTAGTAATCAAGATCCCTTTGCTGACTTTGGATCTGTTCACAATGCTCCCGTAACACAGTGGCAACATCCTTGAACTGATTTTGCACAAAAGCAGGAAATGACACCCCGGTACTAGTACCAGTAGTACCCGAATCCCCTGGAGCAGATGGACGTGGAGCTGAAGGTCACCTAACCCACGATCTCACTCGACTGATACCACTTGTAAGGTCACCTAACCCAAGATCTCACTCAACTGAGACAACCAACAGGTGTGCGGAATCCACCTGATGATCAACCACTATAGGATATAGAACAAGAATGCAAGCTTTATGAGAGAAATCAAGAATACATAGAGTATTCTTGATGTAGGAGATGAGTGACGTCATACACACACACAGTAGCCGCCAGACAAAACACACACAATGATTAGGGCACAGATTTCCACAAAAGAATCGTGTCTTGTCTATTCCACTCTAAGGTATAAATACAAGACAATCTCCGGACTAAACATATTTGTCCGGAGAACAAAACAACAAGGCCCAAGGCCCAAACCACTAAACTCGAACTCCCTTATATGTTGGAAAATCCGGACAGAACACAGTAGCAAACTCGGACTTCAAACTACTTAGGGAAGTCCGGATACACCAAACTCGGACCTTGAGACAAACCCTCAAGTTCGTACACTAAACTTGGAAATAGAGAATACATAAACTCGGACATATTGTTTAACATATTACAAAACAAACCCTATCAAATGAAGACTATGCACTTATTACCAAAAGTGCAATAAGAGGGTTAGCCAATGAGTGATATGACCATAGTCACAGACCGAATGACAGATAATGATTGAGTAATTGGAACTCTTAATTCTGTAATTACAATACCGTGTTTTTCATAAATTGAATGAACTTACTAGTATTTCTGCTGATAAAATATTTTTAAAACATGTTTAAGGTGATTACCGTAGATCTAAACAAGAGTTGTGATACGACACCAAAAGGCTTAAAGAAGTGGCTTCTTTTATCAATTAAATTTAAGAAACTTTGTATTCAGGTTTATTCCCTATTAAAGCTACCTTTATAAAACATGGATTTAAATTCCCATTTGTTTAACAAATAAAATTCGATGTTTCTACACTCTGATATTTTTCCTAACTCGCGGTCCTGATGAAAATTTCGCTGCGATGTTTTAAAAATAACCACCGGTACCACTTGACTGTTCACGGCTCCCGCCTAGGGTGTGGTCGGGGGCTGTGACAGTATCGATCTCGTAAAAAGATCTTAATGTTACATTTGAACATTATTACCAGGTAGATTTGTTTACAGAGACATTGGACAAACAACTTCATGGGTTGGATAGTATATTCAATGAGCAAGCGATAGAGTTGTTATCTCTTAGTGTGACTTTATGTTCAAAAAAGATTAATATTAATCAGATAGTTCTTCTTGTTGAGAAATATCATCCTAAAGATTTTACAGAGCAAGAGAAGGAGCAATTATGTGGTCAACTGGATAATTTTCAAGTTGAAAGGATAAATAATCCTAAGCTAAGTGGCGTATCAACTCTTTCTGATCTTTGCAAAACTCTTGTGGAATGTCAGAAAAATAACATGTACAAATTGGTTGAAAGAGTGTGTCGGCTAATCTTGACACTTCCAATTTCGACTGCAACAACGGAAAGAGGATTTTCAACAATGAAAATATTTAAGAATCCTCGCAATAAGATATCAGATCAGTATCTAGCAAACAGTATGGTGATTTACATAGTAGAGGAGATTGCTGAGAACTTTGATTCGGAGTCCATAATTGAAGAATTCAAAAATCTAAAAGGAAGAAGGGTAGAACTATAATTCTTCATCCAAGTGAACCGGGTACCACCTTCCTCGTCTTTTTAATGTTTTGGTGTCTTTATTCAATTGTTTGTTAAACAATGTTTACGTTTTAATGTTTAAGAACGTTTTTTATTTGATATTAATGTTTGACCCGACCCGAATCGAATCACCGACGTCAACCCCAACATAGAATAGATATTTTAGGTCTGGTGCCTTCCGACCCCCCAAACCTTTTTCCAAGCTTCGCCACTGGGCGGCGCATCCAATGAATTTTTTTTGTTTCTTTAAGCATATATGCGATCTAATCTTGAGCGCACCCTATGAAATTTTGACTCCGCCCCCTATAAAATTGCTAATAAAAGAATGGTTAAAGCAAAGTGTGGCTAAGCTAAAGGAAAAGAAAAATGGTAAACTGGGCTCACCTGAAAAGCAAAGTGTGGCTAAGCTAAAGGAAAAGAAAAAGGGTAAAAAGGGCTCACCTGAAAATTGTTCACGAGGGGTTGAGGAAGATGAGTAGGTTTATTATATAAATTAAAATTATTTATATAAGGGGGTTTCGTAATCAAACATATTCACGAAAAAAGTTTCGTCCAAACCACAAAGAGTGAGACACGTATGTCTCTTGTCACTTTTTCAAATACTCGATAATTAATAATGAGAAGCTCAAACTAAATATCAGCTAAAGCAATAATAAAAACTATAAATAAGAATTAGAATTACAAGAAAAACAAATTGTTTGTAAGAAATGTAACTAATTCATACTAGCGAATATAAAAAGATATATTTCTACTCTTTGATTATAACTTTCTAGTTTGCCTCTAAATGTAATGGCTAGTTTTAAAAAATAAATATTCGTAAAAAACAAATGTATGTATATTGTATTTCTATTATGGATTTTGAATGATAATTGGTGTATTTGAATAAATTTATTTGAATACATTTGGTTTTATCTTTGTAAGTCACACTACCCGATCCTAAACGGACCAAATTCTTATTTAATATGTGTCCTTTATAAAAAAAATCCTAGGTACGTCACTTACCATCATCACTCTCTCTCTCTCTCACACCTTTCTTTTTTGTCAAAGAAATGTTGAATTATATTCGCCACTTCTTTGTCAAAGAAGTGTTGAATTATGTTATGGCGAACAGTGGTGTGACGTCTGTGATTTCTCCGATGTAGCTGGTGGTGATGGTGGGTGGGTGGTGTGATAGATGGGGTGGTAATGGGTGGTGGGTGGTGGAAGAAAATTGTTTAGTTTTTTTTTCAAGTAAGTAGGGTATTCAAGCTACTTATTATAAACCTACAAATAAGCAATAAATTTATACACATGGTTGTTGTACTCTTGCTTTTGGGAGTTTTTTTTTTTTAAATTAGAATTTTCATTTTTAACTCTAAAGTTTTAATCTTTGACAATTTAAGTCTAAAGTTTCAATTTTTGTTAACTTAAATTCTTTGATTAATTTGATTTTTCATTTCTAATTCCTAGGTTTTCATCTTTTACAATTTAACCCCGTTGATTTTTTTTACTTTTAACCCAAATTTTTTCGTCTTTTGCAACTTTGGTTCCTTATACTTTTCATCTTTCGTAAATTTTTTCTTTAATGTTTTGTTCTAGATTTTCTGAGTTAACACGCCGCAACATGTGTGTAGGGTTCAACGTTTTTTTCATCAACTTTTTCCCGTTTAATAGGCATGTCGCAGCGCGTCTATTTTCCCCGTTTGATAGGTCTGTCGCAACGGGGGGTCATAGATTGACTTAGTTATTATTTTCTATATTTTACACACGGGTCCGCGGTCATGTAAGAAACATTTGGTTTTCTTCTAACATGATATACAACTAAAGAATCCTATCGCATTGCGGCGGGTGATAATTCTAGTTTAATATATGAACGAGGTATTCATTAAAATAAATTAAATAGGTAATACTAATTTTGAAATTAGAAGCCCTTGGCTAGCCGTCTTTGCTTCTCCAAATTATTTATTTCGGATTTACACACTAGTTTTGTTTATACTGGTTTAGAATATCAACTAACATACAAGTTTATTTTCTCAAAGACACACAAACAAGAAAACATGTCCCATTAAGGTGGTTATGAGAATTCAAGTTTCCTGTTCAAATCCGGAAAAAGATCTCCCTTAAGCCTTAACGAAATAGGTAATGTAACCTATTTTTCTGGTCGCTCATTATTATTATTATTATTATTATTAGTATTATTATTATTATTATTATTATTATTATTATTTAAAACTAAAATGGGTAGTAGGTTAATACCTAATGAGCTTCAATTATAGATTTTAAGATTGATAGTTTTTAATAGACCTTAGATATAAGTTTATGTTCTATATAGGTTTTCTAGTTTAGAAAAATATATATAACACACATACACACACATATATAGAAACGGGATCCGGAGAAAACGATTTGAAGTGTGAAAACGGTGAGAACGGATCATGGCCCCACACGTGGCAAGAGGGAGCTAAATTATATGCGGGGCACGATTGTCATTCTATAGTTTCCGTCCAATAAAAGGCGTTTTCAATTCGTTTCAAACAAAATTCCAAAAATTTCTTACCTCCTCCCCAAGCTTTCGAGATATATGGCGTTTAACATGGATTCTGATCTACAAAGTAATATTTGAAGATGGTGTTTTATTTTATTAATGTTGTTCATCATATATTCATTTTTTGTCGTTTGTATGATTAATTCGTAAACAATAGTTGTTACTATCAGTTTGGCGTTTTTATTAACATGTGTTTAGGATTATTGTATTTTCTGTACAATTTCATATTCAACTAATGGCGTTTTTGTAACGCCCGGCGTTTTCATACTTTCCATATTTAGAAAGCTCGTGTTGTATTTCTATTTTTGGAAAGCTTTGTATCTTGTATTCGTTCTTTCTTTGTAATCTTTGTAATCGTTGCAAACCGAGACTTGAATCATAATGAAAACTCGTATTTTATTCCTATTCGTGTTCGTAACCATTTTATACTTATACTTATTCATACAATCATGCTTGATATTCGTAAACGTGTGACAACTTGTAAATACGTGACAATCATACTCCATGCAAGACTTATTCGTGATTCTTAAACTTAACCGTATTCATTTTATACATATTGGACTTTAGATCATGTTTATTATGCTTAAAAATTTTAATGTGGTCCAAAAACACGTTTCATACAACTACTAGACAAGGCCCCAATCCAAGAAAACAAAAAAAATTAGGCTTCCTGACTGGGCCTTGCGGACCGCATGGAAACCCCCATACGGTCTGCATGGGGTCCCGCGGGCAGCTGCTTGAATCAGCCGCGGGATATGCACGAATCCATCATTTCCACCCTCCCCAATCACCTTAAACCTCATTAAATCACTCCAAACTAACCCTAATCCCATCTCCTATAAAACCCAAGCCTCCTCACACAATTTTTACACTTTTACAACTCTCTAATCTCTCTCAAATCACTCTCAAACCTCTTGCAACATCAGAATTCAGGCAGATTCATACCATCTTACAAAAGTGAGTATAACTTGCTCATTTCTTAACCATTTTACTTGATACTTCGTCCTACTTGCTTGGATAATCCTTAGGTTCGATTCCACAGATTCTCCTTGGAGAATCCAGACCTGGAAGTTCACCGAAAGGGCTCTAAACTTTCTGTTTTATACAAATCTTCTTAAAACTTATGTAATACATCAACCAAACTTGTGTTCTTGTGCTCCTAATCAAGCTTATGATCAGTGAAGCCTAACCAAGCTTGTTAACATGAACTAATGGCTGTTTTAACACCCTAAACTTTCTGTTTTCAATGAGCTTTAAGCTCACAAGTGTTGCAAGTCTTGAACTCGTTCTTGTGTGACTAACTTGGTTAGCTTGGGCTATCCTACACCTAAGTCCACACAACACTTGATGTTTTCTCATTCATCCTAAGTAGTTTTCTAGATGAAAGTAACGCAACCCCGTCTAGCCTTCGACATGTGTCGACGCCGGCTCACTGGGTTGTAGATTACTTGGCTACTTAGTGTATAGTAACATGTATTTCATTTCTTATCATTCTTGTACATTGTTCTTGACCCTCCTTGTTGTCTATGACAACTTGTGTAGTGGTGAACTCTTATGAGGTTCCTAAATGGATGGCTATGCCACCTACCTCCTACATGACTTCTATGATATCCATGAATGGACTTATACGTATAACTATTATAACCTACACAACATACTTAAACCAAAACCTTGATAATGACTAAATAATCATATGTCGAGCTAATAGGTTTAATCACTATAGTGTATAGTTCCTCGTTATGATTCTAATAGGTTATAACCTATGAAATCACATAAACCAACGGGTTCCCATAGTGTCAAAACGAGTGCTAGACCTTAGTGAGTATTTTCGTATACTCTACTTTGAATGCATTATTTCAATCTCGAATCTTCCGTTATCATTCCAATGCTCACACCTACGTCTTCCTCTTGTAGGATAACTCGGTGTTCCCCTGTCGACCAAACAACTACTCACGGAACTAACAAGTCGGAAAGCTTGCAAAACCGTGAGTACACTCGACCCATTTTCTTTTATATCACTTTGGGTGTAACATGTTTACCTTATACAAAAATCACTAAACTTATACTTTATGCAATGCACGAAACAATCCAATATACATGAACACTTTGATACATTACTTGATGCTTATATTTGGACCATTCTTTGTAATACAATAGTCATTAGCTTTAAACAAGCCTCCATTTGACATGTATAGCGCTATAGGATTAACGCACCACCTCCTTCGTGAAATCTAGAGGCCATGTCCAAATATCGTGATTTGCGTTAACAAAGGGTTTAACTAGAAATATTGCATGCCATGTATAATGCTCTTGTATAAACTTAGTATCATGTGGATTCGTTTTAAACTTTATTCGTATACGTATGCTTCTGCTTAAACTTGTGTACTCGCCTTTGCTTTTGCATTGAACTCTATTTTAAAACATTTTACATGTTGATGAAGATGATGTTATGAAACGAAGTAGCATTGAGACTAGATACACACATAGACGTTTAGGTTTATTATTGTTGTATCAATTTTTTTCAAATGTTGTTATGTTATTTGAATTTTCCTTGTATTGTAATGATAATTCATCCATGAAATGAAATTCGGTTTAATTAATTATTGTCGCTATTAGCGTTGTGAGCAAGAGCAATCTATTTCGTCCTGCCTTGATGTTTTCCGCCATCGGTTGGGGTGTGACAGATTGGTATCAGAGCCATAACTATAGGGAATTAGGTAGAATTGCCATGTTCGACCTAGTCTATAGTTTAAGCATCTCGTTTTTACCATTCCTATATTATGCTTAAAACTTTATTCTTCCTTCATTGCTTCTTCCTTTCTTTTGGTCTTAAAACTTACATAACGTCTTTCCTAAGACGTTTACACAATACACTTGAAGACTTGAAGACACTCATGATGCAAACGAGGGATTTGCACAAAAATAGGTCCAATGACTTACAATTTTTGGTGAAATCCCTCATTCCACGTATTCGATTTTTCACGAAGTTATACCATCAAGTTAGGAGTGATATCCACATCTTGATGGGAAACTTCCATTTCATACTCTAGTGGATCTTACAAACGAGTCGGAATATGCTCCTCATTTAGTAAGAAGCAACCACACTTAGGGTACGATGTTGTCAAGTTAGGGGTGAAACCCGCACCTTGTCAACTAGTCCCGTTCCTCGATTTTCAATCTCACCAAAGTCTCGAATTATCGATCGACTAGGTACATGTTGTAACTGGAAGGGTAAAATACCGTTAATCGCTTATCGACGAGAGTATTTTACCTATTAGGCCAAAGCATGTTCCCTAACTCGAAAGATCTTACGAACTTTGTTAACTTATTCGTTTCAAAATCGTTACACAATTCGCACGCCTCTCGCGATCAAAAACAATTATAATCCTCGTGAACAAACTAAATTATACTCTTTATACGCATTCATACATGATTATGCTTGTTGAATACATGTTGAATACTCGTCAAATACATGCAACATACGTGAAACATCCATGCTTATACATGCAAAACTTATTTTTACATTATGATCAAGTCTCATCCATTTCCTTTATATTTAAACCCTAGATGTCTTCTCCAAGCTCCTCAAAGAAATCAAAGGGTGCCAAGAAGGGTTCCAACAACCAAGGGGACGCTATTTCGAAGCAAGAACTCGTAGGGTTAGTCGCCGAACAAATGGCCGAGCAAATGGCTAAGATCATCCCCAACATTGTTAGCCAAATTCAAACCATCCACGACACCCCTAAGTCCTCCGTCGACTCTAAGGTGGACAAGCCTAAGTCACGATTCCTTTTCAAACAATTCATGGCCTACAAACCCATGGAGTTTACTGGTGATGATGGTGCGACGACGTTGTTGACCTAGTTTGAAGCCATGGAGATTTCTTTTCGCCAAAGTGGTCGCCCCGATGACTTGCACACCGAAAATGCTATGGGGTTATTCCGCTCGAAAGCCCTCGAGTGGTGGACCTCTAAATGAAGCACAAGAGGGGATGATGCCGCCCACGCGTTGCCATGGGCTAAACTGAAGCAAATCATGAGGGACGAATTTTGTCTTCCTCATGAACTAGGAAGTTGGAGCATGAGTTTTGGTACCTCAAGCAAAACGGGGATGACAACGATGGTTTAACCCCGCGCTTCAAGCAGCTTAGCATCTTATGCCCTAGCTAAGTTGATACCACTGAAAAGGCTATCAACAAGTACATCCATTGCCTACCCGATTCTTTCATGAACCTCGTAGAAGCTGCCTTCCCAGCGACTATTGAGGAGACCTACCGCTTGGCCGCTCGCCTTAACAGCAACCATGTCGAGCGCAAGAATGCCGCAAAGGCATCGCTGAAAAGCGCGCACCAGCCACCACCGAAACCGCCACCGTTGAACCCTCACCCAAAACCCCTAGAAACAACAACCCCAAGAACAAGAAGCGGAAGGCTTCTAGTCAAAACTGGGCGGTTGTTACTCCGCCAAACCCTCAACCCATCCAAACTCTAGCAGCCATTACCCCTGCCAACCCGAACAACCCAAGTGTGGCTACACTAGACCTCATCCCCAGTGTGCCAACTGCTCCTACCATCACCCCACCAATACACCATGCCGCAAGTGCGCCCAATGTCAGAGATTGGGGCATTTTGCTAACCGTTGCTGAAACTTTCCTCCACCCTAAAACCAGCAAGCCCAAGCCATCGTATTGAATCCTAACCCTGCTCACCCTCCAGCTCAAGCTGCTCCTGCAAGAACATGCTATACATGTGGCGACCCTAACCACTACACCAATGTTTGCCCCTAACGCGTCAACAATCAGCAACAGCGGCCTCAACCAGCTCGAGGCAGAGCCTTCGCTCTCACCCCGCTCAGGCGCAAAACGCGAACGATGTCATAACTGGTACGTTCCTTGTAAACTATGTCTATGCTTCTTGTCTTTTTGATACTGGCGCAGATAGGAGTTTTTTGACGAATGAATTTGAACCCTTGCTTAAGTGCGTACATTCTAAGTTGCCCAATCCATTCTCGATCGAATTAGCTAACAGAAAATACGTCACGTTGATTATGTCCTTTCTATTTGTTCTTTGAATCTGAACGATCATACCTCATACCCATGCAATTGGGATGCTTCGATATCATAGTAGGCATGGATTGGCTTAGGCGAGTTCGTGCCGAAGTCATTTGTTCCGAAAAGTTCATTCGTCTTCCTCTCCCAAACGGTGATTCCCTGCACGTCTACGATGAGAAACCTTCTAAAGGTCTTAAGCTTATGTCTTGCATCCAAGCAAACAAATACTTACGCAAGGAATACTTTGCCTTTCTGGCCCATATTGTGGAAAAGAAAGACAAGCGTCTAAGCGTAAGTGACGTTCATGTCGTTTGCGATTTTCCCGATGTCTTTCCAGAGGATCTTCCTGGTCCTCCTCCTCCTCGTTCCGTTGATTTCCGTATTGATCTCATCCCTGGCGCAACTCCTGTTGCGAAAATCTCCTTATCGTTTAGCACCCTTGGAGATGCAAGAGCTATCTAGCCAACTTCAAGAGCTTCTTGATAAAGGCTTTATACGCCCTAGTACTTCCCCTTGGGGCGCTCCCGTTTTGTTTGTCAAGAAGAAATATGGATCCTTTCGGATGTGTATTGACTATCGTGAACTCAACAAACTTACAGTAAAAAACTGATCTCCGTTTCCTCGCATTGACGACCTCTTCGATCAACTTCAAGGTGCGACTTGCTTCTCGAAAATCGACCTTCGTTCTGGCTATCATCAACTTCGAGTTCTCGAAGAAGATGTACCAAAAACCGCTTTCTGCACACGTTATGAACATTACAAGTTCGTGATCATGCCTTTTGGTTTGACTAACGTGCCTGCAGTGTTCATGGATCTCATGACGCGTGTGTAAGCCTTTTCTCGATTGTTTTGTAATCGTATTCATTGACGATATCCTCATCTATTCCAAGACGAAAGAAGAACATGGGCAACATTTGCAACTTATCCTTCAGCTTTTGCAACCGAACGTCTTGACGCCAAATTCTCCAAGTAAAGAGGTTCAATTCCTTGGTCACCGTCAATGAAATCGGTATTCATGTTGACCCCGCAAAGATAGAAGCTATGAAGAATTGGATTGCACCTAAATCACCTTCTGCAATTCATTCGTTCCTTGACCTAGCTGGTTATTATCGCCGCTTCATCTCGAACTTCTCCAAGATCAACGTTCCTCTTACGTCTTTAACTCAGAAAGATAAACCTTTTGTTTGGGGTCCCGAACAAGAGGAGTCTTTTCAAACTCTCAAGGACATGCTCTGTAATGCTCCTATCCTTACACTCCCTAATGGAAACGACGACTTCGTCGTGTATTGTGATGCCTCAAACCAAGGTCTTGGTTGCGTTCTTATGCAACGGGACAAGGTTATCGCTTACGCGTCGAGACAACTCAAGTCCATGAGAAAATCTATACTACACACGACCTTGAACTTGGTGCAGTTGTTTTTGCGTTAAAGATTTGGCGACACTTCTTTTATGGTACTAAGTGTACGGTCTTCACCGACCACAAGAGCCTCCAACATATCTTTGATCAAAAGGAACTCAACATGCGTCAATGTCGTTGGGTTGAATTGTTAAACGACTACGACTGTAATATTCGCTACCACCCTGGTAAAGTGAATGTTGTAGCCGATGTACTTAGTCGTAAGACTCATATCAAGAGTATCCGTTGTCACCAAATCGTGGGCAAGCTTCAAGAGCTAATTCGCCAAGCACAATTTGTCGTCATTAATGAGGGTAACCTCGATACCAAGTCGAATTGTGGAGTCGAAAACCCACTCGAAGCTAGACCTGATGGTATTCTTTACTACCATGATCGCATCTGGATTCCCAATTGTCTCAACTTTCGAACCATCTTGATGGATGAAGCCCACAAATCCCGATACTCCATTCATCCTGGCGCTGATAAAATGTACCATGATCTTCGTGCATCTTATTGGTGGCCAATGATGAAGTAGATATCGCTCTTTACGTCTCGAAGTGCCTTACTTATTCCAAGGTGAAAGTTGGACATCAACGCCCCTCTGGCTTCCTCGAACAACCAGAAATTCCTGTCTGGAAATGGGAGAGTATTGCTATGGATTTCATTACCAAGCTTCCTCGTACTTCATCTGGTCATGGCGGCATCTGGGTTATCATTGACCGATTGAGTAAATCTGCTCATTTCCTTGCCATTCATAAAGATTACAAACTCTAGAAATTGGCACGTATCTACACGAATGAAGTCATTAGTCGTCATGGTACTCCCGTTGACATCATTTCAGATTGTGATGCTCGTTTTACCTCCCGCCTTTGGCAAACGTTTCAATCTGCCCTTGGCACTCGTCTCAATCTTAGCACCGCTTTTCATCCCCAGTCTGACGGTCAAACCGATCGTACTATCCAAACCGTAGAGGACATGCTTCGTTCATGCATAATCGATTTTGGTGGCAACTCGGATTCGCACTTACCCTTGGTAGAATTCTCGTACAATAACAGTTATCACGCAAGTATTCAAATGACTCCATTTGAAGCATTGTATGGTCGTAAGTGTCGTTTGCCTATTTTTGGCACGAGATCGGAGACTCTCAAATCACCGGTCCCGAACTTATACAAGAGATAACGGACAAGATTCTACAAATACGTGATAATCTTCTCAAAGCTTGAAGCCGACAAAAGAGTTATGCTAACAAAAGACGCAAGCCACTGGAATTCAATACAGGTGATAACGTACTTCTCAAGGTATCCCCTTGGAAGGGTTTTGTTCGATTTGGTAAGAAAGGCAAACTCGTTCCTCGCTATGTAGGTCCTTTCAAGATTATCGAAAGGATTGGAAAGGTAGCGTATCGACTGGACCTACCTCAAGAACTCAACAACGTCCATCACGTCTTCCATGTTTCAAATCTCAAGAAATGTCTAGCTGAAGAAGGACTCTAAGTTCCAATCGAAGATCTTCAAATCAACGAAACATTGAATTTTGTGGAAAAACCAGTCGAAATCATGGACCAAGGAATCAAGCAATTAAGGCGCAGTCGAATTCCTATCGTCAAGGTTTGATGGAAAGGTTGTTAGGATCGTTTCGTCCACGTGTCATGGAAACCTAGGTTGTATCTATGTCATCGTATGCGGAATTTACGTGAATAGTGACAAATACACAAGATTTACTAATTAAAAGTCGATATATTAGTCCAATAGACTTTACAGTGTACAAAACCAAATCAACAGAGCTTCGCCATAAAAGTTGCAAAGTTACAAATGAGAAACAAAAGCAAAATATTTATAGAGCAACAAGTTCGGTTGAGAATGTCATGGCCAAGTTAGTCCGAACTTGACTTCGGGCGAACTTGTCCATTTGACAAGCATAACTTCGGCCGAACTTGTTCTCTAACTACATAAATACTTCGAAATCTAAGATTTCAAACCCTATACAGTACAGACTCGATCTAAGACTTAGACGATAGACATTATGCATCAACAGACTCCCCCTTGGATATTGTCGTAGTCTTGATCAGTCTTCAAAATTTTCAACCTCTACCGAAGAAATTCTCATAGGACTTCTTTCTTCGTTCTTGCTTTGGAATCGGCGTTTGGTTAGTAGGAGGTGCCCACTTCATAAACTGAAATATTCTAAGCCTCGCGTCTCTACCCTTTCATGTATCTTCTCTAAACGTCGTTCCTCCTTCAGAAACTCTTCTCTTTCTAACTCTCTCCAACTCGATTCCCACATATGACCTGAGTTAATACCATGTGCATAACATACATTGATGACACCTTGGTATTGCTTGGCTTGAACTTCTTCACGTTTATCGTAACAGATTTTGTTGAAGAACAAACACTTCACATCCTCTTTCGAACAATTTACTAGCCACATCGGGTCTAGTATCCTTATGGTCCTCCATAATCCCCAAATCCTTCGTCTTTCAATGCATGCGGGATCTTTTTCTTTAGCGATATCCCATGTTTCATCAGCTCGTAATACTATCATTGCTTCACACGTATTAGGATCCGTTTGCCACCACAGAAAGTATGGATGAAAGTCTTGTTCTATTGGTTTCAGTGGCATATTCTTCATCACCCTTGGTCTTTTCATCACTAATGTAACATCTTTTTCTTTCATGACTTTGTCAATCTTTACTCTTCACTTCGGAATAAACGGCTTCCATAATTCAAACCTCTTGAAGCTTCAAACTTTATAACTCTCCATAGCCGTTGTTCATTGAATTTCATTTGAAGACTTATGTTTCTGGTTTGAACCAATTCTTCAACATCCCAGAACGGTAACGTCTTTATGTCATTAAGATGTATGAAGTATTGTACTCCAAATTCTCTCTTTATAGCATAAACATCAAGCTCCCTAATCCATCCCCAGCTCAGAATATCACCAAGTGACTTGTCTTTATCACGAGTAAAGAATGCAAGTGGTCGTTTAAACTTTCTTTCTTTAGGCATCTCTTTAAACCATGACCTCTTTGCTTCATCAATCTTTTGCTTTAAGAGCTCCACATCTATCTAGTTCATGATTTCTTTAATCGTTGGAAAGCTATCAGTATTAACACCAGAATATTTTTCCACCTCATCATCAAAAGCATCTTCAAAGATAACACGATCATAGTCATCAGCTTCTGATACACGCTTATAAACATAATTTTTCGGTTCAAAAGTACTCATGTTCACCAACTCTTCTTTGAAATCAAACTCGAAAGAATCAACATCAACTTCAAACATCTTGGCTAGTTCTTCTTTCGTGTAGTTGTGAACAAATTCTCCCTCTTCAATACTCGGATCTAACATAATCATCAGGGGTTATTTTTCAGGAACAGTTGTAAATGGCAAAGCTGTGAAGATTCCTGATTCTTCTGTCACTTTCTGACATGTCTGCTCCCCCTTACTTTGATCATCCTCTGCATTTACTTCATCATTGAGCACTGAATAGTAATCAAAATCAGCATGAAGCTTTGCAGTTTCAATTCTAACACTGACTCCACCCTTGCCATCATCATTGTCATTACCATAATCTGAATCATCATCTTTCTCATCAGTATCATCAATATTATCATCGTCTTTCATTTCCTCATCATCATCGTTCTCAGCTTCAATTTCGACTCTTTCAGCTCTTACACGTCTTAACTCTGCTATACGTTGAAGAATAGGATTGTCAGCAACATCAGTCACTTCTCCAGCAATAATCAAACCTCGTTCAAGATTTTCTTCAATCACAGGTACCTCAATAGTAGTAGAACTTTCCATAACCCAAGGTTTCTTTCTCAATACCCTTTCCTTTGCTCTGTGTGGCCATTTCTTTTTCTGCTCACTCTTTTTCATCTTGCACTTCTAAGCGATTGTATTCAGTGAGAAAGTCTATACCAAGATTATTGGTCAGAACACGTTGTAACATGCTGAATCTTTTGTTGTTTAAAGCCTTTTCTATCTCAAGCTCTGCAATCATTTTCCTCAATCTTTCATTGTCTGCACCGAGACTTTCAACTAACGCCTTCATATATTCGCGCTCGTTTTCCAAAAATTTGACTTTATCTTCCAAAATCTCTTTCTCAGTCTCATTCTTTTTCACTTGAACTTCAAGAGCTTTGATTCTTCTTTCCAACTCTTGCACTTTCAATTCATTCGTGTTAACATTTCGTGGAGGCGTTGGAAAACTTCCAAATTCACTCGAGAAATAACGTTCTTGTCTTTGAGCAGATGTTTGACTCTGTTGAGTGTGTTGCTTTGAAGTATCCTTTGGAGTAGTCTGCTTTGGCATTGATTGTCTTTATGGAGAAGTAGTTGGTTCTTGTGGAGGTTGTTGTGGTAGTTCTTGCACATTCACTGTTGGTGGATCTTGAATTTGTGAAGCTTGTGGAGGTGTAGCTTTCTTGCTTTGACTTTTGTATCTCCTTTTAGGTAAGACTCTACCTTTTGTGCTAGGAGATCCTGTCGTTTTCTTTGAATCACCTGGATTTGATTTAGTACACTTGGATTTCCTTTTAGGCCTATCCCCCTCTGATTCTTCTTCAGCAAAAGGTACATATAAATCTTCACCACGTTTTTTCAATCGCTCTTCCTCTTTTTCTTTTTCAGCTTCTCTCTGACGAATATCAGCAGAATCTTCAGAAGATTCTTCGTCTTTGTCAGAAGTAGCAGATATAACATCATCACGATCATACCAACAGTTCCAGCTTCAACTTCTTGACTCTCAACATTTACTGTTGCACTCGATCCCGCAACATTTTCAACATTTTCTGTTTCAGTCTCTAGTTCATCGACCAACATTGTATCAACTTTCTTTGAAGCCCTTTTTCGCTTCGGCTTCTCAACCACTTTCTTTGTAAACCACACACTTCGATACTTCTCTTTGAAGCCTTTCAGAGATTCAATTTAATCTTTATCATCACCGCTACCTTCATTCCTCCATTTGCCATCAGGCGGTGACACATAATCAGCTTTCTCAATCGCATCGAAGATAGGCTTTGCAATAGGAATAGTGTCTTGTCGTTGATAAGTAGCAAGCTTCTTCAAAGTAGATTCTTCCATGTGACCCAAATAGAGAACATCATTTGGATCTTTTGTAATATCTTTGAATTGATCATCAATCAACATCTGCACAAACCTCAGATACAACAAAAATATATCCTTTCCCATATTCTTTGACATATATTCAAAAATGACTCCAGAATAGTTGAATTTCTTGTTCAGAATCATGTAATCTTGTAAGTCATCCAAACCGGCTTTTCTATAGCTGAATGTGTGAATTAGGGCATGCATAAAAAACTTGTAAGGAAGACCCAAGTTGCCCTTCTTGAAAGATGATTCGTTCATATATCCACGGTATCCCATACGGTAGAAACATCCTTTGACCATATATTCTTCGAAACCCATAGGATCATCAGAACTGTCGTTAAACTCTATCACTCTACGAATATCGGCTTCCTTCACTTTAATCTCTTTATCCTCGTCACCCACTCGAACAAAAGAATTTATGACTTTATTAGCTTCATCATACTTTGCTGAGCTCCAGAAGAAGTTAACGTGCGAGCGATACACAATGTTTTTATCAGTGATAGCTTTTGTAACAGGAATACGCCCCATGAACTCCAGAATATCAGAAAACGGCTCCAGCGAAGGATATAACTTCTTGTCAAGCGAGACGCACGTATTGTGGAACTTTGAATACGTAAGCTGAACAACCTGCGACGTGAACGACACAAAACAATTAGCAAAATTTTCAAATTTGACAACTTCTTCGAACAAGTTCGGTCGAACTTGCCACAAAATGGCATTTTGATAACACATTGATTAAGTTCGGTCAAACTTGACACAAAAACCAGACTTTTCAACTTTTTAGCATAAGTTCGGTCGAACTTGATGCGAAAACAAGATTCATATTCATTTGAGTATAACTTCGGGAGAACTTGTCATAATATACAAGTTTTCAGATCTATACAATAACTTCGCCCGAAGATACATTCTATTTTTAATATAAACCCCTTACAGACAACTTCACTCGAAGTTGGTCAAAACCAACATCAACAAGTTCGGGCGAACTTGTCGTCTTTCCCACAACAAACCTGCAACAACATATCAAGTTCAATGATCAAATTTATGGTTCCTATATGTTCTAAACATGTTAATCAACATTATTCACCATTCAATTTTATCAATTAAGCCTAGATCTATGTGATATATCAGTTCAAGGTCCGATCATGTCCAAAACACACCAAATTCGTCATTTTTTCTACGATTCTCACCTCTTCCATTGATCAAGATGTGCCAATCACTTAGATTCAATTGAAATTTGGCAGAATAACGATACTTTTTTAGCAATTTAACAAGTTCACTCTCTGGATCAACTTCGCTCAAAAAACACATAAATGAAGTTCAGTTCGAAGTTATGACTATTTATAGTCTTGGAACTTCGGGCGAACTTGACACACACAGCAGACAAGCCTTTACGTAACTTCGCTCGAAGTTGCTGATGATTAACTTCGGTCGAACTTGATTTCAAAAACAAACAGAATTTCAAATTGTAACGTCGCCCGAAGTTGTCTTAATAAAATAAAACCATTTATATCCTAACTTCGGCCGAACTTGTCTAGGGTTCATGAATATTTTTCAAATTTTACACTTTAAACCCTAAACTTTGACAAGTTTACCAGTTTTGAAAATCCACTCAGTTGACCAAGTCCAAGTTAATGACCTTGGTTAACCGATTTGTCTGCTGAGTCCAAGTTAATGACCTCGGTTCGACCCGTTATCAACAATCTGATTTTTTTCTTCATTTAAAAGTTTCAGATTAATGAACTTTTCATCATTTTTGACCAATTTTGATTTTACAAATTAGCTCCCAACCCGTTGCCATCCAGATTTTCAACAACTTGCACCATTCCGAACTCCAAAGATCCGATTTCCATCATTGGCTGTTGAAAACAATGTAGAAACAAAATCTTTTTGAATTTTTGAAAGTTTATGTTAAAACACACTGAAAATCTTTTCGGGTTTAAATCTGAAACCAAATGAATTATGTACAAACATATTTACAGGCATATTTTCGTGAATCGTGTCTAAGGATCATATCAGTTGTTTGAGACATATCACCAGTCCTATTGACCTTTTGATGACTTTAAGTTTTAAACTTGTTTACCTAGATTGTCGATATATTTGTCCACTTATACTTCAACACATTTCTCAATTGTTCCAAGATATGTTAGTTAGAATTATGAAACTTGACTCAACTATGGTTCCCATCTCAGCATAGACTCCTGTATCAAGATTCCCTAGATTTAATCTTATAGGTCAGTATAGCGTAATTGATATCTGTATCTAGGTTATGCGAAGCCTTGAGAGCTCAGGTTAATACCACCGTACCGACAAAGAGATGAAGGCTCGTCTTTAAGGTGTTGTTCCAATTAAGGAATCTTTTAACTGCAATTGATTAGATCTTTCGATTCTTTCAATTATGCTGCAGTTTAGGGGTAGCAAAAGTATTATAGAAGTTCTAGGCCAGTGCTTCTGCAAAATCAGAATAACTTGTATAATAACCCAACTATCAATCATCTATAAAGACCTCGTATCTCAGAATCAGGCAATCTCTTAAGCGAAATTTCGGAGTACTAAGTCCATCGACACATCCGACAGATGTTAATCCACAAGTTTAAGCAGTTGTAAAATTTAGTTTATATCCCAGAAACAAATTACTAAACGTGTAAAGCCTATCGACACATCCATAGTAAGACTTGTTTATACTTTTTAAAACTTTACAAATCCTTAGCATACTGTAATAGTCCGCTTATGTACTATCATTTCCTCTTTTTGATAAAAAATCATTTTTGTCTTTTTCATGTTTTTGTACTTTTTGGTTTTTATATGTTTTTGTATTTTCCCATTTCATTTCTCCCCTAAAATCAAAAACATATTTTTGTATTTTATTTTTTAAGAAATCCTAAATCTATAAGATAACAAACCAATGTGGATCACGAGAACTCGGCGTCCGATCCGTATTCAACTTCTGCTTCCGCACCTGTCAAAAGATTTTTTATACCATTAAGTCTCATTAAGTATTTAAATTGTGTTAGACGGTTTGGTATAAAAATCAGCTTTTTGTTCATCGGTGTGGATTTTCTCACGAATAAAAGTGGTAGCGAATCTCGATATGTTTAGTTCGAGAGTAATGAACAAGTTTTGTTGTTATGCGATAGCTGCCTTGTTATCAACATACAGCGGTGTGTCAAGAAATTGCAAACCATAGTCTCTCATCTGCTGTTGGATCCACAAAAGTTGTGAACAACAGCTGGAAGCTGAGATATACCCGCCTCACAAGTAGAGAGAGCGACCGTGGTCTGTTTCTTGCACTGCCATGTTACCAAACGCGTTCCGAAAAATTGGCAACCGGCTGTAGTAGATTTAGCATTCAGCTTGTCTACGACAAAATCAGAATCAACATATCCCGTCAGATCGAAGCTGTCATTCTTCGGGTACCACAAGCCGGTGCTTGGACATCCCTTCAAGTATCTGAAAATTTGCTTCACGATCTGCATATAAGAAATTCTGGGACTTGACTGATATCTTGCGCTGAGGCAGGTCGGATACATGATATCCGGGCTCGATGTCGTCAGATACATCAACGATCTTATCATCGACCGATAAAGAGTCTCATCAACTTTGGTTCCTAGCTCGTCGACGCAGATTCCATGGTTGAGTGCCAGTGGAGTTGATAACCGTTTCGTGCTATCCATCTCAAACTTCTTCAGAATATCATGATCGTACTTTGTTTGGTGGATAAAGATACCATCTGGCAATTGATCAACCTGTAACCCTAGAAAGAATTTCATCTCGCCCATAGAGATCATTTCGAACTTTTTCTTCATGATAGATTCAAATTCTTTGCAGAGTTCGTCGTTTGTTGAACCAAAACTAATGTCATCCACGTATATTTGTACGATCAGTAGATGATTTCCAACTTCTCTTGTAAACAAGGTACTATCCACTGTGCCTCTGGTAAAACCGTTGCTGACTAGGTGCTGAAATAACGTCTTGTACCAGGCTCTCGGGGCCTGATGCAACCCATACAAGGCTTTATACAGGAGAAATGCTTTCTTCTTGTTTAGTGGATCGACAAACCCCGGTGGTTGGCCGACATACACTTTTCCCTTAATTTACCGTAGAGAAAATTGATTTCACATCAAGCTGCTACACCTTAAATCCTTTCCAAGACGCAAACGCCGGAAAATGCAGATAGACTCCAATCTCGCAACTGGTGCATACACTTCTGTGTAATCAATACCTTCTTGTTGATGAAATCCTTTGACAACAAGTTGAGCTTTGTTTCTCACTATCACCCCTCGATCATCACGCTTGCACTTGAAGACCCATTTAGTATCAATCACCTTTTGATTCGCGGTAGGTCAACAAGTTTCCATACACCCAATTTCTCAAATTGTAGTAACTCTTCTTGCATTGCGAGTACCCAGTTTTCATCACCCAGTGCCTCAATAACTGACTTAGGCTCAATTTGTGATATAAAACGCCGGTATGAGCAAAACTCTTGAATTGGAGTCACTTTTGTGTAGAAACAACTAAGTGCTTTATTGATCTGGCTTCTTGTTCTTACTCCTGCTTGTAACTCTCCAATTATGGCGTCAGACGGATGGTAAGAATATTTTCTCGGCATTACTTCATTGGAAACATCAACTGTACCCTCCAGATTGTTAACATTCA
The DNA here is from genome assembly GCA_947069175.1 of Scalesia atractyloides. NCBI lineage: Eukaryota > Viridiplantae > Streptophyta > Magnoliopsida > Asterales > Asteraceae > Scalesia > Scalesia atractyloides. Next base: position 64,760,182 of record CAMTDV010000024.1, read on the forward strand.
GATCAACCACTGATTCAACCACAGGAATGCTAGAAGACTCTTCATTTCTTGTACTCGGTCCAGCAGATTGATTTAACAAACTAGTGATCTGCTCAGATTCCTCGTCAGAACTGGATTCACCATCTTGATCAAATGTCGGAGCCTCATCAGAATTAGAATCATGCGCTTGTGAAAGATTGGGTTCTGAAGTAGTATTCACTGGTTCTGTAACAGGTGTGACCGGCTCAGCTGGAACATTACTTTGACCTTCACCAGAAGAAGAAGAAGATGTACCAACAGATAGTTGATTAACCACTATTAGTCTTGAAATTTGCTCTTGATTAGCAGACTGATGTAAATAATACAAAGCGGCAATTTCCTCATCAGTCGGCTCTTCTGGAAGATCGAAAGATTTCCATAAATCGTCATAGTTGAACATCCAAGCATCACCTGCCCTTTGTGTTGGCATCGTATACCTTCGGCAGTCGACATGTTGAACGAGAACCACTTGCCTCATGCTAGGAAGATAAACTCCCTTAGTGGACTAGCATAACCGACAAAGAAACCTTCTAACGATTTTTGCACCAAATTTTCCATCAGGATCAATAACAGTGCATGGAGTCCAAACGGTTCTAGATACTCCAAATTAGGATTTCTCTGGTTTAACATTTCAAAACATGTCTTCTTGTAGGTTTAACAGTTAAAACCTTGTTCAAAGTATAACATGCTAAAGCCACTGCTTCACTCCAAAAACTCACGGGCAATTTTGAATCTACAAGCATCGTTTGTGTTGTCTCTATCAGTGTTCGATTCTTTCGTTCAGCGACTCCGTTTTGTTGTGGAGTATACGGAGCACTGAATTCATGAAGAACCCTTTAGCATTACAAACTATTGCATATGTTTGTTCTTGAATTCTGTACCGTTGTCGCTTCGGATTCGTCTAATAGGAAGATGGTACAAATTTTCAAGCTTCCTAAAGAGTATCATTAGATTATCAAACGTTTCATCTTTGCCCTCTTGGAAGAATAACCACGAAAATCTCGAGTAATCGTCAGTTACTACTAAGCAATAAAGATCTCCTGAAATACTTTTGACATTGACAGGACCAAAAAGATCCATATGCAAACACTCCAGTGGAAGCTTTATCGAGTTCCAAAGCTTTTTCGGATGTGACTTTTTAATCTGCTTTTCTTTCTTACAGCTTAAGCAATTATCATTCATGTGAAAGCTCTTTAAATTAACTCCTTCCACCAAATTGTTGTGAACCAGGAAATTCATCTTTCGCAAGTGAATATGACCCATCTTTCTATGCCATAGAATCGACTCATTTTCTGTGGCCTTTGTAACAAAACATTATGCCGACTTCGATGTAGTTGTGGCAATACTCATATCAAGCACATAAATATCATTCTCTCGCAGAGCACGCATGAGAATCCATTCTTCTGGAATCTTGAAACCCGGTTTTAGAATCATGCACTCTTTGTCGTTGAAATGAGTAGTAAACTTCTTGTCACAAATCTGGGAAATACTCAGAAGATTGTTCTCCAATTCTGCAATGTAGTTGACTTTGTCAAAAGATACCACACCATTCGAGAATTTTCCTTCCCCAATAATTCTTCCGCCTTGATTTCCGGAAAATCCTATGTAGCCTCCGTTGATAGCTTTGATATCGAATAGTAAGGCACGCATCCCGGTCATGTGTCGAGAAGCTCCGCTGTCCATAATCCACTTTGATAAGATAGACCTTAGAAGCCCCTGCACATGTTAAAGCAATTACTTAAAGAGGGAAACCCAAGCCTTGTCGGTCTTGGGTGGATTTGGGATATCATAAGTTGGAATTTTTACTTCGGTTTTTGGAACCCACTGATCAGCTTTTGTTTGATTGAAATATTTTGATTTAACTGAATCAATTGGTTTTACCGTTTCATACGATGATGAGATCTTTTTTGGAACCCAAGATTGTGATTTCATTTTAGCCTTTTTGACATAAAATTTTGAATCTTTGTTTTCTACTTGTTTTGAAAATTCGCCTTTCTCAAAGTTAGAAAACTTTACAGTTTTAGGTTTCTCCTCAAGTTTAGCTTCATCATTTCTTTTCAAAATCTTAATTTGCACAACCTCTGATTTCTTTCCTTTTTCATCATCTGAAATTTTGTTTCCTCGACGATCAAACTTTGATTTCGGACACTTTCTTTCAATGTGACCAACTTCATTGCATTTGAAGCATGTCCGAGTATCAACAGTGTGTCCACTAGTAGATTTTACTCCACTTGTAGATTTAGCTTGATCAAGAAGCTTTTTTTCCTTTTTTAAACTTATCATTCGATTGCTTTCCAATCGAATCTTTTTCTACCACAGTGTCAGTCCCAAACACGAATTTCATGTTTTTCTTTTTATATTCGTGAAATGGTGACTTTTTCTTCTCATTCTCTTTGATTTCAAAACCTAAACCTCCTCTCCTGTTTTCAGGAAAATCGCCACCGTTTCTTCGATAATTGTTATAAGATTTCTTGGATTTTGAAGAAAATTTCTTCTCATTTTTATCGAGATCCTCTTATGCAACTTCAACAAGTTTGAATAGTTTGTCGATTGAATCTTCTTTCACATTCTGAATTTGGGAACTCTCATCAAATTATAGTCTATCGGAATCCTTAAATTTGTATAGTAAACGTTAGGATCATCACTTAGGCTATCCTCCGAAGAAGTATTATCTTCATCTTCAGATTGTGCATTTTCTAAATATTCAAACTCGATTCGGCGTTCTCAAAGCTGCCGTTGTCAGAGTCACTTCCCAAAACACTCTCAACCACGTTGCTCACAATTGCTTCACTGTCATCGTTTGATTTTGTGTAAATTATATCAATGTTCTCAGGAAGCTCGTTTTTCATTTCAGTTTTCAGATTTAAATTGAGTGCCTTCTCCATTCTGTCGATTTTCTTTCGACAATAGCTTCCGCATAATAGAGGTGGAACATTGCTATAATCTCCATGTTTCTTTCCTTTTACCCTTGTTATCATTTTCTTCTGATGGAATTGTTGGAAAAATATGATCAATGACATAAGGATTTGTCGTGTAACTGAGTAACAACTGTCTTACTCTTTCAGTTTCAATTTTAATTTCTTGAAGCTCATGTTTTAGCTCAGCAATGTTATTAATGTACATGTTAATGGCTTCTTATTTTTCTATTAAAGTTGCCTTTAACATTCTGATTGTGTTAGTTTGTTATCGATTAGCTTGCTCACAAATGCTATAAGTGCTTTTCATCTTATCATAAGCTTCTTTCATTGTGCGATAATCATATTTGAAATTTTCATTATGCACCTTTAGATCACTTATGATTAATGATTTTTCAGCACATTGTTCGCAAGCTTTAGCACATTTTGTGCAAGATTTTTCAACCTCCACAATTTTTACTTTGATCACTTCCTTTTCAATCACCTTTACCTCGACCTCATGACCTACCTCTCTCAGATTAGCCATCATTCTTTGTCGGCAATCTTGGTCAGGTTTTCCTCATTCATCTTTTCGTCACATTGATGATCTCCTCGATCTCAGTTTTCTTTTCTTCCATCACTTGCTCTTGAGATGTAGCATCGAAATAACCTGCAAAACTAGATTGAAGATTAGGAGGAATAATGTTCTTCATTTTAGTCTCATGATAGATCAACTCCTCTTCTGTTCTTTGCAAGTATTCCTCTAGGATTGCATTTTCAAGAGCTGCTTCATCTATCATTAACTATGGCTCTTCCATGATCTCGGCCATCAAAACGACATAAGCCTTTTTGGAAATATAGTTATTCCAATCAAATCCTTCATCTTCATTCGAACAACTACAGCCTTTTCGGTTGTTGTTAACGATCCATCTTGAACTTCAACTTGAACTTTTCTTGGAAATGGTTTGTACTGCAAGGCTTTCTTGTAGTAATCGTTGTTTCCGAACGGACTTTGATTTCCACTAGCTTCACGATTAGTGCATTCACGCTTGAAACGCCCTTTTTCTCTACACTTGAAGCATGTCACCTTTGACTGTCAAACCCCAGCTTGTTGCTTAAATTTCCAATATCTCATCCAGTAAGAGCAACAAACTTCGTAACCCTTCGGATTATCGATGCTAGACACCACTTGATGTCCATCAACTCTAATTCTTCTTCATCAACTTGATCATAATCCTCAGTAGTCATCTCTGGATTCCCTATCTTTCCGGCAACCAAGCTTTCATACGATTCAAGTACAGTTGCAAGTAACGCCATGTGTTGTTTGGCTGCTTGCTCAGAAAATACATTCTTTAGATTGACTGCAATGTTGCAGTGGAACACATTGGGATCGGAACTGGATTGATTCGGCTGATTGGATTGATTCTGGAATGGAGAATTTGAGTTTGAACTGGATGTGAGGTGTTTGGTGTCTGATCATAGCTCGGATGTGATGTTTGAAATGAATGATTCGTATAATTTGCATTCGCACTAAAAGCAGTTTGTATTTTCGAACTTGAAGTATCCGAAAACCCACTTTTATAGTACAGACTGACATCTTGAACAACATTTGCATTCTTTGATTTAGCGATCTTTTGAAGTTCCATTCATGACCCTCCAACTTGTCAATGAAATCCGCCAAATGATAGTTCGCATAACCAGGACCATTCTTCAGTATCATTAAATATGTAGACCACTCCCCCTCAGGTAGTGCGTCTGCCAACTTGTCTATTAGTTCTTCATCTGTCTTATGAAGTTCGTGTCTTCTTAGCAGAACCACTAAATGACAATAACGCTCTATCATTTGTTTCATCATTTCACCTTTCAACATTGTGAAGATATCGAACTCCTTCTTGATGAGAGCTTTCTTGCTTTTTTGCATATCCGTACTACCGTGATGTTTTGCATGTAAAGCATTCCACAACTCTTGTGTCGTGTCACATTTTGGTAGCGGGATCAAGATGTCTTCTTTAACCGATTGTTGTAGCAAGCTCATCATCTTTTCTCATAGACATACAGATCTTTATCTCCAGGTGTAAACTTTGATAAAGCAATCTCAAGACCACGTTCATCAACTGGCCATTTGTATCCATTTGTATTGTGACCTAGTTGTGAAAGAAGTTTGCTTGAACCCAGTTCTCGAACTTCTCACTCCAGCTTTCATAATCGTCAGTACTCATCAACTTGGGCAGCTTCACAGAAGTCCCCATTTCGTTGTGTAGATTGATCTGGTTTACTACATTTGCGTTCGATGTCTGAGCTACTGCTGTAGCGAAGGCGTTATGAAAATCATCCATCTTGACAAACTGAAAATAAATCTGAAAACACAATCACAAACACTTGAAATTTGATTAGAATACAGATGAGTTCGGGTGAACTTGACTGATTAAACAAAATCAGATTCACAAACAACAAGTTTGGTCGAACTTGTAAACAGTTGCAGAATTCACTTATGACAATTTCGGGCGAACTTGTATAAGGATTTGACAACTTCGTACGAAGTTGATGACAATCACTTGCAAATTCTATACAACTTCATGCGAAGTTGTTTAAAAAGTTCAAAAATGATGATTTTAGAACAACTTCGGCCGAAGTTGATCAACAAGTTCGGACGTAATGACTTTGTCAAACATGGTTTTTTGTAAATTTTGGCATAAAATCGTTTGAATTTTGATCTGAAACTTTCAAGGGTTTGTTATTAGGTGATTATGTATGACATATTCAAGAATTAGCCATTTTTAACCGTAGATTCATCAATTTTGTTGAAAAATGTGAAAAAGAAGAAGAAATGGGTAGAAATAGCAAAAGTCTTGTGTAGATCTCTACAAACTAGGTATCCATGGATCTGATACCACTTGTTAGGATCGTTCCTTCCATGTGTCACGTAAACCTAGGTTGTATCTATGTCATCGTATGCAGAATTTACGTGAATAATGACAAATACACAAGATTTGCTGATTAAAAGTCGATTTATTTGTCCAATAGTCGTTACAGTGTACAAAACCAAATCGACAGAGCTTCGTCGTAAAAGTTGCAAAGTTACAAATGAGAAACAGAAGCAAACTATTTGTAGAGCAACAAGTTCGGTTGAGAATGTCATGGCCAAGTTCGTCCGAACTTGACTTCGGGCGAACTTGTCCATTTGACAAGCATAACTTCGGCCGAACTTGTTCTCTAACTACATAAATATTTCGAAATCTAACATTTCAAACCCTATACAATACAGACTCGATCTAAGACTTAGACGATAGACATTATGCACCAACAAAGGTAAACGTGGCGCTGAATTTACTTGGGAACTCGAGAGTGATATGAAGACTAAATATCCGCATCTCTTCGTTGCATCTTCCTAAATTTCGGGATGAAATTTCCTAAATGAGGGGAGACAGTAACGCTCGGCGTTTTCATACTTTCCATATTTAGAAAGCTCGTGTTGTATTTCTATTTTTGGAAAGCTTTGTATCTTGTATTCGTTCTTTCGTTGCAATCTTTGTAATCGTTGCAAACCAAGACTTAAATTATAATGAAAACTCGTATTTTATTCCTATTCGTGTTTGTAACCATTTTATACTTATACTTATTCATACAATCATGCTTGATATTTGTAAACGTGTGACAACTTGTAAATACGTGACAATCATACTCCATGCAAGACTTATTCGTGATTCTTAAACTTAACCGTATTCATTTTAAACATATGTGGACTTTAGATCATCTTTATTATGCTTAAAAGTCTTAATGTGGTCCAAAACACGTTTCATACAACTACTAAACAAATCCCCAATCCAACAAAACAAAAAAAAATTGGGCTTCCTGACTGGGCCTTGCGGACCGCATGGAAAACCCCCATACGGTCTGCATGGGGTCTCGGCGGGCAGATGTTTGAATCAACCACGGGATATGAACGAATTCCATCATTTCCACCCTCCCCAATTACCTTAAACCTCATTAAAACAATCCTAAACTAACCCTAATCCTTCTCCTATAAAACCCAAGCCTCCTCCACACATTTTTACACTTTTACAACTCTCTAATCTCTCTCAAATCACTCTCAAACCTCTTGCAACATCAGAATTCAGGCAGATTCATACAATCTTACAAAAGTGAGTATAACTTGCTCATTTCTTAACCATTTTACTTGATTCTTCTTCCTACTTGCTTGGATAATCCTTAGGTTCGATTCCAAGGATTCTCCTTGGAGAATCCAGGCCTGAAAGTTCACCGAAAGGGCTCTAAACTTTCTGTTTTATACAAATCTTCTTAAAACTTATGTAATACATCAACCAAACTTGTGTTCTTGTGCTCCTAATCAAGCTTATGATTACTGAAGCCTAACCAAGCTTGTTAACAGAACTAATGGCTGTTTTAACACCCTAAACTTTCTGTTTTCAATGAGCTTTAAGCTCACAAGTGTTGCAAGTCTTGAACTCGTTCTTGTGTGACGAACTTGGTTAGCTTGGGCTATCCTACACCTAAGTCCACATAACACTTGATGTTTTCTCATTCATCCTAAGTAGTTTTCTAGATGAAAGTAACACAACCCCGTCTAGCCTTCGACGTGTGTCGACGCCGGCTCACCGGGTTGTAGATTACTTGGCTACTTAGTGTATAGTAACATGTATTTCCTTTCTTATCATTCTTGTACATTGTTCTTGACCCTCCTTGTTGTCTATGACAACTTGTATAGTGTGAACTCTTATGAGGTTCCTAAATGGATAGCTATGCCGCCTACCTCCTACTGACTTCTATGATATCCATGAATGGACTTATACGTATAACTATTATAACCTACATAACATACTTAAACCAAAACCTTGATAATGACTAAATAATCATATGTCGAGCTAATAGGTTTAATCACACTAGTGTTTAGTTCCTCGTTATGATTCTAATAGATGTATAACCTATGAACTCACATAAACCAATGGGTTCCCATAGTGTCAAAACGAGTGCTAGACCTTAGTGTGTATTTTCGTATACTCTACTTTGAATGCATTATTTCAGTCTGGAATCTTCTGTTATCATTCCAATGCTCACACCTATGTTTTCCTCTTGTAGGATAACTTGGTGTTCCCCCGTCGACCAAACAACTACTTCACGGAACTAACAAGTCGGAAAGCTTGCAAAACTGTGAGTACACTCGACCTATTTTCTTTTATATCACTTTGGGTGTAACATGTTTACCTTATACAAAAATCACTAAACTTATACTTTATGCAATGCACGAAACAATCCAATATACATGAACACTTTGATACATTACTTGATGCTTATATTTGGACCATTCTTTTGTAATACAATAGTCATTAGCTTTAAACGAGCCTCCATTTGGCATGTATAGCGCTATAGGATTAACGCACCACCTCCTTCGTGAAATCTAGAGGCCATGTCCAGATATCGTGATTTGCGTTAACAAAGGGTTTGACTAGAAATATTGCATGCCATGTATAATGCTCTTGTATAAACTTAGTATCATGTGGATTCGTTTTAAACTTTATTCGTATACGTATGCTTATGCTTAACTTGTGTACTTGTCTTTGCTTTTGCATTGAACTCTATTTTAGAACATGTTACAGGTTGATGAAGATGATGCTATGAAATGAAGTAGCGTTGAGATTAGATACACACATAGACGTTTAGGTTTATTATTGTTGTATCAAATTTTGTCAAATGTTGTTATGTTATTTGAATTTTCCTTGTATCGTAATGACAATTTATCGATGAAATGAAATTCGGTTTAATTAATTATTGTCGCTATTAGCGCTGTGAGCAATGAGCAATCTATTTCGTCCCGCCTCGATGTTTCCGCCATCGGTTGGGGTGTGACAGTTTTCATTATTAATCTCAATTGTTTTTGTTTTGGGATCTAATGTGTTTTAATTTTGTTCTACGATCAATGGCGTTTTAGATCTCTAAACATTATTTTTATGTACATATGATTAGTTGTAGATAGAAAGCAGATGCTGGTGTTAACTTGCAAAAGTTAGTTCCTATTATTCGTTAATTATTCTTCTTATGGAGTTTTGACTAGCATGTGTTTAGTATTATGTGTAAAACCTCAAATTAATTATTATTCAATCAATGGCGTGTTAATTATGGCGTTTTCATTAGACTTATTGTGTATTAATTGAATGTCGTTTTTATCGATAATGTTTTGTTCAGACGAGGTGTTTCGTCGAGAACTGGTTTTCCATTTATCATTACCGACGTTAGTGAAGAGATAAAGCCAAAAATAGACATGATATTCCCAAGCCTCGATGATTGTTATTCAATGTATGTTATGTATGCGAAGGCTTGTGGTTTTTCTATTAGGAAAGGGACTGTAAAGGTAAACGCCAAAGGAGAAACACATATTAAGTATTACATGTGTTCGAGAGCCGGGGTGTATAAGGACAAGAAGGTTGATACGTTGGACCCTAATCAAAAGGAAAGGAATGTGCGGTCCAATTTTTCCAAGAGGACTGATTGTGGAGCATAATTATGTGTAATATTTGAGTCTGGATTATGGAAGGTCTATAAGTTTGTTGAGGAGCACACCCATGGTCTTGTTGTACAGCCTGATATGCATTTTCTCCGTCTGAACGACACCTTACTGAGAAGCATGTTATACATAGCATGTCTAAGTTGAATTTGGGACCAATTAAGGAGTTTAATGTTATGAAGACTTGTTTTGGTGGTTTTGAAAACGAGGGTGCAAGTAAAATTGATTTTAAGAACTACAAAATGAAAATTAACTTGTTGATAGGGGAATATGATGCTGAGATGGTTGTGAGACATTTGCATGAAAAAAAACAGTCCCAGCCTAATTTCTCGTACAATTACTTCACAGACGATGATAATCGTTTAAAGGGACTTTTTTGTGTGATGATCAATGCAAACGTAATTACCACGTGTTTAATGATGTGATTTCGTTTGATGCCACGTATCGTTAACAAGTAATATTTAAAATTTTTTGTCTGTGTGTGTTTGGCATTTTTCAATGATAGAATTCAATGGCATTTTGTACCAGTTTATTTATCACTGACGTTTTTATATGCAGATACTCTATGGTCTTTGTACCGTTCACTAGTATAGACAATCACCATTGTAATGTTACATTTTGTGTTGCATTATTGGCGTCAGAGACGGCTGATACGTATATATGGTTGTTGAGAGTTTTTCTAAAAGTTGTTGGTTCTCAACCAAAAGTTGTTGTCACTGATCATGATCCAGCAATGAAGAAGGCTATTTCTGTTATATTTGTTGAAACTAGGCATCGGTTATGCATGTGGCACGTGATGCATAAACTGTCTCTAAAGGTTGATTTTATTATTCTCATGTGTTTGGCGTTTTAAGATATATGGCGTTCTATGTTAAGTGTATTATTTTTTAGTTATTTATTCATATGGAATTTTATTTTTCATGGCGTTTTCGTGTTTTTATATAGGTTGGTGTTAGGCTATGCAATTCAACAAATTTTAAAGAACGTATTTGTGGTGTTGTGTGGATGGATATTCTTACACCTGAAGAGTGTGAAATAGGATGGAAAGAGGTTATTAAAGAGTTCAGTTTAGAGGATAATGGCAGGCGTTCTGATGTTTTTGCCCTTAGGGATTCTTGGATTCATGCATACTATAGAATGGAGGATCTGTCGGGCCTTATGCGTACGACATCAAGGTCGGAGAGTGAGAACCATTTTTTTGGCCAAGTGTGCAATTCAAAATTTTCTCTTGTTGAGTTCATGACTTAGTACGAAACTGCAATAGAAGGACAGCGTCACACGCACCGGAAAAATGATCATGAATATCGTTACAAACGTCCACAGTTGGAAATTAATTATAAAGTGTTAGAGAGCCAAGCTTTTGATATATACACAAAAACTATTTTTTGTGACATTCAAGCTGAGCTAATTGGGATTGGGGAGTGCATAAATCAATGGTATGAAGAGCAGGCGATTGGGGTTTGTTAAGTTCTACATAAATGATTTCCAGCAGCCTTGTACATCCTTATTTGAGGTAAATAATGGCTTTTTATGAGTATGGCGTTTATTTATATTTTTTCACCATGGCTTTTTTTGGTTCAGCGTTTTATACATTTATTTGTCTTTTGACGTTTACAGGTAATGTACCGTAAGTCTGATTGCACCAACACTTGCTCATGTAGGCGTTTTGAGCAGTTCGGTGTGCTATGCCGAACATATATTTTATGTTTTGAGAAGTTTGGATATTAGGGAATTTCCCAAACAGTACATTTTGAATAGATGGCGTAAAGATGCTTCGCCAAATTGCTCTTCACATTTCTCAATGAGTCGTGATTTTATTCAAATCGAGCTTGATCCCGATGTGCAAAGTATGATGCGAGAAATTATTTTTGGAACGAAGCATACTTTGAACCGTTTATCTGGTAATAAAGAGGAGCTATCCTTATTTAATGATCATGTTCAATCTTATATGAAGAAAGTTCGAGATATGCAGATTGTTGCTCCTCTCCCTAGTACTAGGGATAGATTTGCTGAGATAACAGGGCAATATCAAAACGACAAAAATCCGATTAGAGTCCCTGTTGGGTATAAGTCGAAAGGTTCTGGATCTCACAAGCGGTTAAAATCAAAACAGGAGGAAGCAATTGAAAAAACAAAGAAAATAAAGCCCGGGGAGAAAGAAAGACTATAAAAATTGTAAAGCTTTCGGACACTAGCATCGACTGCTCGATGCCCGTAATTAAAAGAAGAACGACACGGTCTTCGAGAGCAAGTGAAGAGTAATTTGGCGTTTTTTTCTTTTTCTTATTCAATCTTTTTGAGCATGTTAGAATACAAAACATACAATCATTTGGCTTTTTATTTTTTTCATATACAATCTTTGAGAATGTTAGAACGCACAACTTATGGGTTGCCATCTGTGATTTTGGAATGAATAAGGTGATGCTTATCTGAATAAGATTTTACTGAATAGGATGGACAACATTGTTAATCATCATTTTTAATAATGACCTAAGAATGTTGTCCACCACAATTAGCGAAACTTTATCGAGAATAAAACCGAATCTCCAAGAAATGAGGTTTTCCATGTGTGTTCTACTAAAATATGGTGTTTTTTGCTTTTTGGTGTTATCAATTGAAGTGACTGAGGTTGTTTATATAAGGTGTTTTCTTGGCGCGTAGTTTGGGCGAGAATTTTCTATATAATAAATTTAGGTAATAAAGATGGCACGTTCCATCATTACGTTACTGTTTGTTCAGCTTTATCTGTTAAATCTGCAAGCCCTCAGTCCCTTCATTAAGTGTTGGTGTTTTGTATGTATGGCGTTTTAAACCTTCACAATTTTGATTAATAATATGTGATGAGATGTAATTATCTAAAGATGGCACGTCCATCATTATTTTAATGTTTGTTTGGCTTTATCTGTTAAATTTGCAAGCCATCAGTCCATTCATTAATCTTTGGCGTTTTGTATGTATGGTGTTTTAGATTAAAAAGTTGGGAAAATATATTTTAACTAATATGGTGTTTGAAACAAAACATGGCGTTTTGAAACATATTAGACTTGCTCAATTTAATTAATATTCTCTTGCATTTTGTTTTATACAATTTAGTAATTTTTGTATAAAATATGCGATACGAGGTAATTTTTATAGTTAGTTAGTGTGGATTTTGGCGTTTTAATTCTAAGTAGTGAAATAAATTATTTTTATTAAAAACCATTGAGAATGACATTCTACAAAAAAAAAAACAAAAGAAAAAAACTAAAACCCCTCGTCAGGAGGGATCTGGTCCGAGAAGTATCCATCATTCCCATTGTCTTTCTTCTTCCGATTCTTCATCAAAACTCTCATACTGATCTTCATTGTCATCATTTTATTCATCTTGAAGACTTTGAAACCTCCTTGTGAACATGTCAGTCAACAACGCAATTTTATGGTCATGTCTGGGTTCAAACATGTTGCGTTGCATAGCTCCTGTAGGAAGACAAGTCTTTGTTTGGTCATGATGTTTTCAATCGTGTAGGTCTCCTGCTCCTCGTTGTCCCATATAACACTCTCTAAGTCTGAGTTTTCATCATAACGCCAAGATTGGATGATTGGATTCATAATTGGATTTGCAGGGTACGAACCGAATTTTCTTGTTAATCTTCTTATAACCGTCTATGTTTTGTCACAGAGGTTGTCAAGAGGAATGCCAAGTGCGAGGATCCCCCTTTGAACTTCTTCGTCCAAGTTCAGTATGGCTCTAGCGGTTTTCACAAACACACTTCTCTTGTTGTCAAAGAGGATTACGAATTTATTGATTCTAGTGTTGAATTTCCAAGAAACAATGTTTGCCATTTGTTCTTTTTTGGCATTTTGGTAAAAATGACGTTTTCTTGTTATGATCAATGGAAGGGTTGTTAACATCATTTTATATAATGTTGTGTTTGGCGCGTAGTTTAGGTGAGAATTTTTTATAATAAATGGTAGTAATAAATTTTCAGTTACTATTTGTTCAGCCTTTTTCTCTTTAACAATATAATGCCATTAATTATGAATGGCGTTTTATACATGAGTCTGGCGTTTTATACACTGATATGGCGTTTTATGAATGAGTTTGGCGTTTTATGTTAGCGAAGTTAAAAGACCCTTTTACTTTTAATGAAGGCGCCAACGTAATAAAGTTGAGGTTATTTACAAAAACGCCACCGTGCCAATCTAATCCATTGATTGTTTTGATTGAACGGATTTTTATTGAACGGATGAGGGGCGTTCTCATCGTTTTTACATTTATAGGCGTTTTCTCTAAATCCTGCCCCCATGTTGGTGTGTGTGTATGTGTGTGTGTGTGTGTGTGTTTGTGTGTGTGTGTGTGGGTTTTTTAAATATGCCCCTCAATAAAATGTGCCCTGGTCGGTGGTCCTCCCCGCTCACCCCCAAGGTCGGCTCTACCTTTATGCGTTCATGTTCTACGATTAAACAAATGAACATGAACCTTTTGTGTTTGTTCGGCTTGTTTACAGCCCCGATTATACAAGAAATCTACTTTGTAACTTTTGTTTAAAGCTTAGGGGTGTTTGGCTAAGCTTTTCAACACCTCCTTTTAACTTATTGACTTTTACAAAAAGCTAATAAGGAGAAAAAAGTGTTTGTCAAAGTTATAAGCACTTTTCAAAATGACTTTTTGTATAGGGAGGAAAAGTTAGTTTTGAAAAGTTAGTAAAGAGTGACTTTTTAGAAGTTTATTGATTTATTGGCTTTTTCCACCACATAAGTCAATCCAAACACTTTTTCTAAAACTCTTTTTCAAAAAGTCATAAGTCAATAAGTCATTTTAACAAAAAAATCTTTTTTTTTGCCAATGACCTCTAGCTCAACTGGTAAGAGGATTTGAGTTCTTCTGTGAAGACTCAAGGTCGATTCCCACTTGGTGAAAAAAAAAAAAGAGTGAGACACTGATGGGAGACCCAGAGAAACCTAGGTTCGATCCTTGAGCCAAACGAGTTTTACCGGTAATTTCACTGTCGTGCCTATGGGCGAGTGGGTTACCTGGTTTTCTCCGGAAGTGGTGGTGGACGACTCGGGTTACACTTGGAGTACTCCGTTTGTCCAGTGGGTGCCCCAAGAATACTCGGGATTGATTTATTGACTGTTCAAGAAAAAAAAAGTCTTTTTTGAGTTAAATAAGCTTAGCCAAATATGCCCTCGATCTAATCTAATTAACTGAATTAAATGGTTTATAATGTTGTATGCAATAAATCCATGTTTGATAATTTTTAACTTATTTAAGTAGTTTGCTTTTAAACTATTTTTTTTTTGGTACATTTGACCTGTACATGACTAATTTATAAGTAAATCGGTCTAACTTTCCACCTATAGCCTCTGAACTTCAAAATTTTCATAAGATAATCTGAACTAAGGATCTTAAATGGGGAGTTAACAGATCTAAAACTACACAAACCCATGTCAACACACGTGACCGTGAACACATATTTCACAGATTGACATGAACATGACCTGTTTAACCCGAAATTTTACTTTCTTTTATCTTATTTTTTAAATGACACTCTACATTTACAAATTTGAAAAAAAAAGAGTAAATTCTTTTTTTTCATGTGATTTGGTCGTTTTAACGGTTTTGCCTCAATCATTTAAAAATAGTCATTTTACTCCCTAATCTATATATCTTATCTCTATTACACTCCCCACCTCAAACGGCATCCATTTTAAAAGTTAAAAACTGTCACGTGCATAACATGTGAGGGGCAAATTTGTCCTTTGCTAACCCATTTTTAAAACTCCCTTTTTAAACCCTGACAAGCCCTATCTTCTTCTTCCTTCCAACATCACCTCAGATCTCATTACAAAATCATCCATGGCAGACGCCAATTGTGTTTGTGGAGATCCAACCACGTATGTTACGTCTTGGGCCCGAGCTGGTCGTGGTTCGAATCGGACAAGTTTTGGACTGAATCGATGAATTTTAGTTTGTTTCGGACAGTTCCGGTGTGGCTTACATCCTGAGATGGTGAATTTCAAAATAAATCTGGATATTCAAAAAGCATGGCTTACATCCTAAGATGGCTTATTATCATGTAGTGGTACAAGACGGATCTTGCCAAACTTGTTATCTCGTTGTAGAACAAAACAAACTAGACTCATCAATAATTTTGTTTATAAGATATATCCCTAAATCGATCAGGATATATTTTTATTGATTACTAAGTTCTTACATTCCGATATGCCTTCGGCCTCCTCGTCCTCATCTTTTGTTCAACATTTAATCACACAACAAATCACAATTAGTTTGAAATCAATCAATTACTTAGAAAAACAACCAACACACATATACGAATACAGTTAGATATACAGTGTCAGCGTATGCAATTAAATTATGATTTTCATATTGTGATCCATTTGCAAAATAAAATCAACCACCAACCCTAGGAATCAAATTGATGTCGCATTGATTCATAACCTCAATTTAAACTCATAAAATAGCATTAATGGCGAAAGAGTATACTTGTAAATGTGAGTTAAACATATGACGATCTCGTTTTATTGCCATAGAAGACGATCTCTTTCATCTAGAAAGCCATTAGATACCGATTGACTCATCACATGAAACATATGACGATCTGGATCGATGAATCGCAGAGGGGAATCGAACAGTTAGGATTTTGAAAGGAAGGGGCGAACGACTGGTGTTAGGAAGAGGCTGGAAGCTGATAGTGAATGAGGGTCGTGATGTGGTAACCTAATTAGGATTAGAATTAGACCGACTCAATAGCTTAATATAACACGCCACGTGTAAAATCACCACATGGCATCAAAGGAGAGATCTAATCATAACAGAAGTGGGCTGAAAACCAGCCAAGTGTACTTCAATCTTGATTTAAAAGTATAGAGATTACATAAAAAGTAAAAAACATAAATCACTCTCTCTCTCTCTTCTCAGATCTCTCTCCCTTCTCAAACAACCACCACTAAAAATCCACAACCACCATCTCAACTCCACCACCGAATACCCACTACCACCATCTTACCTCCAACACCGAACACCCACCACCCCTGAAAACCCAACACCACCACTGTCTCATCTCCACCACCGAATACTCACCAACACCGAAACCCACCACCAACAACACCTCTACCACCAGCAGACCACCACCGTCTATTCAACAGCATCACACCACCGGCTTACAACCAATGAAAACCCAACACAACCACAACCTCCGATCTACACATCAAGCCACCCTCCAGATCTTGGGTTGGACACCCAAAAACTTGATATAGGTGGTCGGTTTAGATCTCAGTACTTAATTGCATGCACTTTCAGATCTTTCATTTGATAATATATCTTAACGGTAAACTTAAAAATAATTTTGTTCCTGGGAGTTATGATGATCGAACAGTGATACAAATAAGGGTTCAGCTATTTGAATCTGGTTGCGATAGAGTTATTGAAACATTCAAGATGCTTATGTCTAGTTGAAAACTGTATCTCGTACGTTTTGGCATCTCATTTTATAAAGAGGGTCCTCCATGGCTATTCATTTTGAATCTGACATAGCCACAATGTTAAATTGTATTACGTTTTTTTTATTCTAGATAAAAGGTTTGAAAGAAATATATTGGTCAAATAATATTTTGCGACTTTTGGTGTTGGTGGGTGTTCGGTGGTGGGTGGTGTTTAGTGGTGGCGGTTGGGGAAGAAGGGTGGGAAGGGATGGGGCCCATTTGAAGTTTTATGTAATTTTTAGAAGTCACTGTTAAAATGATCAGAATACCCTCACATGACATGCATGTAGGGGTGGCAATTCTTGACACGACCCATCAACCTGACCCGAATCCGACACGAAAAATAACAGGTTTGGTTCGACTAACACAACCCATTTTAAAAAACGGGTCAGGTTCAGGTTGACCCGTATAAAAACGGGTCGGGTTAGGGTTGACCCGTTTAAAAACGGGTTGACCCATTAACCCTTTTAACTATTTAGTAAAAAATCTTTTATATTTTTATTTTTTTCCGTTTCTATTTTACATAGTTAGTTATAATAATGTTACTTTTGACACATTATATTATTTATTTGTTACACTCATACTTATCATTAAACATGTTATCGATAACCCGCTTAAAACCCAACAACTCGCTTATAAATCGCCAAACTTGTATAACTCATTTAAAAATATGGGTTAAACGGGTTGGATTCGGGTTGACCCGAATTTATATGGGTCGGGTTAGGTTTGAAATCTTTGACCCGAATAATACTATGGGTCGGGTTCGGGTTGAACATTTCAACCCATCAACCCGACACGATTGACACCCCTACATGCATGTGAAGTGTTTTAACTGAGATATTTAACATGAGTTAGTTGTAAGGACCAAGCGAGTTCAAAAAGTGCAACCAGTGGGATCAACTTTATAATTATTGAAGTCTTGGGACTAAGTGTCCAATATCTGCAAACCACAACCAGGCATTTAACTCTGTAAGTTATTTTAAAAATACATTTCAAAAATAAAATAAAAAAAGGTTACGGATCAACCTGTTCAGCTAAATGTGTTCATGGGTTCGGCCCAAAACTTCCCCGGATACGGATCCACTAAACTCAAAACTCTCAAATTTCGTTTTATTATTGTAACATGCCACATATTCACACCCCTAACCTGAAGTATGGGCAAGTACAGAACTTCTTCTGGCTGTTTTGAATGTGCTAAATCTTGGGTAGATGCATAAAGTTTAGTACGAGAATGTAGTGTATCAGTGTAGTTGTTTATAAGATATATTGTGAGGCAATGCCTTTTGTCCTAGAAAAGAAAAGGCAACTTATACTGCGGATAATCTTCAAAGATTGCAATGTTCAGAGCAAGATTTCAGTCTGATTTACTTGGTTGTTAATCAGCAATAATTACAAAAGACCGTTGCGGCATTGCCATTAATTAGTGTGAGTTGCGGCATTGCCATTAATTAGTGTGCATATGACCGTGTGATAATCTACTGTGGCACTCTGTTTTCTAGGCCTTAGGCCCTCCGTAATGCAGGGCTATATCACGCCAAAATGAGCTATGGCTCCCCCATAGCGCCCCCAACACCACTACGGCGGGCGCTATGGGTTAAAATTTTTGCCCTCCCGCGATCTATATCACGGCCTTACCAATTTCTTTCCCACTCACACACATATCCATACATACATATATATAAAGCCTCCACTCACACACATATATACACATACATATGTATGTAATGATGGACAAGGGGCTTTATGACTACAGTCTTTAGTGATATAACGCCCCATAAAGCCCCTCTATGACGTGGCGTGCCACTTGTCGCATAACGCCCCCAAAGGGCTTTATGACAATATGACTACACATTCAGAAAAAAATAATGATAGTGTTTTATATTTTTATCTGTAATTTTTTGCAAAGTGGCATACAATATTACAATGATAATCTACATTAGTCTTGGGCATCCCTTGAGAAAATTCAGGTGTTCACTATAAGTTTTTTAAACATTACAAAGTTCAATATGCAGTGGTGACATATGTACCAAGCAGTGGTAAAACTTGAACTCTTATTATTGTTATCTTCTAACAGGGAGCACCTAGCATAAGAAAACTAACAAGCTACACGTGTGTGCACAAAACAAGAATATAAAACAAATTAACAACCTCTACACGGCTATACGTCGCGACAGTACCTGAATATTAGCTCAATCATCGGTAGCCATAGATGGAGCCTGTTTCTTCCTAGACTTCCCAAATGTTGAAAAATGCAGCCTCATCAAGCCACTTTCAATATCACTTAAAGAATGCCTACCACCCTCTAGACCATTTGTATGCGATTCAGTTTTGTTTCTTGAACCCACACAGCTACTGTTTCTAACAAGTTTACCGGTTTTGATCTCACTGTTTTGATTCAAAGATGGACCGTTCTCAGGGATACAACCGCCGTTCTTTTTGTCACTGTGTTTTGACTTATAGCTCCATAAACTAGACACCTTTCTCCACCCATTCTTGACTGTTCTACGAGCGGAAACAGGTGCATTTGAAGCGGATTCCAAATTGCTATCGTGGACAGATCTCAAATGCCAATCATTGAATTCTCTCTCGGTTATAACCAACTTCGTTTCTTGACCAATAACATCATTTATTCGCAATGCAGATTTTACATAACCACCCTCTAATCCTACACCCTTAGAACTCGAACTTTTCATCGAGCTCGAACTACTTGCTGTATTCGACGAACACGAGTCTGAATTCGACTTCGCTGACGCACCAGAACTCGACCCCTCTTCCTTCACCAAAACCCTCTTGTTTACCGGGGGCAAAATCATATCATCCACAATCGACAGCATCGGTGTAAGCCGAGGAATCGTCCTAGCAATCATATACCCATCCCAAGAAGCCCTATGCTCGTCATACGAAAACTGCGATCCTCTACCGACATCCTATGCGCATCAACCGAAAACCTAGGTGCCACATCACATGATCTCCTACCACATTGCAGTTCAGGATCCTTAAATCGACTTAAACTCAACCTAGCGTTATCATTCTCCTTTTTCCCTTGTTCCTTTTCCTCCATTTTCGCAGTTTATCGCCGAAAACTGAAGCTGTTTTCCATAAATTCTTCTTTCTGTGCTGCAATTCCATCTCAATATGCTCCTTCATCGTCCTCAAATCCTCTTCTTCTTCTTCAATCTCACCATTATCATTAACTCCTGAAACCCTAATTTCACTAATTTCACTATTATCTTCAACAAAAAACCCTAAATTCTTGATTCAACTCTCACAGCACGATCTCCACTCTTCGAATCATCAACATCAAACAGATCCGTGAGTCTGTTACAAACCCTAACATCACAAGACTTCCGCCGCAGATCCGAGCACGAATCATTCAGAATCTCACATTTCTCAACGGCAACAGATTTGCTCCGGCGAAGCTCCGGTAGCGTAGACGACGGAGCACCACCGGCGTGGCCTCTGGTCCGGCGGCTTAACGGGAATGATACGATTGTTTCGTGTTTAATTGAAGATGATTTGTTGCAGAGTCTAGACTGGTGAGGCGATCTCGGAGGCATAATGCGCATAAACCGGTTACTGGTTCGTTGGGATGACGGTGACACGTGGAACGGCGGCGGGTTCGGGTAAGGGTACGTGTTTGGGGATCCGGATCCATTGGTGGAAGGTGTAGGGGAAATGGATTGAAGAAGAGTACCTGAAACAAACAGAGTGAAATGGTGAATAGAGTGATGGTGACGAAAGTGGATCGAGTAACCCTAGATAAACCCCACTTGAAGAAAGTGACTCACTTATAGGGGTTCAAACACCGGTCAAGATTCATTCTTAAGAACCGGACCTACAAATAGAATGTTTAGGACCGTCCAGGACCCGGTCCATACCCAGTCATGTAAATATCAAGTCCTTCTCAGTAGGGCTGTTCAGAGCCGAGCAGATCTTTGCTCGTGTTTGGCTCGTTTACAAACCGAATCGAGCAGAGCGGTTCATTTGAAACCGAGCCTCAAATAAAGCGAATATTTTTCGAGCAGTAAATATTTCGAGCGAGCGTCGAGCGAAGTTCGAGCGATTTGGACAACCGTGTCTCTCGATTTAAATTTGTTGAGAAAGACGTGACAATGTTTGGTCTTAAGTTTTTATATCTTTAAAAGCATACACATTTCATGGCATAACATTTTTCTTATGAATAACAATGTTGTGGCCGACGAGGCGATAATCATATTGCACGAACAATTATGTTGAGAGCAGGAGACGATCGACTTTGGGTAGCGACATGAAATATTGAGGCGATGAGCAGCCTGTCGTTTATTGGTTTAGGGTTTAACTTTAGAATTGACATTAATTTTTTTATTGGCGTGGTTGATAGTATAGTATATTTATTCTGGAACAAAATCTAATAGAATGGTATATATAAAACTTTAAATTTAAGTTACATTTCAATATTAATGTATGTGTAATGTGTGTAATATATAGTGTGTGTATATATGTACAATTATATTTGTGTATATATATATATATGTATATACGTGTTTATATATGTATATGTATATAGGTAGAGGATCCTGTAAAAAAGACCCAAAGTGTGAGAAGGGTAAGAAAAAATCTAAACCATTAGATCTTTAATTTAATGGTTGAGATCTTGATAGCAATCTTGTAAATAGTATAACAATTAAAATAATTAATTTTTAGGGTATAAAGGTAGAATTAACATTTTTTATTTTAGAAAATGACATGCAATCCACATGCAAGTTCCCCTTTTATTTTTTAAACGCCAATAACTTTTTACACGTAACTCGTTTTTTTTAAATTACACCATAATAACGAGTGTTTTCTAATCTTTAATATGAGTACCAGTATCACTATACTTATATACATAAAAAAAATTACGTTCAATTGAATGTTTCAGTTAATGATTTTTTGTTTCAGTTCATGGTTTATATCATTATTGAATGGTGTTATATACTTATTGAATGGTGTTATATATGTGTTGAATGGTGTTATATAATTATTGAAATGATAATTATATTTATATAATTATTGAATGGTGTTATATATGCGCTGAATGGTTGTTGCAGTGTTATTCGTAGTGTTTTAATAGAGATCTTTAAAATGTGTTATATACTTATTGAATGGTGTTATATACTTATTGAAGGGTGTTATATAATTATTGAATGGTGTTATATACATGCTGAATGGTGTTTGCAGTGTTATTCGGTATTCCTATAAATTAGGGTGGCGGTTTATGAAAGGTTTTGAATTAATTAAATCAATGATAAATTACTTGATTACCCTTTTCAATTAATTTAGATCTAATGGCTGAGATTCTTTCTTATCTTTCTCACACTTTAGTCTTTTTTACAATAACCTTACCCTGTATATATATATATTGTGTATATATACACTAATTAATAAAAATAATGCGAGTCGAACCGAGCGACGACCTTTGCTCATGCTTGGCTCGTTTACAAACCGAACCGAGCAGAGCGGCTCATTTACAACCGAGCATCAAATCGAACGAGCATTTTCCGAGCAATTTCGAACGAGGGTCTACGAGCGACGAGGGACGAACGATTTGAACAGCCTTACTTCTCAAGGCCCTAAAGTTATCACATAAAATTTAGTTACATTTTTTGTTCATGAGCCCCTAAAAATATCACTATTATTATTATTATTATTATTATTATTATTATTATTATTATTATTATTATTATTATTATTATTAGGAATAATGGATTTTAATAATCCAAACTTTTAGTCGTTGGCCGGCAACGGTCCCAACTTCAAAAATAACTGGTGGTGGTCCCAATTTTTACATATTGTAAACAAATGGACTTTTACTAAAAAACCTTAATTTTATTTTGTCTCTTTATCTTTTTCTGTTTAGTAAAGGTCCATTGGTTTACATTTTGCCGAAAAGGATAAGGAGATAAAAAGAAATTAAGGTTTTTTTTAGTAAAGTTCCATTAGTTTACAATATACGAAAAGTTGGGATCACCACCGGTTATTTTTTAAGTTAGGACCACTTCCGACCAGTGACTAAAAGTTTAGATTATTAAAATCCATTATTGCTTATTATTATTATTATTATTATTATTATATTTAAAACTTATCATTAATGAAGAAACAAATAGTGAAGCAAGGAAAGCTATAGATATAAAGACGCAAGAGTAGCGATAAATATGATGCTTCCACAAGATAAAGATACTACGAATGGTTTACATGCCCTCTTTCATAGGGTGTGTGGTCCTCTCAATGATATAAATAGATGTATGGAATTGTTATATTCATAACTAGTTTAAGAACTCATGAATTTTACAGGTTGGTAAAAGAAAATACCTTTATTATCACCACTGACATAAATATTATGATTTTATACACGTTAAAACACAAACAAATATATTAGAGTACAACGACAAATTGAAATACATGAATTGCAATGATCACAAGTCGTTTAAAATCTTTTTATAAACCATATTAGTTGTTTTTTTCTATAGGTTTGCTGTTGTTATCAAGTATAAGTATTACTTAACAGTCTTGACAAAAACCTTTTATTGAAAAAAACGTTTAGGTACTAACGTAAATATTAAATTACACTGAATTGAAATAAATGAACACTATAAAATCACAATTCGTTAGATACTTCTTTATATATCATATTTGTTGTTTTATATGTAGCTATCTCATCTTTGTCTAATATTAGTAGTTTGAAATATAGATTTTGGGTTTTGGACCTTTTCCATCTATTTTTTTTTTTACGTTTAAGTATTGTGTGTTACACGGGTTAAACAATGTTAATTTTATAATTTATAAGTCTGTAAATAGTATTTTGAAATGGCTCTTGAGCAATGTGAATAGTAGACCTTAAGTTTGGAAAAACTATATAATTAATAAATAAGTAAATATTTTGATAAGTGAAATTACACATTACATATAGTGACAAAAAATGTAATGTTTGAAAGGCTAAGTAAAAGTGCAAAAGAGATTTGCGTGAATATGCAATTAGACAGGGCGAGTTAACCCTCAAGCACTTTATCATTAAAAAAAATGTCATAAAACTTAATCTCTAAATAAAACTTTTTAGAAGATTGGATACATTAAAGATCATCGGTGACTTTCAACCAGTTTTACTCTATCCAAGTGAATTGTTTTTTTTTTTTTTTGCTATTTTACATGTGAGCGGTATGAAATAAAACAACCCAAATCGACACTTATCCACAAGTAATCCCAAACTCCTACCTCCAATTTCACAATATGTACCTGACTGTAAATGTACAATCGGTCAACCACTCGGATTGCTTAGTTTTATGAATTTGTGCATGTACTATTGACTCAAGAACCATGATGTATGATGTTATCATCTACATTAATGATGTATGACTTTTTCTATACCTAAATTAGGTTTTCAGATTGACCAATTGAATATGTCAAATGTAATAAGTAGCAACAAATAAGCAATTTGTATCTGTCAAATTTAAAAGTTTAGTTTTAACTGCCACCTTTTATTTATTTATTTTTTTTTTGTACAATTCGTACTGTCAATTTCCTACTATATTTTTTTCCCCAAATTCAAATTAAATAACATTTTTGAACCATATTCAATAGCAACATCACAATTTTGTCAAAAATTCAAACTTAATCACTACTCCTTAGTCCTTACATATTACAATAATAATTCGCATTATAGCATTTTTTTGTTAATAACAAATTTATGGATAATGAAAAGAGGAAATCTCTGGATCATAAACTAACATGAACATAAACAGATAACATGAACCACACCTTCACCAAAACCATTGCCAACTTTAAGGTCCAGCAAGGCATTTGAAAAGACACCTGCACGTCATGTAAACAGATGAACATACTTACTATCTCAAGTATTAAAAATATCAAATCCAAATAAATGACTTTTCAATGGTTATGAAGGAAAATAAGAGATGTAAATTTGTTTTACTGATGTAAAGTTGAAAAAGGAATTCTTTGACAGACACCAATTACCATTGTCTTAAAATGCACAATTTATGTTTTCGTCTTAGTCTTAGCTGGTAGAACCTTAAAAGAAAAAAAAAAATTCAATTTCAAAAATATCCTTCACATGTCAAAATGCTGGTATGACCAGTTCAGATTCTTGCAAATCTCATGCCAATTAGGGATAAATCAAAAAGCTCACAGCTCAGATCGTAGCTTGCTAAAAAACGCTAGCTAAAACAAATCGATTTGAAATGACTTGAGCCAAGCTGGCTCATTACGTAACCGAGCTGGGCCCAAGCAAAGCTTGGCTCAACTCATTCTTAGACTCATTTAACTTTGAGCTCGCTCGAGCCGAGCCGCCTTGTTTACAGCCATAATAGCTAATGCCCATAAATCTATAGTTCACACGCATCCGTGCGCACACACATTCAAACCTACACAAACCACCCTAGGTTCATGCTCCATCACACTATCTTTGTATGATACCCTAATACACAATCAAAAAAAAATTTAAATCACATTAACTAATTAGAGTTTAATATCAAAAAGTGTTCATAAGATAACACTCCTTGCTATAGCATATGGGATACATACCTCTTTTGCCACCTATTGCCATTTGCCAACATACAAACATATAAATATGTTATAGTTATGCTTAAAAGTTTAGATCAAAGAGCGTCTTGAAGAAGCAAAGGTGTATGATTTTGGGTTGATATACATGAGCATAATCATATAAACAATGACAGTGCTGGGATAATTTCGGGGGAAAATCACCAAGATATTGTAAAACCTGGATGATGACGCGGACAGTTAAGACATTTGATATAAAGGGTGTTTGGATTTGTTTTTTGAAACTAATAACCAA
Source organism: Scalesia atractyloides (assembly GCA_947069175.1). Lineage (NCBI taxonomy): Eukaryota > Viridiplantae > Streptophyta > Magnoliopsida > Asterales > Asteraceae > Scalesia > Scalesia atractyloides. The sequence continues at coordinate 64,785,926 of CAMTDV010000024.1, forward strand.
ATTATTGCAACTTGAACTCGTAAAAGTAGTTTCAAAATCATTAGATAAACGAACTCTGCTTTTAACTATGTCAGTTTTATAATCAATTTCATCCCAGCAGCAATAGAACCGATTAAAAAAAGAAAAATCATAACCAAACTACTACTTAACTTGAGAAACTTATATGTGCCTTTAACAAAACCAATTTAATACCAGCTGCAAATAACTGATTATTTAAGAATAAAACAACATAAAACTACTTATTTTCCCCTTTTAAACCTAACTTAAGAAACTTACATTTTTCTTTTACAATACCATCTTTACTTTTTTTTTGATGTTATATATCAACTTCTTTAATAAATAAATTTTGCGAAGCAGTCACATCTTTTAGTCTGATTACCACAACATCAGGTAACATAACCACACTAAGACACTATTTTCTACCCTATGTTTTATTACAACTAAACTAATCATATTATTATGATAATTCAATATCTAGTCATATATTTGAAGTACCTGATGAATGAGGTTATCTGCTCGCATTTTCTGGGTAATCTTGGGTGTGTCAGAATCAAAAACCATTGTTGCGGCAAATGCGCTTGGACAACTTCGCTCAAGAACATAAAGCAAAGGTTCAGGTAACAACCCACCTAGCACACTCCAATTTGGTAAAGGGCAGAGATGATGAAACAGTCGCCTCTTCACCACCATGAAAAGAGCACATGGGTGGTGGAAAAGAGTTGAGAAATTGTAAGGAGGTTAGATACAGGCTATGCTAAAGCAAAATGAACGGACTTATTTTGACATTTTATAAAACTTTATATTTATTTAAACTTTGTAGAAATCTTAATTATCTAAAAAAGTGTTACCCACAATTTACTAAAAGCCTGATTAACACCGACCGCCGAAATGGAAAAATTAAAAACCCGAATCTTAAATGGTTTAGTTATCAGGTTAAATCTCAACCCAAAAGAACCCGAGAAACCGACCAGCAGATCCAACTGTCATGTTCTCTCTACGAAACCAAAGATGATAAAGTTGGTGGTGCATGGAGTTATAAGAAGACGTTAGCAATTAGTAGTTACACTATCAGTGTGATGAAAATATACAATTTTTATCCTAGACATAAACTCTTATGATGCATTTCATCCAAAATGTAACCTTTATTTTGGTCGTGTATGTCATCTACTCAACTTGCTAAATTCGCTATTACTTGATTAAACCTTGGCTGTGTATGTAATCTGTTGATCTACAACAGCTCTTAAAATGATAGGCTGACAAAACATAGTTTGACCATATACATCATGTCCCTTTTTAGAAAGATCTCAGTCAAGATACTTAAATCAAGAATAAGGATAGATGCGGGTAATTACTATACATCTCAAACATCGAAATTACCTGCATGATTGTACTAGTAAGAAATAACTTCAAAATAATAAAATCTTTATTTTAAGAATAGTTTTAATAATCAAATTTTATATGCTTAATACATTGATCATTCTATGAAATTGAAAACGAAAAAATAAAAAATAACCTTTAACCAGTTAATGTATAATGTAATATCATTCGATGATTGTATTGGATGTATCTAGGCAGTCCTAGGTAAGGTCCTCTAAGTTGACTTTTGTGTATCACACACTTTAACTTGAAAATTGACATTACTGATTTTCTTTCATAACAAAAATGATTAACTACACTCAAATATATAAAAGTACTAAAGTAGCAAAAAAAACTCAAGACAAAAAGCAAATTAAAAGAGATAAGTTGAATATATACATAATATATAGTTAAGAATTTAGAGTCTGACTATAGGAAAAAATTATCGCGCAGTTTGACGTTAACATCATGTGCTCTCTTGATAGTTTTCATAATTTGACTTTATTTGTCAAACTAACTACTTTCAACTTCAATTAATCACATATTTTTTTTGTTTGAAGAAAGTTTGGTAACTTGAGAATGGCACCAAATATAAAATGTCATAATAGTAATATCTATCTAAAAGCATAACCTTTTAGTAGCATGATCAACCTAAAAATCCCAGAAAAAGTTAGATTAATATAGCATACTTGTTTCAAATTCTCAAAAGGCAAAGCAATTACTTACATTTTCAAGCTCTTCCACAAGCCTGAATGACATGAAATAGAAATAGGAATACATGTATTAGAACCGGAGTATCAAATATTAATATTGGCAAGATGGGTGGTTCACGCACATTGTGTTATGGGTCAAACATGTTCTGGTTGAAACAGGATGTTAGAACTTGAAACAGGACATGTTAGCTTGAGTGACCAACCAACTGTCAGTGTACTACCTTCCATCTTGTGAAGTAGAGGCTTAGATCTCATGATCATTCCTAGTTTGGAACATGCATCTACGAATAATTCCATTGCCTGAGAAAATGTTTCATGAGTTATAGGTGGCAGTTTCGCCTATAAATAAATTTACCTCCAATGCGTTATATTAATAAAAATACCATACCACATGAATCTTTGGAGTAGACCATTCACCGGTTATTGTCAGTTGAGTAACCTAATTGAAAGATGGTTAAAGTGTAATTATCAAACTACCATCTTATGGTAAAAATGTAAATATCAAACTGTCGACTCACAAATGAAGAGTGCTAGCTTTTAATGCTTCAGTTGTTCCAAGCAATGATATAGAATGGTCTTTATCTAAAGAAGCCCAATCTTCCAGAAAATCAATCTATATGCGCAGATAACAACAGTTAAATAACTAAAAACTTTGATTGTTTTATTTTTAAATCTTGGAAAAATTTACATGTTTTCTACTTAGCAACTGCAACCTGTGTCGTTTTTTGGTGACAGGGTCGCATATATGATTGTAATCCATGCATTCCATAAATTTTCTGAATAGAAACCATAACTTTATAAGTCTTATAATACCAACAAATCACTAAGAATATAGGGCTTTTTTTGGGGTATAATCAGATTTCAAAATAATATTTGAAAACCATGACCCTAAAGCATTAAGGGTTATTTGGGACTCTGTATTAATTCATCTATATCCTAGTAATCGTAAAACTAATTAATCAACCACAACATCACGGTTCAATCCGATTATTTGAAAACCCTAACTTACCTTACAGGTGCAAACACAAAAATGAATCGAACATATTAGGGTTTCAAGGAAGATGAATACCTTATATCGATCGACTGATGACAAAAGATTTATCCAAATCGTAAGGCTCTGTTCTTTTTCCTCTTTCGCCGTCGTTCGCAAGGCTTCACCTTCATTGGTCAATCAGATTGTTTGAATCGGATGAGGAATATCTGCTACAGTAATGAGGGTTTCGACACAGAGAAGGTTGGATGAGAGAATGAGTGAAACAACTTTGTTGGAGAAGAAAGGCAAAGAATATATAAGGGTTTGTGATGATTGAAGAAAAGGGGAATTAGGTTTTTTGATTGGAGAGAAAGAAAGCGCGTATAAAGAGAAAATAAAATCCCGTCTAAGGGGAATTCTCCGGCTAAGAGGGTGTCCACATCAACAAAACCATTGGTTAAGAATATGTCATGTGACTAAGATGTATTCTTTTAGTATAGTAGATAGATTGTTAATGTTAATTAATGGGCTTGTAATCGCCTTGATGAGGGTTTTACATTCGTAACAAACTAATATGTGTCCAACTTTGAGCTAAGATGAATGATATGTAAGCCTGTAAACGATGTTCATGTTCGTTCTTTTAATTTTAACCGAACAAGAACATATAATCAAACACTTTTTTTTCATGCTCGTTCATCAAGAAATTGGGTATGTCTGTGTTCGTTTATGTTCGTTCGTTTAAAGTTTAAACGACCAGTTTACGAACAAAAACAAAAAAAAATAATAACTGAACATATTTGAATAAACATAAACAAACATAAATTAACATGGTTGAACAAACATAACTGAACAAATATAAACAAATACAATTTTACTTTAGTAAACACAAACAAACAAGCCTAATAATTGCAGTTCATCCAAAAAACATCTAAATTAAGGTTCATAGATACTAAAATTGTGACAAATGGACAAATAACAGGTATATCCGTACAACCTAATCACAGTTAATTATACAATTACGTGCACGTATACTTTATTATGTAAAACTGAGTCCACGAAGTCTAGCAATGTCCAGAAAATGCATGAATGATTGCATTTAACATGATAGCATTCGCATCGTTGCGTTGCGATGAAACTAGTTATAAACGAACGTTGGTGGGTTATCTGGTTAACAATTTTTTATGTCAGAATGGTTCCAATATACCAGGAACGCTATACCAATGTCATTAGCATTATATGTTCGCTAAAATCAAATAGATAGAAACTTATATAAATAAGTATATATATTCCAAGCGTCCGAAAAAAGCAAGTATTATTTTTGCCCGAACTCTAGTAACGGAACTTATAATTTTCACCAAACGACTACAAGTACATGATCAATAGGTATCATTGATTTGCATTACGTGGTAACAAGAGTTATTAGATATCCTAAGGAAACTATCGGTTAATGTAACACCTTGTGTTTTCACACCCTATAAAATTCCAACACGTGTCCCGCTGATTCTCGTTTGCCATGTGTTGGCTGAGAAGGGACCAAAAGCGTCATTATGTTAATATAAAACCTTTGAACGACGATTATATAAAGTTGGGGGACCAAACATGAAAATGGTTAAAAACATGTTTTCTGGAAGGCGATTACGGACCACAACCATATATGGTTACGGTCCGTAACCATTTAAAACTATGTGGGCACTAGGTAGGCTTACGGACCGTAAGGCTGAAGCCATACGATCCGTAAGCGACTGCCAGAGGCAGTTTTGTTGGCAGCTTGCTGCCCTGCCACCTTTGTCGCGAGTTACCACCCATTGGCTGGTCTTGCCACGTCCAAAAACACTTGTACACCTCCTACAATAGTCCCTAACACCTGGCAAGCCCTCATGCTCCATCTCCAACTATAAAAGGGCATCATATTTGCCTCAATCCTTGCTCACTCCTTTCATTCTCCTCTCTTGCTCAAGTTGGAAGTTCCTGAAGCAGATAGGAGCATCCCCTGAGCTATCTAGTCTTATTTGGATCACATGTAAGTGTTCCAACTTATTCTTTTCAGTTTTATAGGCTTAAAGCCAAAAGTCAAAGCGTTTACGTAAAAACGCTTTGACCTTCGGCTAAGACCGTTGCGGTCCAGCGATTGTTCGATGCGAACATGGCTACGTGATCGTAATTAGGTAGGTGTTAATCCCTTAAAAAGGCACCTCCTAGTTACCACGTTTGCTTGACCAATTGACGTGTCAAAGTTATATTCATAAAAAGTCAACTAGTCAGTTTTGAAATAAATTCATATCTAGTAATGTAGGCATTATAAAATATGTTTTAACACTTTAATAACTTGGTAATAATAGTTAGAACATGTATAAACATGTTCGGCCTGTCAAGTCCAGGTCTAGGGTCGGTTCACAACCGAAAGTCACGAAGTTTGACTTCTGCTTTGACTTTCAGTTCTGATCCAATTTAACAACTTAGGCTACTAACTTTAAGTTGTTTTAGGACCATGTTATAGTATAGTATAACCCTTTGGAGTTATACTACATGGTCGTTTAATATTTTGCGTTTTATGCAAGTATCCGACATTATGCCAATCTTTGACTAAAATGCTCTTTTTGTATAAATGAAGTTTTAAACACCAACAAGCATATAAATAATCTACATGCTGATTTGTAAACTTAATTAAATTATTTTTGATATCAATATTCTGGTCATAGGCTGCGTTTTGATTAAATATAGTTAACATTGCTTTTAAATGACTAAAATGCCCTTTTCGGCATTTTAGAAGGTTTAAACATAACTTCTCCACCAAAAACTAATAGTCTACTGATATTTGGGATATCAAAACAATTTATGAACTGAGTTGCATACAAGTCTTTGTATAATGTCGATAAATGACGATAACGCCCTTACGGCGCATAAAATGGTTTTAACAACACTTTTGACATATAAATCTTTTACCTACTGTTATATTATATTAAATAACATATTTTGAGTATACAAACTCTATCAGAATCTCAGTTTTTATTAAACTTCACCCAAATCGTCATTTAGCGCATTTATCGTCGTTTCGACGCATAGTATGGTCTAACACCCTAACTATGAGTCAAAACTTGTTACCTACTAATTATTTATCTTATTTCAAATATTTTTACAGTAGTACAAGTCCCGAACTCAGAATCCCAAATATGACATCAAAGCTATGTGTGAAATGACCAAAATACCCTTACGGGACATAGTTTGGTTTAAAACTATCAACCACACATATATTTGATATCCTACTGATATAACATCATAAAATACATATATTTACAGAATTTTAATGACTATAACATCATTTTACTCGCAAACCTCTTTTATGAAGCGTAAAATGACCAAAACGCCCTTTTGAGGCGTAACTTGATTTTAAAACCTAAACGGGCATACATGTTAATATCCTACTGATATAATAACATGTTTAAAGTATAATGGCATATGGAACTTGTATATGATCCATCCGGTTACCCGGTTTCGCTTATATGCGAACGGTTAAGCCTACGTGACTAGTTTACGTAATTTAACCAAAATGGGTTTAACCTTATCATTTTTAGTTCAAAATCCAGAATGTTATGTGTTTACCCATATTATACAAGTCTTAGTACTTTTCGGGTCTAAATAACATTCTATTCCAGTCACTGCTTAATCTAGCGTATCGTACCGTATTTATTTAACGTAAGACTAGCCGATTCAAGTCTATGACTTAACTAAGGACCCGTTAGCATTCTAATTGGTTAATAACACCATCATTCTAGATTAGACGCCTTCTGGTAGATTGTGCTTGTACTTATCTCTTTGAATTGCGACTGGGTTATTACTTTTTGAAGATTTAGCTCAGGTAAATACTTTTAACCTATTTTCCTTTATACGGGCTTGGGATACGGTAAAATATTACCGTTTGGTCGGGTATGGGATCATGTTTTGTTAGTTGTGATTTTAACTAAATCTCATAACTCGTTTTAATCTGTATTTCCTGATAACTTAAACATTGGGGGTGGGCTTGACCGTGTCTGGGATATCCTTAGGCTCATTAAGTGCTAATGGCCACGACCTATGCACGAGATGTAGGCATACACTCGTCAGTGCCAATTATTATTATTTGCTTTCTGTGTGAAAGTTCAGAAGTGGTGTGTTAGTCGATCATGTCTCGGTTTCTGTACTGGGCCCATATGTATTGACAGGCTTGTAAAAGTGTATACAATGTCATTTATACTGTTCCAAGTTATTTATAAAATGTGCCTAGCGCACTTAAAATAATTTTTGAAAAGATTTTCAAAGTGTCGGTTGATTGTATTTACCAGTGAAAACTGACGTATTTTCAAAAGATTAAGTTACAGGTACAACGCGTAATAGGCCGGAAGCTGCGTAGGCGATAACTTAGAGGATGTGTGACTTAGTTGTGCTTTAAAGTCTGTTGATCTCTTTTGTACATGTTTTTACGATCCGCCTGTGGATCTTTATTACAATCTGTTTGTATTTATTATTTTTGAACTTTGAACATTATTGGGTTGTAATAATAATTTAAATCTAAGACTTCCGCTGTGTTGCTCTGTGTTGTTTGGTTATTATGTTATCAACTTACGTCACAATACTCCCCACTGGGCCCACCGGGATACACATGGAAATCGGGGTGTGACAGTTAATATCACCTAATTAACCGCTAACAGATTTATACGCACAACTAAATGGTCGTTTAGCATCAAATCATCATCAAAGCATTTCCTAGTTAACTGGTTGATCATAGTTAGTGTCCTAAAGCTAGATTAACACCCTAATCACCTAATTATCCCTAAGTACCTAAATTTTAAAAATCATTTATGTACATGCTCAATTTTCCAACAAGTTGTAATAAACTAAAACTCCACCCCATCCCTCATGATTTTCGACCGAGAAGGGGGCCCACCCCTTCACCATATCTTGTTGAATGAGATCTTTTTAAGGCATGGTTTGTGTTGACTATTGTGGCATAGTTTGGTAGATAAAGATGGCAAAGACCACATCAATCTCACACTTCCGACACTTAGAAACCTTGCAACAAAAAACAAACTACAACTTTCTCTCCCTCTTACCTCGTACCTACGGCCACCACCACCCTATATGACAAACGGCAAAAATATTCCGTACAACTTAATCACCGTTTAATATACAATTACGTGCATTAGACGTAATTATGATATGATTGAGTCTCATAAGTATAGCAATCCCAGGAGTTGCATTTACCTTTTCATATCACATGATCGTATTCGCCGTGTCGCAATGCGATACAAACTATTACAAAGACTGTTGGTAGATTGTCCAGTTAGACTAGTCGTGTCAGGACGATTGCGGTACTCCCTTAAACGTCAAGTATAGGGCTCATAATCATGTCCAACATGATATATACATAAAACCCCAAGTTGGAAACAAGTATACATGATATAACCTTCCGAAAAATATACAAACATTTAATTTGTCCGATCCGAGCCATAAACTAGCAAATTTCAATAAATCGGTTAAAAATTTAATAATTGTTTGGAATATATATAATCAACGGTGCTGTAAATCATCATGAACGATATCAAAGGCATTTAATATGCCCTAAATCTATTTAAACACAAATCAACCATCCTAGCTTCATAAGTGACCATTAATCGAACCACAAGCGTAATATTTGTCCGTTTAACGTTCGATAACCATCAAGATGCAAACTAGTAAACTAGATATACATAGTCTAACACCCTAACACTAGCTTAATTCATTAAACATCCCAAATCATCCTAATTTAACACCAATTACATAATACTTACACTTTCCTACAACAATCACAACACTTAACAAAATAACAAACCAACCCAATACCCCCCCTTGTACAGTGGACGGTTTTTAGAGGGCCCACATGCCCTCCCTTGTGTTGGTTGGTCAAAAGTCAAGGATGCTAGATTGTTATCCAAAGGTTATTGATGTATTATAAAGGCTTAAGCATTTTATCCATTTCACCACCACCAGCATTTCACATTGAAAAACACACACAAACACTCTCATCTCCTCCCATTCTCAGCTTCCTCATCACTATATCATCCTCCATTTTCAAGTTTCTCACAACATTTCTAAGAGCTTACAAGTGAAGTGCATGAATACCTAAGGTGGTATCAAGCATAAAGAAACTTTTACACACTATTTGGAGCTTATATCCACTTATTTCTCCAAGATTTCTTTCCTAGCCGTGTGCTTGTTGTAAGTGCTTACCACTCTTCATCTTGCTTCTTATTATGTATAGATCCATGAAGTACAAGTTGATCATGCAAAAACCTTGTTAAAATATATGAAAAACCTAACATAAAATAACATAATCTACGTAATAAAAGTGTTCTTGTGGTAGATCTTGTGTTGTTTTTGTGTTAATCTTTGTTGTTGATGAAGTTGTAAACATGATGAACTTGCTAGATGTTGTTAAAACGTAGATCTAATAAGTATACCAGTAGATCTAACAAAATACATAAATAAAATTTTTGATGAACTTAATGGTCTTAAAGTGGTTTTTAAAATATGTTGAAGAGTAAATTGCCATTTTAGTCCCTGAGGTTTGTCATAAATTGCCATTTTAGTCAAATAGTTTTTTTTCTCCTCTGGGTCTCTGAGTTTTCCATTTTTTTGCCATTTTGATCCAACACCTTAACTCAATAAAAAAAACTCAACTTAGTTAGGGGTAATTTCATCACTTTGCATTTATCTTTTGTTTTTGCCATTTTCATCCAATACATGTCTTGCATTTATGTTTGTTTTCCTTTTCACATAAATATATTTAAAACCAAATATACTTTAATTAATAAAATAAAACAATTACTTTTTAACATATATGCATATAAAAAATGTTATAAAACAAAGAATACAAATTTGATATCACCATCACCAATTTCAGCCATCGCCATCGTTCACCACCACCACCACTAGCACAGTTCACCACCACCACCATTTTTGTCATCGTTCACCACCACCATTCACCATCACCACCAACCACCATCCCTCGCCGTTCACTACCACTAGCACAGTTCACCACCACCATCCCATTAACCACCACCATTTCTGCCATCGTTCACCATCACCACCATCCTCCACCGCTCACCACCACTACCACATTCACCACCGTTCACACACTTAATCACACTTATATATACACAATTAATCATTTATATATTCAAAATAAAACCCAAATCTGAAAATCCCATATCCAAAAACCCTTAACCTCAAACAAAAAAATCCAAAACACTATACAAATTGCAGATCATACTACAACTTTCAATAAGTGAAGATGATGATGAGCGACGGCCGGAGCTGTTCTTGGGTGGAGAAAGGGGTGGCAGTCGGAGTTATTCTTGAACGGGGAAGGGGCGGCGTCAAAGGTGTTCTTGGGCAGAGGGTTTCTGATTTGATAAGTTTCTCGTTTTCCGACGATGGGAAGGATAGGTAGGGAAGATGGTGGTGGTGGGTGCTAATTGTGATTGTGGCGGTTGTAGTTGGTGAAGGCGGCAATGGAGGTGGAGGTTATGGAGTGTGGTGGTTTTCTAAAAAAAACAGAGGGATAGATGGGAGAGATGATAGAGAGAGAAAATGTATAAGGTGTGTGTATAAATTTTGTATATATGTTGTGTATAAATCATTTATATATAAATAAATATATGTGTGTGTTGTTTATAACATTAAAAAAATTCTTTTTTTAATGGTAATAAGTTTTGGACTAAAATTGCAAGTTGAAAAGTTTCTAACAAAAATTTCAAAATACCCCTGGTTAAAACTGAGGTTTTAGACGGAGTTAGGCAATGTGATCAAAATGGAAAAAAAAAAGGGAAACTCGGGGACCCAGAGGAAAAAAACTATTTGGACTTAAATGGCAAATTTAGGACAAACCTCAGGGACTAAAATGGCATTTTACTCTAAGTAAAAGTCTATATAAGTTTACATGAGATTTATGAAGTTGTAAAAGTTCATGTTTATAAACTTTGGTTTAAAAGTGTGTATAAAAGTCTAGTAACAACTTGGTCTTTAAAAATGGATGAACATGCAAAGTGGCTATTTGTAAAGATCTAGACTTTTATGCAAGTTCATGTTCTTGGTTTTATTGAAAATATATAAAGATTGTGTTCTTGTTGATTATATTATATGTGTTTATGATGAATTTTGGAACTTGACTTGAAGATGTTAATAAACATGGAAAACATGATATTTTAGAGGAAATAATGACAAAATTTCTAAAAATATAAATGTAACACCTCAGAAAAATGCATCGGATCATATGGCAACACGTATCTGGAAACTCTCCAAATATTCCAGATTTGTTGGAGGAGAGGGACAAAATTGTTATATATGGAATATAGATAATAGTTGAGGGATCATAATGGAAAATTGCCAAATTTTTGGCTTCTAGAGGTCCCTTACGGATTGCAAGGCATACCTTACGATCCGTAAGGCATTTAAAAACACATGGGCACCAGGTCCTTTACGACCGCAAGACCTGAATCCTTGCCTTACGGTCCGTAAGGCATTTAAAAAACACATGGGCGCCAGGTCCTTACGGACCGCAAGACCCGACCCCTTTGTGGTCCGCAAGGGGGTTGCTGGCAGAGTGTTTTGAGTTGGCAATTGCAGCCTGCTCTCCTACCACTTAGCTCGCCAATGTGCCACCTTTTCTCCTCCTTGAGACACCTGGAATGCCACTCATCTTCCCCATAACACCTCAGGGAACACTTGTCATGATTTTGGGGACTTGAGATCAAGTATAAATAGCCTTGTTCTTGGCCATTCATACTTGCACCTTTCATTCTTTCTCTTTGAATCATTTGGAGCTGCTTCTGATTCTTAGAGGTCTCCTCCCTGAAGTTATAAACTTCTCTTGAACATGTGTAAGTGTTCTATCTCATTCTTTTTCTATTACCAGGCTAGTTATTAGCCGAAAGTCAATCAAATTGACTTTTGCTTTAACTTTTGGTTCTGACCAGATCGGTCAAGCCAAAGTTCGAATCGAACTTTGCAACGTGATCGTAATAATGTAGGTGTTAATCTTTTGTGATTATACCTCTAATAATCATGTTAAGTGGGCGAAATGATGAGTCAACTTATTTAAAATAAAAGATTAAAAAATACGGATTTTTGCAAATTACGATAAATGTACTTCTAAGTATCAAAACCCAAAGTTTTAAGATCATAACAGGTTATATAACATATTAGGACATGTTTAATCATGTCCAACTCGTTAGTTCTAGTTTAAGCTCGTTTCCTAATCGAAAGTCAAGCAGTTTGACTTCTGCTTTGACTTTCAATTTTGACCCGTTTGGTCGAAATTGGGATCCGGTTAAGGCATTTATATGACCATGATATTATAGAGAATAACCTCTGAGGCTATACCTTCTAGTCATGTCATTTGATGGGTTAATTGACGAGTCCATATGATATACTTTTAAAATACCAAAAATGCCCTCCTGGCTTAAAAATAGTTTTAAAACAAACAATACATGTATTCTGACTTTGAAACTAATCTTATATCATTATGAAACATGTTTTAACCTAACGGGCTCGTCATAGACCTATTCGACCACCCGATACAGTATATACACTACGACTAGTTTAAATAAAATAAAATGTATAAACTAGTCGAATCGGGTCTAAACCCTTCAAAATCATTTCTAATCAGAATGTATGGTTGTTAAAACCATATTATACGAGTCCATGCAGTCGAAGGGTATGAACCACGTTCATCCGGCAACGCCTAATCTAGCGAACCGAGCTTATCTATTAAGTTAACCGGTCAAAGTCAATGACTTATAAATGAACCGTTAACATTCTAGCGGATAAATCCCTGTTCATTCCAGACTAGAAACCTCCGGTAAATTGCGCAAAAGTTGAGTTATTTTGTATACGGTTGTGCTAAATATATTGATATTATAAAGACTAATACAGGTAAATACTCTTAGCCTGTTTTATTTTATAAAGGCTTGGGATATAACACTAGCCACTTGGTCAGGTATTGCAAAAGGAGAATGATGTCATAGAGATGCAAATAACCCATTTTAATCTATTTTGCTTAATAACTTAAACACTTAGGGGTTAATAAGACCGTGTCCTAGGCGTCCCAGCTCATTTAATTGCAAATGGCCATGATTTAGGGGGAGTATGTTGCTGACATAATTCACGTTGAAGCTACGCTATACAAAGACCAAAGACTTTGAGATTCTAAAGACTAAAGTTACCTTTGCAAGCTATTGTCAAGGGAGAGTTTGTTGGTGCATGTTATGTGACAACAACTTTGGCTTGGTCTTTGGATATTAAACAAGATTGGATCATGAAGACTTAAAGGAATTCGAGTTTGTTATGAAGCCCAATCAAGTCCAAGTTTGCATACAAGTTGTTTAAGCCCGAATTATGTTATAACTGTATATGGGCTTGGCCCAATTTGTAGGTATGTTGTGTGTATATAAACACCATTGAGCTTTAGGGTTTAGGTTAGACAGTTAGACGTTTTATTCGAGGGAGTTTGAGAAAACACAGAGAGAGGCTGTGAGTTCTTGTGATCTTGAGTGGTTGTAAACAATCAGTTTGATAATCACAGAAGATTAGTTTGTGAATTGTTTTGAGTTCTTCATCTAGTTTCTTGTTTCTGGTTAATCGGTTTATCAAGGGATTCCGCATCCTTGGTAGATTATCAGTTTTGTGACGATCCATACGGGATAGGGGACCTACAATTGGTATCAAAGCATTTACTCTTAGTGTACGGTTCAAAACTGATTTACAGATTCAAGATTATTTTCTTTTGGTTCAAGGATTTTTGGGTTACATTCATAATTTGTCTGAAGAACAGTGAAGAACAACGAAGAACAGTCTAATTTTCGTGGTTTGATCTGTTTTGGTGGTGCTTGGAAGTGTTTGCTGAATTTTAGGAAATATAGTTGGAAAGGATTTCATAAGAAATGAAGTTTAGAACTGTTTCTTTAGAGGAATTGATTTTCAAATTGCTAATTTTTAGGGATTTCCAACAGATTTGTCTTGAAGAACAAGGTTGCTACTCAGATTTCGAGTCGTGAATAGGAGGTTGCTACTCGTGATTGCGACAGAGGTTGCGACTGGGTTTTTGTTCACTCGAAATAGAGGTTTTGACTTATGTGTTTTTTAGTCGAAATCAGGGATTTCGACTGAGATTGCGACTCGAAATAAAGAGGTTTCGACTAGAAGTAGGTGATTCGCAATCAGGTGGTTTTGGCTGAGGTTGCGACTCGAAATCAGGTGGTTTCGAGTGTTTCGACTAAGAAAGAATTGTGTGTGGCTGCGACTTGAGAATGAGACTTAAGGAAAAGTGGAATTTTTCTTGGCTGTAGTAGCTAAAAATTCACGTTTTTTTGAATAGAAAATTATCCGTAGCTTATTTCAGTAAACCGTTTTCACCGTTGGACTCCACGTATTTTAGGACAAAAAAAACTCTGGAAAATCCCAAAAAAGGTATTGGACATTATATATCATTGGATTCGTATCGTCGAGACGAGTCTAACGGTACATTTTTAGTAAAAACCAGTTTCGGAAAATAGTTTACCGTTTTTAACCAGTCGGTTGCGTTAAAAATGTCGAACATGTCAAATTTGAACAGTTGTTGAGAATGGAACACGAAGTTGGAACTACAAACAAACCGCCAAAGATGATGAAGGTTGAGAATTATCTTACATGGAAAGACTGGTTTCAGTCGTTTGTTGAATATCAGGACACACGGATGTGGATCTGTATTCAAGATGGGTATGTGAATCCAACTCATGACTTCGAAGGCAGACAACGAGTCACTGTCTATGTTAACATGCCGGAAGCTGAAGAGAATGTATGAGTCTAAAAAGAAAGCCTTAGCTGCAATAAAGATGTCGTTACCTGATGGCATCAAACATACCTTTAAGCGATATACGACTTCTAAAGAATGTGGGATGCTTTAGAAAAGAGGTATGAAGGGAATACAAATGTGAAGAAGAACAAAGTAGATCTGCTGAAGAAGCAATTTGCTGTCTTCAAAGGCATGAGAAATGATTCCCTCAAAGATATCATCACGAGATATTATCATCTAATGTGAGAAATGG
This sequence comes from Scalesia atractyloides, assembly GCA_947069175.1. Classification (NCBI taxonomy): domain Eukaryota; kingdom Viridiplantae; phylum Streptophyta; class Magnoliopsida; order Asterales; family Asteraceae; genus Scalesia; species Scalesia atractyloides. Next base: position 64,801,066 of record CAMTDV010000024.1, read on the forward strand.
ATAATTATGACATAGAGGGATACATTGATGTTGAGGTTAACGATAAGCTGCTAGATACTTTACCTGCCAAGTGGGATATCTATACTCTCATGGATAAAGAGAGAAGCTGATTATGATGATATGGACTTAGAAGAAGTTGTTGGGAAATTAAGAGCTTATGAGCTCAACATGAAGAAGAAGGAAACTGGATATGATCAGGTTCAATATTCGGGAGTTTATAAAGGAATTCCATCTTCTTCCTCCCACAATGCTTCGAGTGATTCAGTGACTGCATTTTTATCATGTGAAAATAAGCAAGTTGTAACAAATTATGATGGTGATGTATGCTTTGTTGCTGCCTCAAGAGGATCATCAGCAGCAAAAAGATAACAATCTAGCAATAATAACAGCAATACTAGATCTATGCCTCTGAGTGTTAAGGCTGTGAAGAGCATCTCGCCTTGCTTGCTTCGTTTGTTGCCTCATACAAAACTACATTCAGGGGAGAATATCTGATCTAACTACATTTGATGAAGATTATGATCAGATTGACCCTGATGACCCTAAGAAGATGGATCTATAGTGGCAGATGGCCATGATTTCTAGACGAGTGAAACGATTTATGAATCGGTAGGCATAAAATTTGTGGGAAAGAGCGTTGGTTTTGACAGATCCAAAGTCAGGTATTACAACTGTCAGAATTAAGGTTCATGCAACAAAATGCATCTAACAACAACAACTCCAGAGCCTTGATTTCTACTACACGTGAAGGTGCTTATGATTGGAGTGTTCGTCTGAAGGGTGATGACAATGTCACACAAGCGTTCGTGGCTGAAATAACCCCAGTTGAAGATGCAGAAGTGAAGGATGATGCCAAGGTCGAGCAGGAGAGACTATAGCTAAAAAAGTTGATGCTGATCAAACAACTGAAGTTAAAGCTGATAGTGAATAGTCGGATGAAGAAAAGGATGCTGCAGATAAGAAGATGGCTGCAGATTTTGCTTCTTTCATGGCATATCTGAGCAAATCAAAGGAGAGGTAAGTTCCAACCCTGTTATTTCTGTTTGTTTAAAATGTCGGGAATTGCATGGTGAGGTTGACAAGTTCAGCAAACAAAACCAAAGTCTGGTTAATGAGCTCTCAAGCGTAAAAGAATCAAACTTTTTCGTAAAAAGAAATGAGTCATTATATTTAAAGAAAATTAAGGGTTATGAAGAGGAAATAAATATTTTAACCTGTTAATTAAATGAAAAACTTCAAGTTATTGACTTAGCTCATGATACGATTAATGAGAAAACAAAAGAGATTTATGAAAAATGCAAACAGTTGTCAGATGCACAACTGGAAATTTGTGAACTTGAGAAGAAATTAAGTCAATTCAGAGATTCATCTTTTGTTATGAAACACATGATAAACGGCTTGAAGAAAAGTAATGACAAGAAAATGTGGGCTTCCAGGGCTTCAATGAAGTTCCACCACCTCTTGGTCATGACTATTCTTTCTTGCTAGATGAAGAGGATTTAACAGACTTTGCGTCAACTACACCTAGTAGTTCCACATTAGGGAGTGTTGATGTGTCTGAATATGATGATGTTTGTGTTAAGAAGGATAATAACAAGGAGTTGGTTGTAAAAACAAAGAATGCACAACTTAAAATAAAAAGAAAACTTTTGTTAAAAAGGTTGAGTTTGTTAAAGGGAGTGACATGAAAGAAGAAACCGTTTTTATTGAAAGAATCAAATGTGCAGTTTGTTAAAAATAAAAACAAAGAGAAATATGAAGTTGAGCAAACTAAAACAAATCCTTCTAAGGCATCATCATCATCATCTGATGGATCTAAACCCGAGACTTCAGTTAAGAAGTCTTTGTCAAGAAGATCATGCTTCAAATGTCACACCAAGGGACATGTAGCTAGTTGCTATCCTAACAAAAAGAGTGAAGCACATGTGAATGATAGGAAGAAAGAAAAATCACCAGAAAAGATGGGTGATAATGAGCAGAAAGTGTCTGACTCAACAAAGATGTGGCTTCTAAGCAACAAGAGGGTGTTGCTGTTGGTGTAAATAGGGCTGAGAAAGGAACTCAACAAGTTCCTCGTTTTCAAAGAAATCAACCAAATTTTTCCGTCTGAATCTACATCAGGAAGATATGAGAAACCTAGAAGTGTTTCACCAAGAATGTTTATTTGAAATGGTCAAACAAATAATTTTAGAAGTCAATGTCAATATCAAAATCGATACCAGAATGTTGGTAATTGAACTTTTCATAACAATGGCTTTCGAAATTATCAAAATCAAAATTCTTGGAATCAATCAAGGTCATAAAACCAAAATTTCCAAAGGTCACAGAGTCCAAACTTATATAGGAGACCTCAGGACCAGAGACCTCGTGGAAATCAAACCCCATTTCCATCAACAGGTCCTAGATCCAAGACTCCAGGAAGGAGTGATGGATATTGGATGGATGTTAAAATAGTTGATGAATTTGGTAAACACAAGACCATTCAGGATTGAGTCCCCCAATCTAACTGATTTATGTTGGTTTGTGCAGGAGCTGCTAAGGAGGATTATCAACTTGTGGTATGTTGATAGTGGCTGCTCTAGGCACATGACTGGGGATGCGGTTGACTGATTTTGAAAATATAGATGGTGGATATGTGAATTTTGCGAGAGCTAAAGGAGGTCACATTACGGGTCGAGGAAAAGCGACCAATGGGAAGATCACACTGGACAAAGTGAACTATGTCGAGCAACTGAAGCATAATCTAATGAGCGTGTCACAAGTCTGCGACAAGGGTCACTCGGTCCATTTTACTAAGTCTGAAGCTTTGGTGTTGAAACCGGGTTTGGTGATACCGGACGATTGGATTGTTATGGGAGCGCCTAGGAGGAATGACACTTATGTCATGGATATGGATGCTAAAGATTCTTCAACAGTAGTGGTGTGTTTATTATCAAAAGCATTTGAGGCTGAGTCCATGTTGTGGCATAGGCGCATAGCCCACATCCACTACCAAAAAAATGAATTATAATATTAAAAACGGTTTAGTTGAAAGAGTTCCAGTGTAGCGGTTTCATGTGGAAGATAAATGTCTTCCATGTCAAAAGGGAAAACAACATAAGAAACCTCACAAGTCTAAAACAGTAAATTCCATAGATGCCCTATGAATTACTTCATATGGATCTATTTGGTCCAGTGAACGTAAGGAGCATAGGTGGAAAGTACTGTTGTTTAGTTGTCACAGATGATTACTCACGTTATTCATGGGTTTTCTTTTTTAGGTACAAAGGATGAGACAGCTGAGTTGCTGATTGATCTTTTTACAAAATTAAGAATGTCCATGAAGCACGCATCAAGAAGATAAGGAGTGATAATGGCACGGAGTTCAAAGAATCGGATTTTGGATCTTTATTGTCTGCGAAAGGGAATTGAACATCAATACTCTGCTCCTTATACACCTCAACAGAATGTAGTTGCTGAAAGGAAAAAAAAGGACGTTGATTGAAGCCGCCAGGACTATGTTTCTGATTCAAAACTTCCAGTTCTTTTCTGGGGAGAAGCTGTGAACACAGCTTGTTATGTCCTAAACAAAGTTTTAACTATTAAACGGTTTAACAAACATGTCACGAACTATTGTTTAACAAGAAACCAAACTTGAAGGGTTTTGAACCATTTGGATTACCCTGCACAATTGTGAAAAATAAAGATAAACAAAAATTAGGTGAAGTGGCTGACGAAGGTTACTTTCTAGGTTATGCACCTGGATCACCGAATAAAAGGGTTTAATCTAAAAACGCGTAAAATTGAGGTTGTGTTTAACATTGAAATCACGAGTTATTCACCTCAACAATCAACGAGTGGTCTATATTATATGATTATGATAGTGTGTTTAAATCATTTAATATTCCTGAGTTTTCTAATGTAGATGAGTCTTAGTTGATTCAAACAGTGATTAGTGAGGATGAAGAGGGTGACTTTATGTCGAGATCGAGTATTTCGATGACAAATGTTCCAAAAACTTCCTCAAATGCAAATGCAAATACAGAAGCAGCGGATTCAAGTGATAGTGAGTCTGAACCTATTCAGGGGGAGGATTTCATTAATCTTACAAATTAGAATATTTAGAGGGGGGTTGGATCGAATCTGGGTGATAATTTAGAAGTTGACGCCATTGCTACTACACGAACAAACAGAGATCATCCAGTTGAGAACATTTTAGGTGATCTTGCTGCAGGTGTTCAGGCAAGAAGAGGTGTCGTTGAAGGTTCCTGTCTGTTTGCTTCAATTGAGAAAAAGAGAATTATCAATGAGTGCTTGTACAGTTGCTTATTGCCCAAAAGGAGCCGAAGAATGTGCATATGGCTCTAAAAGATAATTCATGGGTTGAAGCGATGCAAGAGGAACTAGCTCAGTTCACGAAATTGAAGGTTTGGGAGCTAGTTGATCTACCAGAAGAAGAGAAGGAAATAGGCACTAAATGGGTGTTTAAGTGCAAGAAAGATGATCGAGGGATTGTTACTAGAAACAAGGCTCGATTAGTTGTGAAGGGATTCAATCAACAAGAAGGGATGGACTACAATAAAGTGTTTGCACCAGTGGCAAGGTTGGAAGCAATTTGATTGTTCCTAGCCTTCGTATCATTCAAGGGATACAAAGTTTACCAACTAGACGTGAAGAGTGCGTTTCTTTACGGGAAAGTCCAAGAAGTGGTGTATGTCTCACAACCAGATAGATATACTGATCCAGACTATCCAGATCGAGTGTATAAGCTGATAAGGATTTGTATGATTACATCAGGCACCTAGGGTGTGGTATGAGACATTGTTAAAACATTTGTTGAAGAACATATTGAAGAGGCCAGATTGACAGTACACTATTCATTAAGAGAAAGAAGGAAGATTTTCTGCTGGTACAAGTATACGTGGATGACATCATATTCGGGTCATCTGATGAGAGCATGGGTCATGAATTTGAAGAGGTAATGAAGAGCACGTTTGAGATGAGTGCGATGGGTGAGCTATCTTACTTTCTGGGTTTGCAAGTTGAACAAAAGAAGGATGGGATGTTTATACATCAGACAAAGTATGTGTATGACATTTTGTCTCGTTTTAAAATGGAGGATTACGTTACTTTCAACACACCTATCTGCAGAATCACAATCTTGGTCCAGATCATTAGAGTGTGGATGATGTTGATCCAACTCAGTACAGGGCAAGTGGTTATCTGATGTACTTGACTGCTTCAAGATCTGACATCATGTTTGCAGTGTGTCTTTGTGCCAGATAACAAGCGAATCCAAAAGAGTCACATATGAAAGTGGTGAAGCATATTCTACGTTACTTGAAGGGGAAACCTAAACTTGGGTTGTGGTACCCTGCTGATAGTGATTTGAAGTTTGTCGCTTACACTGATTCAGACTTTGGAGGGCGTAAATAAACAAGAAAATCTACCACAGGTGGTTGTCAGTTCTTATGAGGGAGGATCGTGTCATGGCAAAGCAAGAAGCAGTCTTGCGTGTCTACTTCTACGTGTGAAGTTGAATATATTGTTGCAGGTAGCTGTTGCTCTTAGGTTCTCTGGATACAACAACAGATGCACGATTATGGTTTGAATTTCACTCGTACTCCTATTATGATAGACAATAATGCCACTATCTCAATCACAAACAATCCCGTAAAGCACAGTAGAACAAAGCATATTGACATTCGTCATCAATTTATACGGGATTGTGATGAAAAGCGAATGATTGAACTTCACAGAGTCGACACATTAGATAACCTTGCAGATCTTTAAACAAAATCGTTTAACATGGCTCGTTTTGAACATTTAGTCGAACTCAACGGGATGAGGAATCCTGAATAACCAGTTTTTCGTAAGAATTTTGTAAATATTTTATTGCTTTTTTTTAAATAAAAAAACATAAAAAATAGAAAAACGTGAAAATGAAAAAAAAAATAGAAAATAAAAAATGAGTTGTCACTGTGTGGAAAAGAAGAAATGATAGTACATTAGCAAGTTAGACTGTCACACCGAAACTGAAATTAAATGCTTAAGTGTGATAGCAGCTTCATCATATGATGTACCAGAGGCAAAAGGCATGAAATAATCAACTTACCCAAGTGATATAAACTTAAAGAGCTGTGTATGAGTGGGTAACATGTCAGTGGCGTATGGTTTTGTAGCCTTAAATCTTACGTTGAGAGGTTGCCAAAATCCGAGGTTTTGGGTCTTTATGCTGTTATTTCATCCGGGGATATCAGGGATGTCCTTCTGCTGCATCCATGTAACACACCGACCGCGTAAAAACAACAAACCAGCGACGGAAACATCAGGGAGTCACATAACAGATTGTTCAACAACACATGGTACTTGAAGTTTCGTTTTATTGGATTAATAATATGATTACATTGTCTTGAAATATTAGAAACAAAACATAATTAAATTGTCTTTCTAGTTTTAAGATAACTAAGGCCCGCGTCCCATCCTACGTGAAGCATGCATCAAATCATCAAACATTGCTTGCCTGAAACATATGTGAAAAGAGAGTCAGCAAAAATATGCCGGCGAGTACATAGGTTTTGTGAGTGTGTCAAATTCATGGATTCGTAAAACATATTGCAATACCTCATCGACTACTAGAGTCGTTAAGTGAAAACCTTGTATCAAAAGTGTATGATATTGCAATATTATTAACCAACTAAAACAAGTTGGTTAGAGTTTGTGAAAGGCCTTGTAGCCATGAATCTTAACCAAAACATTTGTTTTTGTAAAACCGAGTAGTAAATCGATCTAAAAGAAAACATCGTATGGTTTATATCTTTAAGTGAAAATCGATGCGTGTCATCGTTCAAAACCATTTGTTCAAGTGATTCATATAAGGCCACGGTATGCAATATGATAAAAGCACTTATATATAGGAAGTACCAACGGCGTATCCACCATAGCTTTTATTTTATTACACCTGTCTCGTTATCTAAATCACCTACCATAAACCAATCGTCCAATCGTTCGTGTTATAAACCAATCGTCCTTGTTGTAAACCAATCGTGTTATAAACCAATCTTCCTTGTTATAAACCAATCGTCCGTGTTATAAACCAACTGTCCTTGTTATAAACCAATCGTCCTTGTTATAAATCAATTGTCCGTGTTTTAATTGTGAAAACTTTTGTTGTTTTGGTGAATACATTAAAACCTGTGTTGACTCGTCTAGACCACCAAAGGGTCTCTTTAAATCGACTAACAAACCACCAAAGGGTTTGTTAAAAATACAGTTTCTGTCGTTCCCTAAACTACCCACCAAATTCCAGTGAATAGCCTAGTAACGGGATTGTCAGTCCTATGGTACCATAATTTACTATTGGTCGGCTTGCCAAAGCTAGTGAATGTCATTCGTGTTATGGATATAACGCACCAACAAGTTCGTTCACATTTTTGAAATCGTCATGTTTCATATAAACCATAGACTTTGTTTTGAAAACTTGAAAACGGTTTAGCACATATGAAATCACCCTACAACATTTGGAAGTCCTAAAAGAGGGGAACTATGTACTCACTTGGGATTGCTAGTGTGTCCTTTGTTTCAATGATCAATTCAAGCTCGAGAATTCAAGGATTCAAGTGTGTCCTAAATTCGGATAACTATGTTAATGTCGGGACTTTAATCGCGGATCGGATAGAATGAGGTCTTGTAAACCAAATGAGTGTTGGAACTCATATGAAATGGTTTGACGAACTCAACATTCTGATTTGAAATGGATCCTAAGTGCTTTGACCCGTTATGACTCGCTAAGGTAGTTTACGCTACTTTAACGGGTCATTTGCGTAAATATATGTTCGGATGGTTAGATATGTGTTATGATAAGTCTTATATGCCAAAACATGTTTAATAATGTTGTAACATCAGTTTATATGTCAAAACATTGATCACATATGCTTAAAATTGATTTACGCGCAAAAAGGGTGTTTTGGTCATTATTAAAGAACATAAAGGCGACTTATCATAACACTAACCAAACAAAGTGACCATAAGGTATAACCTCAGAGGGTTATTCTCAATACAACTATGGTCACAAATATATGTTTGGTCGGATCCTAAGATCGACCTTGGAGCGGGTCGGATTCGAAAGTCAAAGCGGTGGTGAAGACCGCTCGACTTACGACCCTAAATAAGCACTGAACTAGAAGTGACGAGTTAGACATGTCAAAATATGTCTAACTAAGTTGCAAAAACTGATTTGGTATCAAAACTTAGTGTTTTTATACCCGAAAATAGTTTCGTCGTAAAATGCACATAATGCGCATTTTGACCGAAACTTTGACTTGTCACTTCGACTAGTAAAATGGTAATCAGTAGGTATAATCGCAAGGGATTATAGCCTTCGTGATTACGATCACGTTGCAAAGTTCAATTGAACTTTGACTTGACCAAAAATGGTCAGAACCTAAAGTCAAACAGAAAGTCAACTGTTTGACTTTTAGCTCATAACAAGCTAAAATTGTAACATCCGCCAAAACGGATATCCAGAAATCCGACTCATTTGAAATCCGGATCCTAACCTCTGAAAACCCCAGGAATTTTCGCGAAATAAATAATCGTTGAAGGATTTGTTCTTTAATTTTATTCAATTATTGATTTAGTTAATTATTTATTTATCTGTTTAATTAATTTACTTATTTAATATTGATATATATATATATATATATATATATATATAAACATAACAATGTTAATTCTCTAAGTAAACTTAATTAGATATTTATACAACCATCACTTACCTAAGTTCAACTTTTTACTAATTGGGGGGTGGTGCTTTATGCAATAACAGGGAAACTTATTTATTATGGAAAAAAAAACAAATAAATAAATAAAATAAAATAAAAATAAAAAGGGGAGCTACAGGACTCGAACCCGACTCCCACAATGGATCAACTTAACTAACACCCAGCAAACTACTACAACACATGAGTGTTTGCTGCACATCTCGTAGCCATAGTAATTATATACTATGTTGAAATAAGTTTCATTTTGAAACCTGAAACCTTGCCGCCCAAACATGTCGACAAACAAGGCAAGAAAACAACAAATTCCTTGTGACTAACGATGACTGATCGAGTTTCCATTTATGAGTCGAGGTTACAGCCTGTAAAACGCGTATCTTTTATTCTTCGGGAATCATCATCATCGATCCAACTTTAAAGACCAAACACCCAAACCTACCGACAAAACTCACTCTCTTATTAATACAGTTCCGTTGACCCTCTCAACCCATTTAACACTCTCACCTTACCTGCTAACTCACAATACTCCTACTCTCGAAGAACATGCAACACGTCGGTGTGCGGAGACATTGCCGGAGAAATTGCAACCCGTCGGAGATCGAAGACGTCGCGGGAAAACATTCGGAGTTCGCGGCAGGAAACGCTTAACATCGTTCGGTATACTTTCTATTTCCCAACCGTTACACTTTTTGTTATTTACAATAAACTGCGTTCATAGACAATAACAGTTGGTGGTGCTGTCGGGCCGGCTCTGGGTAAAGAAGACGACATATCCAGTATTACAAATGGCCCGAAAAAAAAATAAAAAAAAATAAAATAAGAATCTTATGCAGAGTAGTGGTTTGATGAAATGCTAAATCCTAAGAATTCGTGGGTTCGACTCCCATTATCTTTCTTTTTCGATGTCTCTTTCTTTTTAGATGTCTTTTAGTATATTTAAAAGAAGGTGGTATTCAACTACAATTTGAGGCTAAATGAAAATCAAGCATGTCAGAAGAAGCTTTAGCAGTCTAATGGGTGGTCTCGGGTGCTAACCAGGCCACCAAAAGTTATTTTTTTATTTTTCAAACCAACCAATAATAGAATTAACTGAATAAAAAAAAGACTTCTAATTTAACTAATAAATTTTAAAATAATGATTTACAAGCTAAAAAAACAAACTAGATAAACTTACAGTTTAACTAATAAACCGAGCGCGCCTAATACATTGTGTTTATAATATATTCGCAAAGGTATATTGTCAGGACAACCCCTAACCTTCCTAGAGGTATTCCGGGAAGCTAGAAAACCATGACGACACAAGACCGTACCTTGCAAATTAAAACACAACGATATTTATTTATTCAACCTATTTGAGTTGTGTTTTGTCTATGTTACATTTTGGTGCTTTTATTTTATATCTTAGGATAATTTCGTTATTTGGAGTGCCTCGTTCTTCGTGCTTATTTCCAAGAAATCGCTAAGAGCAACCACTGTGAGTGAATCTTACAAATTATTATCGTTTTTTGGGTGTATCATGATGTTTAACGTATTTTACAAGTTCAACTCCGTGCAATTACCGTTACGTGAAGTACCTATGTTATGTGTGTTTGGTTGTTTATTATTTGGTGCATTTTCATTCACATTGGACATCACATCATCATAGGCTCTTCTATTCCCAATTACCTATGAGTGGAATGTGACGTTGCCAACATACGAGGCCAACTCCGTTTGATGAGCTTGGACCTTGCAGCACACCATAATACCGTGCAACATACAATCATTCATTGGCACACGATAATACCGTGCAACATGCATACATTCATTTACATTATTTGAGTTGGTTTTGTAATTGTTTGAGGTTATGAGGTTTATCATAGGCATACAAACATATTTACTTACATTGGTTAACGCACTTTCTTCTTAAATAAACCAAGTTTAAAAACATATTACTTTTCAATAACAATAAGGTTCACTCGCCAACTTTTGTTGATCCAAAAACCATTTTACACAGGATACAGGAGAACAGATGCGAAGAGAAGATTTGACGTAGGATGGGCCTTAGTTAACAAGAAACGGATTAGTGCAGTTTATTTGTTATAAACAACGTCTTGTGTTTGTAATTGTTTATGTGAATTATTTGTATCGTGAGACACTTGATATGAATTAATGATTTTTCAAACAAGCAATAGCAAGTCCAAAGCTCTCGAGTTTAACCCAATCATGCCCCGATCACCTATCTGCTGCGGGTCGGGGTGTGACAGATTGGTATCAGAGCTATTGACTTTAGGGATATAGATAGGTTATTAGACCCTTAAACCTATACTTTAGTCAACTAGGACCTATGTGCTCACGTGATTTTATGCTAGTTTAACTTATGATTTGCTATTGCTCTCGCATTTAAATTCCTTTCAATCCACACACAAATGCATGCAAGCACTCTAATTGTTACTTAAATTACATGATACGTGTAATGTGTTATAATTATGTCATGAAGTCTACATATATGTTACCTATACATCTATAGCCCACCTGCAATGTACCATACGAAACTTATAGAAACCCCTATCTATAAGTTCTCAATTACACTAAACTTTCAAAATATTTCCCTCCATTTTTTCCAAATATTTATCTTTATGTTATGCAAACTTTTGTGATGTTTTGTTTTCAAAGCTCATCATAGTGAGTTGACGTGACGGGCATGTAGTAACTGGAAGGGTTCGAGTATCGATAGTCGAGACGTCCTGTCTAGGATTGGCATTTGTATAAATACAAATTAACAGACCAGTTTGCCTACCTGGGGACTAACGACGAGAGTACGAAGGACCTATTAGGCCAAAGCATGCCACACCAAACCGTCGTGTGAACTAACCCACTTTGAGTTGTCACCGTGTCCAACCAAGGATACCTCCGACTTTCATACATTACATTTATATTTCTCGATTTTCTCCGGTGTTTAGTGTACGTTAATAGGCTAACACATACGAACCATACGAAAGCCTGGTAATCATGGGGGCCCACATGATTACGAAGGTGAAGTATGGCGGCATGCAAGGCCCAATTACGAGCAAAGCCCAAGAACACTTTAAAAAGTGTTGTATTATCATAAGCTATTGTTTTCAAATACACCCCAAAGGTTTTCATTTTGTCGTACGTTTATGTTTTTCGAATATCTGCTCGCAAACCCATCAAAGATCTCACAATCTCGTTAGCGTTGATCTCTGTAGATGTCTTCTAGGCACCTTCGCGGAGGAAAAAGAACCGGAAACTCAAGTAAACGAATGGTGCCCAAATTGCCAAACAAATGGCTGTCGTGATTCCAAACATTGTGATCCAAGTTCAACAAGCCCTTGCTGCTAACCAAGTTACCAAGTCACCAAGTCGAACCAAACGCTGGCAACACTCTGCAAACGCACTCAAGTGCTCCTATAAGCACTTCAATTCTTGTGACCCTCCAAAATATGAGGGAACTGAAGGGGTCACTGCACTCCTTCGATGGTTTGAGGAAATGGAAAACACTTTTCTAAACTGTGACTGTCCTAACGACCGAAAAGGTTCGTTATGCTACCAGCCGTCTCTTTGGGGTAGCTTTAACCTGGTGAAACGCGGAGAAGAGTAGAAGAGGAACTGAAGCTGCTGTAGCCCTTACTTGGGACCAGCTCAAGGAGCTTATGATAAAACGATTTTGTCCAAGGAGTGAAATCAAGAAGTTGGAAGATAAATTCTACGTCTTAAAACAAAATGATGGAGATCATATGGCTTATAACAAGCGTTTTCTCAAGATGAACCAGATGGTTCCAAATATGTTCACTCCCCTTTATCGTCTCATTGAACATTACATTAGGGGTCTCCCTTCTGGTATTCAAGATTCTGTGATGAGCACCGTACCCGCAACGTTGGAAGCTGCAATGGAATTAGCCACTGAACTCACAGAAAACCATATCCGAAATGGAGACTTTAAAAAGAAGGGCTCAATAGACAATGCTATAGTGGAAGAGTCAAAAACAACCAGGGCTGAATCATCCTCCCATTCCAATACCAAACGAAAGCGTGACAGTAAAAACTATGCCGTTTCCTCGACTAACCCAACTTCACAAGCTATACCCCTTCAAGCAATTCCAATCACCCAAGTGGCACCAAACCCAGATTACCCAAACAAGAAACCCTACACCGGTCCTCACCCTCAATGCAACACCTGCCACTATCACCACCAACCCACCGTACCTTGCCGACATTGTACCAATTTTGGGCGTTATGGTCATTTGAGTAACACATGTCGTACCCCTCAAAACCAAACTCCACCTCCTGCCCATAACACGATCCAACCCTATCGACAACCACATTATCCGATGTTTCCATATGTTCGAGCTTGATTTAATTGTGGTGACCCTACCCACTTCAGAAACACGTGCCCTAGGCTAGTTAACATCATTAACGCCCAAGTCCAAGCAACCCCAGTTAACCAAGCGAACCAGGCAAACCTAGCACCCCCACCAGCAAGAGGTAGAGCCTACAACATCAACGCAAGCCCAGCTGAGGTCAACGTCAACGGTGCGAATGAGCAACCCAACTAGCCCTTTCCACTATGAAGACCGAAGACTCCGATCCAGTCATTTAATCTTATTGTTTTTATAAATTCCATTTCCTGTTTGATTATTCAAGCTACAGTTGTTTTCAATTTGGATTTAACATTTCAAGCTAAACATTATTTCATATTTTTTCCATTGTTGCAATTAATATTATGCTACGCCAATTTTTTGTTCATTACACTTCAATCATGCCATTTTACATCAATTAAATTTCATGTCACCTCGTCTCATCAGTTAGGGAAGTTCGGTCACGTCTCACTTTTTCTTAGACTGGCCACTTCCTTATAACACAAGATAGAGGTATCGCTATCATTTAGTCTTGCTTTCTTCGGATTCGAGACTCAAACATTGGTTGTTGTGTTTGGTTATGGTTGGTAGATTTTAGGATAGTCGCATAGAACTAATCATGACTTGATAACAAAGCCAATGAAAATTTGACGAGAACATGGTGGATACCCGCTGGTACTTCCTATATATAAGTGTTATTGTCAAAGGATCAACTCCATGCAATTACCGTTACGTGAAGTACCTATGTTATGTGTGTTTGGTTGTTTATTATTTGGTGCATTTTCATTCACATTGGACATCACATCATATAGGCTCGTCTGTTCCAATTACCTATGGTGGAACGTGACGTTGCCAACATACGGGGCCAGCTCTGTTTGATTGAGCTTGGACCTTACAGCACACCATAATACCGTGCAACATACATACATTCATTGGCACACCATAATACCGTGCAACATGCATACATTCATTTACATTATTTGAGTTGGTTTTGTTTATTGTTTGAGGTTATGAGGTTTATCATAGGACATACAAACATATTTACTTACATTGGTTAACGACACGTTCTTCTTAAATAAACCAAGTTTAAAACCATATTACTTTTCAATAACAATAAGGTTTACTCGCCAACTTTTGTTGATCCAAAAACCATTTTACACATGATACAGGAGAACAGGTGCGAAGAGAAGATTGGACATAGGATGGGCCTTAGTTAACAAGAAACGGTTTAGTGCAGTTTATTTGTTATAAACAACGTCTTGTGTTTGTAATTGTTTATGTGAATTATTTGTATTGTGAGACACTTGATATGAATTAATGGTTATTTAAAACAAGTAATAGCAAGTCATAAGCTCTCGAGTTTAACCCAATCATGCCCCGATCACCTATTCCGCTGCGGGTCGGGTGTGACAGAAATAATGAACAAGACTATGGAAGAACACTTACTTGTGCTCTAGGAAGTCTTTAGAACTTAGTAGGGGTCTCCAATTGCTGGAAACAAGCTCCAAGAGAAGAGAGAAATAAGAATGAAAGGTGCAAGTTTGAATGAACAAAATCCTTGGCTATTTATGGTAGTCTTGATGTAACACCCCGACCGCGTAAAAACAACAAACCACGGCGGAACGTCGGGGAGTCACGTTAACAGATTGTTACAACAACACATGGTATTTGAAGTTTTCATTTTATTGAATATTGAGATTACATAGCTACATTGTCTTGGAATTTAAAACAACTAAATAAACTATTGTCTTTCATATTTTAAGGCACTAAGTCCGCGTCCGATCCTAAGTGAGCATGCATCGACATCAAACTTGGTTTCCTGAAACATATGTGAAAACGATAGAATAGGAGCCACCGGGTAAAGATAGAATAGGAGCATCGCAGAGCTTTTGTTTTAGCATTTGGAAGGCTTCCTCTTGTTTGGGTCCCCACTCAAATGGCTTATTCTTTTGAGTCAAAGCGGTAGGGGAACCGCGATCTTTGAGAAGTTCGCGATTAATCGACGATAATATCCAGCAAGACAAAGGAATGAGTGAACTTCTGTGGGAGTAGTGGGTGTGTTCTAATACTTAATCACAGTGATTTTGGAAGGATCCACATGTATACCTTGCTCGTTGATTATGTTTCCCAAGAATTGAACTTCTCTTAGCCAAAACTCGCACTTGGAGAATTTGGCATAAAGTTGTTCTTTCTTTAGTAGTTCCATAGTTAATCGAAGGTGTTGTTCGTGTTCGGCTTGAGACTTGGAATAAATAAGAATGTCATCGATGAAAACAATGATGAACTTGTCCAAACAAGGTTTACAAACCCGATTCATCAAATCCATGAAAATTGCTGGAACATTTGTCAAACCGAAAGGCATGACAATAAACTAGTAATGACCATATCGAGTGCGAAAAGCAGTCTTGGGAATATCTTCTTCGAGCACACGAAGTTGATGATACCCAGAACGTAGATCAATCTTTGAAAAGCAAGTAGCACCTTGTAGTTGATCAAAGAGATCATCAATGCGAGGTAGGGGATATCGATTTTTGATCGTGAGTTTTTTGAGCTCATGATAATCGATACACATAAGAAAGATCCATCCTTCTTCTTCACAAATACGACAGGAGTGCCCCAAGGTGAATAGCTCGGACGAATGAATCCTTTATCAGATAGTTCTTGAAGTTGTTTCGATAACTCTTGCATCTCAGACGGTGCAAGACGGTATGGAGACTTAGCAATTGGGTTGGCACCAGGTACTAGATCAATGCGGAACTCAACTTGACGTACGGGAGGTAAACCAGGTAAATCTTCATGAAAGACCTCGGGATAATCTCTAATAACGGGGATATCCTGAACAGTTTTGCTTTTTCCTTTCTCCTCTATGATATGTGCCAGGATGGCAACATAGTTCTTTCGTAGGTATTTTTGAGCTTGGGTACATGTCATGAGTTTAAGATTACTAGCGGGTTTCTCTCCACGAACTTCTAAGACTTCACCAGAGGAAGGGGTGTTCGAACTATCTTGTCAAAACAAATAACTTCGGCATTTTGTTTGGTTAACCAATCCATTCCTATGATGATGTCGAAACTCCCGAGTTGCATTGGCGTGAGGTCACTGGGAAAAAGGTGGTTATCGAGGTTAAATTGGCAATCACGAATGACATAATCAAGTTTAAGAGGTTCGCCACCAGCTATCTCGACAGTCAAGGGCTTTCCTAGTTTAGTTCTTGGCATTGAAATCAATGGTTCAAAGGCTAAGGATACAAAACTCCTATCGGCACCTGAATCGAAAAGAATAGAAGCAGGATGATTGTTGACAAGGAACGTACCGTTAACGACTTCGTTATCATCACGGGCCTCGTTGGCGTTAATATTGAATGCTCATCCATGAGCTTGATTGGAATTGGCTAATTTTAGGTAGTTGTTCTTGTAATGGCCCATCTTGCCGTAGTTAAAACATGACCCGGGTGGAAAGTGAGATCGAACGGGATTTGCTTGGGGTTGGACAGGGTTCTGTGCAGCTTGGTTTGGAACAGATCGACACACGTTGGCCAAGTGACCAAATCTCCCACAAGTAGTACATTGACGACATTGTTGATTAACTTGGTGGTGACCGTTGCACCGATTGCACAACGGTGCAGTACTAGCATATGGCTTCCTCACAGGAGGTTGAGCTGGTTGGTTTTGGGGAGCTTTATTGGGTTGAGTGGCTGGAGCGGGTTGTCTAGTAACACAAAATTCTGAGAAGCCTTACGCTTCTTTGATTGTTTGGAAGGCTCGGCTTTGTTTCCCTTTTGTTTCTCTTGAGTGGTTTTGGTGATGATTCTTATCGCCTTTACGATGAAGGTTACCCTTTTTGACCTAGGACTCGGTCAAAGTTGCAGCTAGCTCAATGGCCCGTCGGACAGTGGTTGGGTTACTTCCGGTAACAATGTCCTGAATAGGGTTGGTCAAACCGATAGTACTATCCACTGTCCACATGCTTACGTTAATCACTTGTCTTGTAGAGGGGAGTTAGTTCGTGTGTTAGATAATTCACATCATATGTTGGTGCAATTAACACCGTTTCGTAACATACCAATCATCTCAGAAACAGTATCACAGTTTAAAAGTGGGAGAGTAGAACTCACTCCCAGATTGTTGTAATCAACACAGTTTATAACATGCAAGTCCCCAGAAAACAGTAAAACATTTTAAAAGTGGGGAAGTGAAACTCACAGTGCAAATAGTGGTCTTAACACAAGAGTCGTCGATTAGTTGGATCAACTTTAATTACACACATGCAAGCATGGACTCAAATCAGTATCTAAGTTGGTAATAGTTATAACTTGGATCTGGTCAGGAGTTTTTACTCCGGATCGAGTCTATAAGACACTGGTATGGTGATGGACGTCAGGGTAGTATTAGTTTTCAGTTTGGCTTCCAGGCACCGAGTCGCATGCCAGCCAAAGTCAGTAGTTTAACGTGTTCGGGTAATGGTACGGGAAATACCAATAATGCCAACACGTGGTTATTTAAGAATGATTAACTTCCCATCAAGGGAGTTTGAGTGTTCGGGGGGTCTAAGTTGCCCAAATTTGAGTTTCCATTTTCACCGTCGGGAATTCTCCCGAATTGTTTTAGAGCACACCCATAGTGCCCAATTTGCCCGGGAATCTCCCGGAACACTCCCGGTGTTCCAATTATAGTACTGGTCGGGTTGGGTCAGTTCCCAGTTCCGGCAGGTTCGTTATACGGTAAACTGCCGAAATTGCTTTAAAATAATCTATTTTTAATTCCGTAAATTCCCATTTAATCTATATATATAAAAATCTGTAAATTATTTATCTATCAGTAAAAATCTGTAGATTATGGGAAAAACTTTTGGGAATTTATTTTGTTAAATTACTTATTTAAATAAACTATTTATAAAATTATTTTTAACCACATAATTCCAATTAAATACCATCATCTAGTTAAAAAAATTCCAAAAAATCCTGGAACACCTTATATATGTCCAGGAACTTCTTAGAAAATTTTGAGATTTTTCCGATTTCGTTTAGGTGCGTTCCCGACTACCGAAAACTTTCAAAAACGTGGATTTATAACCCAAATCAAAACTCAACCAATGGACTCCGAATTTTCCTAGATCATTCCACATATGTTCCTTAGTGTCTCTGTAAAATGTGGTGATTTATTGATTCCGTTTCATATTTTTTCTGATTTCCTTCGGTAAAAGAGTTAAAAATTCACCAAAAATCGTAGAAAATTCTAAAAATTCTAAACTTTTTACGTGAACCTTCCTGACAATATCCTACATACCACACCAAATTCAACCCAATCCAAGCTTACACGGACCAAGTTAAAAGGTAAAACAATTTTCTACCTATCATAGATTCGGTTTTCAGATCATATACCTAGCGATTCTTCCTATTCCAAGCGTTTATCTTGATCCAGAAGTGTGTAAAGGCTATATTCAGTACCTACACACCAAGTACAACCCAAATATGCTAGAACTAGATCAATCAAGCTTTAATTCATTGTTTTTGGGTTAATCGAATAGTTAAGCGATTTTTGTCGAATAAGAGTTGATTAGGGTATCAAACCCCATTGATTAGTAACTATGGCTGCCATATAACACCAGGGATTTCATGTGGTGTTCATATTCAGCCCTAAAACTTGTTTAAAACTCCAAAATTCATGGATTAAAAAGCGTTTTTTCGGGTAGAAATCATGTTTAATCAAGAAACCATGCTTAAAAACTTATGAATTTGAGTTAATACTTTAGATTTGAGTTGGTTTATGAAGAAATCAGCTGAAGTTCTTGAGAAAATCCAGGTTTTGAAGGAATTTTGTGATTAAAATTAAAGAAAAAAGAAAAAAAAAACTATTTATATAATCATGGGGGGATGGCGGTTTTGGGGTGGGTCCCCTAGGGCCATTTCGTGCTTCGTATAACGTGCTTAAAAATGATGTTTATCTTCCGGATAAAATATAGGTTCGTTTTCGAGTCCTGCGCGTTCTCAATTTGCGTGACACACTCCGTTTTGCGCGTACTTAGTGTTAACAGACTCAGTTTTAAAAATTTTGCATAACTGTCTTAAAATCCGAACCTAGTTACGTTTTAGTCATAAAAGTCTCGTTTTTAACGTTCGTTTAAGTGTTTTTAAGCTTGATCGATCGTTCCTTGCACATTCGGTTGCCTTATGTTATGCCCGGAACGAATGCATTTCCCCAACCGGGAGCTGCTTCGTTTTGCGTGCCCGGGCTTTGATTATTTTCAAACCTTATGTCACAGTCTATGGCACAAAACTAAGTTATTCCTAGAACTCGGAATCTTAAATAAGGCTACCGATAATATAATAATCAACGTCAAAGGTTTAAGGCGTTGTTAAACGTCAAGTCTCCGTTTAACACGTTGTTCAAGGCTAAGGATGCCAACCTCGCATCGTTGGTCCTTAGTAGTGTCATTATCAACCATGTACTTGTTCTCAGATTCCTCCGAGATATAACATATATCGTTTCGCACAACACACAAGTCATGAAATTTCACAAGGTTTACGCACAATTATAGTTTTAGTCATGCTTTAAGTTTAGGACCAATTAAGGTGTACCTGGTTTCATCATGGGTATCACATTTATTCTCTCAATGACTCAGCAAACGAACTTGCCACCCTTGTTTCTGCATTTGACACATGTGGGACACTAACCTAACTTGTGGGTGAGTCATCGGACACATGTCTTGATCCTACAACATCAAGAATCCTATTAATACCCATGTGTTCTTGCATCTTGAACCTTTGATCACCTCAATTCTGCTACAAACTGAAGTTGCAACCACCTTGGAGCTTTCCTTGGTGTTCCTTGATCTTTCCTTTGGTGTTATAAGTGTTTCAATCATGTTTTGGTTCAATTCTTTGGTTAAATTGGATTAAAAGTAATAAAGTTTGACTTTTATTTGACTTCCAAATTGATCATGAATTGATCAATTTGAAATCCAATTAACCTTGTTTTATGATGATAATAAGATGGTTATGATTCCTACTGATCATACCTACTAATTTCTATCATTTCAAGTCTCTATGACAAGTCAAAGTTTCGGTCAAAATGCGATTTTTGCGCATTTTGTGACGGATCCAAATTCATGTGTCAAAACAGTTTGTTTTGATGCCAAAACTCTTTTATAAACTTATTTAGACATGTTCAAAACATGTCTAATTATCACTCTTATTATTGTGCTTGTTTAGAGTCGAAAGTTGAACGGTTTGACCACCGCTTTGACTTTCAAATCTGACCCGTTTGGTGGATCTTTGGACCCGACCAAATACATAATTATGACCCTAATTATAAAAGGAATAACCCTCTGAGGTTATACCTTATGGCCATGTCTTTTGTTTAGTGTTATGATAACTAGTGGTTATGATCTTCAATAATGACCAAAATGCCCTTTTCGCAAACAAATCAACTATAAGCATATGTGAAATAAATTTTGACATGTAATCTGATCAAATAACATTTTCAAACATATTTAGGCAATAAAAACTCATCATAACACGTATCTAACCATCCGAATGCGTAGTTACGTAAATGACGCGTTAAAGTGACTTAAACTACTTTAACGGGTCATAACGGGTCAAAAGCACTTAAAAATCTTTCCAACTCAGAGTGTTAACTTATTAAACCATGTCATATGAGTCCCAATACTCATTTGGTTTATAAGGTACCATTCTATCCAAATCCTCCGATTTCAAGTTTCGATATTTACACTATTATCCGATTTTAGGACATGCTTGATTTCTCGGACAATTTTGCATAACCGTCTTAAAATCTGAACCCAGTTATGTTTTAATCATAAACGTCTCGTTTGAAGTTCGTTTAAGTGTTTTTAAGCTTGATCGATCATTCCTTGCAAATTCGGTTGCCTTATGTTATGCTCGGAACGAATGCGTTTCCCCAACCGGGAGCTGCTTCGTTTTGCGTGCCCGGGCTTTGATTATTTTCAAACCTTATGTCACAGTATATGGCACAAAACTAAGTTATTCTTGGAACTCGGAATCTTAAATAAGGCTACCGATAATATAATATTCAACGTCAAGGTTTAAGGCGCTGTTAAACGTCAAAGTCTTCGTTTAACACGTTGTTCAAGGCTAAGGACGCCAACCTCGCATCGTTGGTCCTTAGTAGTGTCATGTCAACCATGACTTGTTCTCAGATTCCTCCGAGATATAGCATATATCGTTTCGCACAACACACAAGTCATGAAATTTCACAAGGTTTATCGCACAATTATAGTTTTAGTCATGCTTTAAGTTTAGGACCAATTAGGTGTACCTGGTTTCGTCCTGGGTATCACAGTCTCCCCTGGTTTAGAAATTTCGTCCCCAAAATTTACTTTGTCACACTAGGGAAGAGGTGAGGGTATTTTCTACGGAATTCATCCTTCCGTTCCCATGTATATTCAGGTCCTTGTTTAGAGTTCCACCGGACTTTAACCAGTGAAATTTTGTTATGTCTTAATTGTTTGACCCTACCATCAACTATTTCCACCGGCTCTTCCACAAAGTGGAGTTTATCGTCAACGTGTATATCTTCCAAAGGTACCTGGGTAGTTTCGCATGACAGGCATTTCTTCATGGAAGACATCGTGAATGGAACTAAGTTCGGTTGGTAACTTCAACCGATATGCTACCGGACCTACCTTGGCTAGGATCTCGTATGGCCCAATGTAGCGCGGGGCTAGCTTTCCTGACTTTCCAAATCGGATAACGCCTTTCCACGACGATACCTTTAACAGAACTCGCTCACTTAACAGAACTCGTTCACCTACTTTGAATGATAATGGTTTTCTGCGTACATCAGCCCAGCTCTTCTGTCGGCTCTGAGCGGCTTGTAAACGCTTTTGAATCTGATGGACATTATCGGTCATTTCTAGAACTAGTTCAGACCCCGTTAGTTGAGTGTCACCCACATCGGCCCAACAAAGTGGTGATCGGCACTTTCAACCGTAAAGGGCCTCATACGGGGCTGCTTGAATGCTAATGTGGTAATTGTTGTTATAAGAAAATTCCACTAGTGGGAGATGCTTGTCCCAGCTTCCTCCGAAGTCCAGGACATAAGCACGAAGCAAATTCTCTAGTGTCTGAATCATGCGTTCCGATTGGCCATCAGTTTGGGGATGATAAGCAGTGCTTAAATCAATTCGCGTCCCCAAAGCTTTTTGTAGTTTCTGCCAGTATCGCGAAGTAAAGTGGCTGTCTCGGGCGGAAATAATAGCAATCGGAACACCATGTCTAGCTACTATCTCATTAGTATAAATTTCAGCCAACTGGTCGATCTTAGAAGTCGTACAGATCGGAATAAAATGTGCCGATTTGGTCAATCGATCGACGACTACCCAAATCGCATCATGACCACGAGGCGTTTTCGGGAGATGGGTCACGAAATTCATCGTGATTTGTTCCCACCTCCACTGAGGTACTTCGGGTTGTTGCAACATCCCTGAGGGTTTCTGATACTCAGCCTTGACTCGCGCACAAGTCAAGCATTGGCTCACGTATTCGGCCACATCCTTTTTCATTCCTGGCCACCAATAGAACTCTTTCAAGTCATGGTACATCTTATCTGTACCGGGATGAATCGAATATTTCGATTTATGAGCCTCCTCCATTATTAATTGTCTCAGCTCTGAACTTGCAGGAATCCACACTCGATTCTTAAAGTACAACACCTCGTCCGTTTTCCTCACAAAACTTTTCTCGTTCCCGTGCAATTCTTCACTGGGTAACTTGCTTTCCTTCAGGGCTTGCATCTGCGCGTTCCGGATTTGATCTATCAAACTTGTCTGCATGATCATTCCCAAGGCCCTCACTCGAAGGGGCTTAATTCGATCCTTTCTACTTAGCACATCTGCTACCATATTAGCTTTCCCCGGGTGGTACTTTATCTCACAATCATAATCATTTAACAATTCCACCCATCTACGCTGCCTCATGTTTAAGTCTTTTTGGTCGAAGATATGTTGGAGGCTTTTGTGATCGGTATATATAGCACACTTGGTACCATATAAATAATGTCTCCAAATCTTTAATGCGAATATAACTGCTCCTTGTTCCAGGTCATGAGTCGTGTGATTCTTCTCGTGCACCTTCAGTTGTCTAGAAGCGTACGCGATAACTTTATTCCTTTGCATAAGGACACATCCAAGCCCTTGTCACGATGCGTCGCAATGTACGACAAAGTCTTATTGCCTTCGGGTAACGTCAAGATTGGGGCCTCACATAAATTTTCTTTAACAACTGGAACACTGTTTCTTGGTCTTCACCCCATTCGTACTTCCTATCCTTTTGCGTCAATGCGGTTAGCGATTGGGCAATACTAGAGAAATTTCGATGAAGCGACGATAATACCCTGCCAATCCCAAGAATTGGCGTATTTCTTTTGGAGATTTCGGCGCTGGCCAGTTCTTGATTGCTTCTATCTTGCTTGGATCTACATGAATTCCATACTGATCCACCACATGCCCTAGAAATTGTACGGCTTGTAACCAAAAGTCGCACTTCGACAACTTAGCGTACAGTTGTTCGATCCGTAGTATCTCCAAGATAGTACGTAAATGATGCTCGTGCTCGTCCTTGCTCTTGGAGTAGATCAAAATATCATCAATGAAGACGATGACAAATTTGTCAAGGTATGGCTTACATACCTGTTCATGAGGTCCATGAACACCGCGGGTGCGTTAGTTATCCCAAAGGGCATAACTAGGAATTCATAGTGGCCATAACGAGTTCGAAATGCTGTCTTAGGAATATCGTCCTCTTGGACCTTCACTTGATGGTAACCTGACCGAAGATCTATCTTAGAAAAGTATCGGGGTCCTTGCGACTGATCAAAGAGATCATCGATTCTTGTAAGACGGTATCGATTCTTGATAGTGACTTTATTCAATTCCCTGTAGTTGATGCACATTCAGAAGCTACTGTCCTTCTTCTTTACAAACAAAACTGGGGCTCCCCAGGGGAATAACTAGGACGGATAAAACCACGATCGAGTAACTCCTGCAACTGCGTCGATAGCTCTTGCATCTTGGACGGTGCAAGACGATATGGGACCTTGGCAACGGGTGCCGTTCCCGGTATTAAGTTGATGCGAAACTCGACTTGCCGATTGGGCGGCAATCTGGGCAATTCTTCCGGCAACACATCAGGGTATTCACATACTACCGGGATGTCCTCAATACGCTTCTCGGCTGGCTCCTCCAATGTGACGCTAGCTAAGAACACGTCACATCCCTATCGTATACACTTCAACGCCTTAAGGTGAGATATAAGGTTCAACGTGGTGCCTAACTTCTCTCCTTGTACCATAATTGCATCCGTGGGGGATAAAGGAATCTTCACAACCTTCTGTTCACATAACACCTCCGCACGATGGTTGGACAACCAGTCCATTCCTACGACAATATCAAAACTAACCAACTCTACTGGTAAAAGGTCAATAGTAAACTGGTAACCGTTAAAGGTTATAGGGCAATTAACAATAAGTTGGTGACTGGTAATTAGTTTTCCACTGGCAAGTTCAACAGTATAGGGTTGTTTCAGGTCAACAACAGGCATATTCAAGAGTGGCAAAAATGCAATCAACACATAACTTCTATCGGCTCCCGTATCAAATAACATTGAAGCAAATTGATTGGAAATGAGGAACGTACCTGAAACCACGTTGGGATCCTAGCGTGCGTCACCAGGCCCCATGACAAAGGCACGACCTTGATCTGCATTCGAGGTAGACGCTTGGTTCTGTGTGCTCCTTCCTGCAATCTGTTGAGCTAACTTCAGACAATTATTACGAAGATGCTCCGTGCTGCCACATCCAAACCATGCACGAGGGTAGGCAACCTGTGGTGCTGGTTGTTGAGGTCGCTGCTGAAGAGGTTGAGACTTAGGGGGTTGGAAGTGAGTTAGTTTGGGATTTGGTTTCATGGGCATCTTACAGTTTCGGGCAAAATGCTCATTGTTATGACGCTTCGAGCATATCACGGTTCGGCATCTACCAGAGTGGTGGAAAGCGCACTTGTTACACTTTGGGGCTTTTCCTTTATAGTTATCAGAGTTACCAGTTGGGTGGTCATGGTGTAACTCTGGCTAGTTGCTTTCCCTTTCTTTGGTGTTGCTGCCCCGCTCGATTACCTTCTGGGGCTTCCCGCTTATTCCCTATCACTAATCCATCCAGTCCTTAAGTTCCACTAACTTCCATTGGGTTGTAGTCCATGACGTGCGTATATGTGCAAACCAGTCTAACCTTGTTTTCCGCATTGTTTGGATTGTCATTTTGACCTACGAGTCCTGGTTGCGGGTTAGCATTAATATCGGAGCTAACCTGTGCCACAATCGTGGGAATAACAGCCTGAAGCTGTTGCGCTATTATTTGCGCAATTTCTGCCTCAGTCATCTGTGGTGCGCGTTTCGGGGCCATTCTATTATAAACAATAGATGTCTAGGTATCAATGTCACACATCTAGTTGACACATATCACATATTGGCTAAAACATAACACACACTTCATCACACACATGAATCCACGGCACATATAGTCAAAAGCATCGTCATGTATATATGTAATGTCATCATCAAACAAGCGTCAAAATTTGCACATAGACTTAATCCATAAGGGTCAGTGCTTAGATGTGCTATCAAAACATGTCACCAGAGTGACGTACAGACTCGATGCAACAGACGTACTAACTAGGGAAACAAGAAAATACTATGACTACATCACCACCTCGACATGGGTATAACCCAGTGCTTGGTAGGATGTACAAAAATACATCACCTCTAACTATATCGAAAGAAAACCATACTAGGAAAGCCACATCCACCAGGCCAACCTCCAAGACCTGCGACCAAACCTACAATAGCACCGATGCATCCGTATACCAATGCACGGAAATGATCCTGTTCATGATGAACATACCCCATACCCTGCTGTAAGGCGATGATTGCCTGCTGCAAGACGATCAGGTATTCTCCCATCGACCTCCTCTGCTGCTCATCCTCATCCCGTGCTATCCGTAGTAATGAAATCTGCTCGAACAGAAATCCCATCAAGCTGCTCTCGGTGATGGGAGCAGGCACCTCCTGAGGAGGAACAGGTATACCCCAGACAGGTGGGGAAGGCTCTCTGAATGGCTGGGAAGGGCCACCTCGCTCGTATATGTGAAACGAGGAAGGGTCCTCCTGGGGTGGTGTCAGAAAACGGGCAGTAAAATGCTGCTGGGTCCCTATAGGTACGGGTGTCGGACGAATAGGGGAAACGGGCGGTGTGAACATAGGTACAGGCGCAAGTATCCTCTGACGAGCCGTCTGTCGGAGGCCATGGGTGGGTATCTCGTAGGAACTAGGTGAAGAGAGTGAGTAAGCACTCCAGGTAGAAGGAGTATAAGAGTCTGGCGGTGTGTCTGGTGTAGGTAACCTAGGTGCTACCGGCTCCCACTCCCAATGCCCCGAGGCGGGAGTAGGGCTCCTAGGAATAGGTCCTACTGGTATGGCAATATTCGGGGTACGACTATGCTCCGAGGAGCTAGTCAGATGGTGAGGTGGGGAACGGTAGGCGTTCGAGGCCTCTCCCTCGCGCCTAGTACGGAGTCTTGGTGGGTACGGACCACAACAATAACCAGAAGGATCTGGCGAGTAGCTCGATGTCAAAGGGGGTTAGCGATCCTCCTCAGGAACAGTCTCTATATGCGAAGTCGACTGGTGACTCGAACGATGCGACATGCTACCTGAAAAAAAAGAAAACCACACACAACGCTGATTTGACTGACCAAAATACTGAACTCAACATTCCACAAATATACACATAAGCACGTATCGCATGCAGTTTTGATTTTTAAGATTTATAAAAAAATTACTTGAAGTTGGTGACGTTAGTAGACGGATGTCCGTCCTATCTCAATGACGTTCCTAGAACCCCCAAGTATGAGCAGATAAATTATGGTGTTCCAGACCACAATAAATTATGCTGTGTAACATTATGTGTTAACAAGCTTAATTGCACTGGTCATAATTACAATGACGGTCACAGTCATAGTCGCAGATGGAATTACACGAGTCTACAAGTGAAACCTTGACTGTTTTTCCCCGGGCCGTGTCATCCCAAACACTCCCGGCCACCGGACCGGGTCACAAAGACACTACCCGGCCCATCAATTGCGTCACGTGCAGTTCAACGCCCCTTAGTAGTTATGCCTAACACACAACCAAATTAGGACGAGTAGTAGCCTAGTGCGACACACTGTCAGTCGTGGCACTGGGTTGGTCAAACCGATAGTACTATCCACCGTCCACAGGCTTACGTTAATCACTTGTCTTGCAGAGGGGAGGTAGTTCGTGTGTTAGATAATTCACATCATATGTTGGTGCAATTAACACCTTTCATAACATACCAACCATCTCAGAAACAGTATCACAGTTTAAAAGTGGGAGAGTAGAACTCACTCCCAGATCGGTGTAATCAACACAGTTTATAACATACAAGTCCCCAGAAAACAGTAAAACAGTTTAAAAGTGGGGAAGTGAAACTCACAGTGCAAATAGTGGTCTTAACACAAGAGTCGTCGATTAGCTGGATCAACTTTAATGACACACATGCAAGCATGGACTCAAATCAGTATCAAAGTTGGTAATGGTTATAACTTGGATCTGGTCAGGATTTTTTAACCCGGATCGAGTCTATAAGACACTAGTATGGTGATGGACGTCAGGTATGTATTAGTTTTCAGTTTGGCTTACGGGCACCGATTCGCGTGCCAGCCAAAGTCAGTAGTTTAACGTGTTCGGGTAATGGTACGGAAATACAAATAATGCCAACACATGGTTATTTAAGAATGATTAACTTTCCATCAAGGAGTTTGAGTGTTCGGGGGGTCTAAGTTGCCCAAATTTGAGTTTCCATTTTCACCGTCGAGAATTCTCCTGAATTGTTTTAGAGCACACCCATAGTGCCCAATTTTGCCCGGGAATCTCTCGGAACACTCCCGGTGTTCCAATTATAGTATTTGTCGGGTTGGGTCAGTTCCCAGTTCCGGCAGGTTCGTTATACAATAAATTGCCGAAATTACTTTAAAATAATCTATTTTGAATTCGTAAATTCCCATTTAATCTATATTTTATATAAAAATCTGTAAATTTTTATATATATCAGTAAAAATCTGTAGATTATATAGAAAGTTTTTGGGAATTTTTTTGTTAAGTTACTTATTTAAATAAATTATTTATAAAATTATTTTTAACCACATAATTTCAATTAAATACCATATTAGTTAAAAAATTCCAAAAAATCCCAGAACACCTTATATATGTCCAGAACTCTTAGAAAATTTTTAGACTTTTCCGATTTCGTTTCGATGCGTTCCCGGCTACCAAAATCTCGCAAAAACACGGATTTGTAACCCAAATCAAAACTCAACCAATAGACTCCTAAATTTTCCTAGATCATTCCCCATATGTTCCTTAGTATCTCTGTAGAATTTGGTGATTTATTGAATCCGTTTGATATTTTTTCCGAAATTCTTTCGGTAAAACAGTTAAAAATTCACCAAACATTATAGAAAATTCCAAAAATTCTAAACTTTTATGTGAACCTTCCTGATAATACCCTACTCCCCACACCGTATTTCAGCTCAATCCAAGTTACACGGACCAAGTATAAGCAAAACAATTTTCTGCCTATCCTAGATTCGGTTTTCGGATCATATACCTAGCGATTCTTCCGATTCCAAGGATTTATCTTAATCCCAAAGTGTGTAAAGGCTATATTCAGTACCTACACACCAATTACAACCCAAATATGCTAGAACTTAGATCAATCAAGCTTTAATTCATTGTTTTTCGGTTAATCGAATATTTAAGCGAATTTTGTCGAATAAGAGTTGATTAGGGTATCAAAGCCCATTGATTAGTAACCATGGCTACCATATAACACCAGGGATTTCGTTTGGTGTTCATATTCAGCCTTAAAACTTGTTTAAAACTCCAAAAGTCATGGATTAAAGAGCGTTTTTTCGGCTGGAAATCATGTTTAATCAAGAAACCATGCTTAAAACCTTATGGATTTGAGTTAATACCTTTGATTTGAGTTGGTTTATGAAGAAATTACGGAAGTTCTTGAGAGAAACTAGTTTTTGAAGGAATTTTGTGATTAAAATTAAAGAAAAAAAAAACTATTTATATAATCATGGGGGGGTGGCGGTTTTGGGGTGGGCCCCCTAGGGCCACCTCGTGCTTCGTATAATGTGCTTAAAGATGATGTTTATCTTTCGGATAAGTATAGGTTTGTTTTGGGTCCTGCGCGCGTTCTCGATTTACGTGACAGACTCCGTTTTGCGCGCACTTAGTGTCAAAAGACTCGGTTTAAAAAATTTTGAATAACCGTCTTAAAATCTGAACCCAGTTACGTTTTAATCATAAAAGTCTCGTTTGACGTTCGTTTAAGTGTTTTTAAGCTTGATCGATCATTCCTTGCACATTCGGTTGCCTTATGTTATGCCCGGAACGAATGCGTTTCCCCAACCGGGAGCAGCGTTCGTTTTTGCGTGCCCGGGCTTTGATTATTTTCAAATCTTATTTCACAGTCTAGGGCACAAAACTAAGTTATTCCTGGAACTCGGAATCTTAAATAAGGCTTCCGATAATATAATAATCAACGTCAAAGGTTTAAGGCGCTGTTAAACGTCAAGTCTCCGTTTAACACGTTGTTCAAGGCTAAGGACGCCAACCTCGCATCGTTGGTCCTTAGTAGTGTCATGTCAACCATGACTTGTTCTCAGATTGCTCCGAGATATAACATATATCGTTTCGCACAACACACAAGTCATGAAATTTCACAAGGTTTACGCACAATTATAGTTTTAGTCATGCTTTAAGTTTAGGACCAATTAAGGTGTACCTGGTTTCATCATGGGTATCACATTTATTCTCTCAATGACTCACCAAACGAACTTGCCACCCTTGTTTCTGCATTTGACACATGTGGGACACGAACCTAACTTGTGGGTGAGTCATGGGACACTTGTCTTGATCCCACAACATCAAGAATCCTATAATACCCATGTGTTCTTGCATCTTGAACCTTTGATCACCTCAATTCTGCTACAAACTGAAGTTACAACCATGTTGGAGCTTTCTCTGGTGTTCCTTGATCTTTCCTTTGGTGTTGTAAGTGTTTCAATCATGTTTTGGTTCAATTATTGTGGTTAAATTGGATTAAAAGTCTTAAAGTTTGACTTTTATTTGACTTCCAGAATTGATCATGAAATGATCAATTTGAAATCCAATTGAACCTTGTTTTATAATGATAATCAAGATGGTTATGATTCCTATTGATCATACCTACTGATTTCTATCATTTCAAGTCTCTATGACAATCAAAGTTTCGGTCAAAATGCGATTTTTGCGCATTTTGCAACGGATCCAAATTCGGGTGTTAAAACAGTTTGTTTTGATGCCAAAAACTCTTTTATAAACTTATTTAGACATGTCAAAACATGTCTAAATCGTCACTCTTATTATTGTGCTTGTTTAGAGTCGAAAGTTGAACGGTTTGACCACTGCTTTGACTTTCGAATCTGACCCGTTTGATGGATCTTTGGACCTGACCAAATACATAATTATGACCCTAATTATAAAAGGAATAACCCTCTGAGGTTATACCTTATGGTCATGTCTTTTGTTAGTGTTATGATAACTAGTGGTTATGATCTTCAATAATGACCAAATGCCCTTTTCGCAAACAAATCAACTATAAGCATATTTGAAATAAATTTTGACATGTAATATGATCAAATAACATTTTCAAACATATTTATACATTAAAAACTCATCATAACACGTATCTAACCATCCGAATGCGTAGTTACGCAAATGACGCGTTAAACTGGCTTAAACTACTTTAACGGGTCATAACGGGTTAAAAGCACTTAAAAATCTTTCCAACTCAGAATGTTAACTTATTAAACCATGTCATATGAGTCCCAATACTCATTTGGTTTATAAGGTACCATTCTATCCAAATCCTCCGATTTCAAGTTTCGATATTTACACTATTATCCGATTTTAGGACACGCTTGATTTCTCGGACATTTGAGCTTGTTTGATCTTTGATTCAATGTTACAATAGCAATCACAAGTGAGTACATAGTTCCCTATTTTATGTTTTACAAATTGTTTTGGGGTGATTCATATGTGCTAAATGTTTCAAGTTTTCAAAGTACAAATATTATGGTTTATATAAACAATACGATTTCAATAATGTGAACGAACTTGTTGGTGCGTTATATTCATAACAAGAATGAAATTCATTAACAATGGCCAAGCCGACCAGTAGTATGTTATGGTACCATAGGATTGACAATCCCGTTATCGGGCTATTCACTGGAATTTGGTGGATAGTTTGGGGTAATGACAAAATCTGTTATTTTAACAAACCCTTTGATGGTTTGTTAGTCGATTTAAAGATACCCTTTGGTGGTATAGGCGAGTCACACAGGTTCGAATATATTCACGAATCGACCAAAAGTTTTCACAATTGAAACAAGGACGATTGACGAATGGTTTTATAACACGGACGATAGACAAATGGTTTTTTGACATGGACGAATGACGATTGGTTTATAACAAAAACGAATGACGATTTATTTATAACACAAACGATTGATAACACGGACGAAATGGACGATTGGTTTATGGTAAGTGATTAGATAACGAGACGGTTTAATGTAATAAAATCATGGTGGATACGCCGCTGGTACTTCCTATATATAAGTGCTTTTATCATATTCTATCCGTGGCGTTATTTAGATCACTTGGACGAATATTTTCAAATGATGTCACACAACGATGTTTACATAAGGATATAAACCATACGAGTTTTCTTCAAGGATGATTTACTACTTGGTCTACGAAACAATGTTTTAGTCAAGATTCATGGCAACGAGATTTCATAAACTTTAACCAACGTGTTTTAGCTGGTTAATTATATTGCAAGACCAGACACTTTTTAATACAAGGTTTTCACCACTCGACTCTAGTAGTCGGTAAGGTAATGCAATATGTTACATGCCATAAATCTGATTTACACACAAAACCTATGTACTCCCCGACATATTTTTGCTGACTCATTTTCAGTATGTTTCAGGGAACGATGCTAGATGATACTGATGCGTGCTCACGTAGGAATGGACTTGGACCTAGTGCCGTAATAACAAGAAAGACAATAATTATGCATGCTTGTTGT
Source organism: Scalesia atractyloides (assembly GCA_947069175.1). Lineage (NCBI taxonomy): Eukaryota > Viridiplantae > Streptophyta > Magnoliopsida > Asterales > Asteraceae > Scalesia > Scalesia atractyloides. The sequence goes on from CAMTDV010000024.1 coordinate 64,833,430, forward strand.
TTCGTTGTTTAAAAACTTCTAAGACAATTATGACAATATAACCTATGTTTAATATCTAATTAAATCAAAACTTCAAATACCATGTGTTGTTGAAACAATCTGTTAACGTGACTCCCCAAGTGTTTCCGCCGCTGTGTTGTTTTACGCGATTTGGGGTGTTACAGGTTGGTATCAGAGCACTGGTTATAGGGAATTTGGTTATTAGTAATGCTTTGACCTAGACTATAACCTTCTTAGGACCCTAACGCAAGTAAACTTGCGTTTAGTTTTTAAAATACAATACAATCACCTATCCTTAGGTGATTACCAAAACAATCCACAAATTACAAATCCGTTTTGAAAATCAATCATCTATCTTAGATGATTTGTTTTTGGCGTAAGCCTTCAAACGTTTTCAAAATCTCGTCAAAGTTTGGGTTTTAATAATGTGAACACGTGCAATCTGGAAGGGTGGGTGCCTGTACCCTGAGTTTTCTGTCTAAGGCTAGAGTGTTCGTACAAACCCACGTAATCGGACCAGTCACTCTTACCTGGGAACTCTTGGGGTGAGTGTCCACTTATAGGCTAAAGCATGTCTTTGCGATACATTATGAGACCCACTTACTTTGATTAGTTAACGTACGTCATTTGTATGTTTTGAGAAACGAACAAATGACCACAATCCTTATGTCTTGTCAATATTCTCAATACCTTTCTTTGTTTATCCGAATGTCAATCTCACACATTTCTCATGTTTTCCTTATTCTTTTAGAATGCCTCCTAGACGCGATCAAACTCAAGACGCTGCAATAGCATCCTTAGTCGCTCAACAAATTGATGCCTTACTCCCGAACCTAGTAACTCAGATAAATCAAGCAAACAACGCTAACAATAACAATGCTCAGTGCAACTATAAGCTTTCAGTTCGGCTAAACCGCTTAAATTCTCTGGGTCTGAAGGAGCTACGGGACTCCTACAATGGTTCGAGAGTCTGGAAAGCACATTTCGACATGTTCAATGCCCGAACGAGCGAAAGGTTGAGTTTGCATCTAGTGTTTTTGAGAAAAGAGCATTAACATGGTGGAATGGTGTGGTGAGAGACCGGGGTGCCGATGTGGCTATGGCTCAAAACTGGGAAGAGCTTTGAGCTCTAATGATGAGGGAGTTCTGTCCTCATCATGAACTTGGGCTCTGGAAAGGGAATTTAATGATCTTAAACAAGATAGTGGCGAGAATTGTGCTTACACTGATCAACATGAAGAATTGAGCTTACTATCCCCACAATGGTTACCCCACTGGATAAAGCTATTGAGAAGTATATCGATAGTTTGCCTGACCCTGTGCAAGATATTGTTACTAGTAGCAACCCTACCACTGTTCGTCAGGCCATCGAGTTGGTTGCAACCCTGACTGATTCTCAGGTTAGAAAGGTAAACTGTTTCGCAAGGGCGACAAGAAACAGGCAGCCAAAATCACACATGACAAAGAAAAAGACAAGAAGAAGAAATCCGAGTCGTCAAAGAGGTCTAGGAAGCGTAAGGCTTCTCAGAATTTTGCTATGACTGCTCAACCCGCTCCAGCTGTTCAACCCAATCAAGCTCCCCAGAACATCCAGCACAGCCTCCTGCAAGGAAACCATATGCTGGTACTGCACCGTTGTGTAACCGGTGCAATGGTCATCATCAAGCTCATCTAGTTTGTCGACAATGTACATCTTGTGGGAAACTTGGCCACACGGCAAATATTTGTCGAACTGCTCCGAATCAAGCTGCACAGAACCCAGTACATCCTCAAGGAAATGCCGCTAGACCTCCATTTCCGCCTGGTTCATGTTATAATTGTGTTGAAATGGGTCACTATAGGAACAACTGTCCAAGGATAGCCAATGCAAATCCAGCTCAGGGACGAGCTTTTAACATGAATGCCAACGAGGCTCGTGCAGACAATGAAGTTGTTAACAGTACGTTCCTTGTCAACAATCATCCTGCTTCTGTTCTTTTTTATTCAGGTGCCGATAGGAGCTTCGTGTCATTAACTTTTGAGCCTTTGCTCTCGATGCCTAGAACGAAACTAGGGAGACCCTTGTCTGTCGAAATAGCCAATGGTGAACCTCTTGTTCTTGATTCTGTTATTCGTGATTGCAAGATAAATCTCAACAACCATTTGTTTTCTATCGACCTCACACCAATGTAACTCGGAAGCTTCGATATCATTATTGGAATGGATTGGTTAACCAAGCATCATGCCGAAGTTATTTGTTTTGACAAGATTGTTCGTATACCGCTTTCGTCTGGCGAAACCTTGGAAATTCATGGAGAGAAAACCGCTAGTGACATAAAACTCATGACATGTACACAAGCCCAAAGGTACATGCGAAAGAATTATGTGGCCTTCTTGGCACATGTCACAGAGGAGAAAGGCAATAGCAAAACTATTCAAGACATTCCTGTTATTCGAGATTATCTTGAGATCTTTCCTGAAGATCTACCTGTTTACACCGGTACGTCAAGTGGAATTTTCGTATTGATCTTGTACCTGATGCCAATCCGATAGCCAAATCTCCTTACCGTCTTGCACCATCTGAGATGCAGGAGTTATCGAAGCAACTACAAGAATTATCTGACAAAGGTTTCATTCGTCCGAGTTTTTCACCTTGGGGTGCTCCTGTCTTATTTGTGAAAAAGAAGGATGGATCCTTCCGAATGTGTATCGATTATCTTGAGCTCAACAAACATACGATCAAGAATCGATATCCCCTACCTCGTATTGATGATCTCTTTGACCAGCTGCAAGGTGCTTCATGTTTTTCCAAGATCGATCTGCGTCCTAGTTATCATCAGCTTCGTGTTCACAGGAGGATATTCCCAAGACTGCCTTCTGAACACGATACGGTCACTACGAGTTTACTGTTATGCTTTTGGTTTGACAAATGCTCCAGCAGTATTCATGGACTTAGTGAATCGGGTTTGTAAACCTTATTTGGATAAGTTCATCATTGTTTTCATCGATGGCATTCTCATTTATTCAAAGTCTCGAGCCGAGCACGAGCAACATCTTCGTCAGACAATGGAACTTCTGAAGAAAGAACAACTTTATGCCAAATTCTCCAAGTGTGAATTTTGGCTGAAAGAAGTTCAGCTTTTGGGACACATTGTAAATGAACAAGGTATTCATGTGGATCCTTCCAAAATCGCTGCGATTAAGGATTGGAAAACACCCACTACTCCCACGGAAGTTCGCTCATTTCTTGGTCTTGCTGGATATTATCGACAATTCATCGTGAACTTTTCAAAGATTGCGGTTCCCCTCACTGCTTTGACGCAGAAGAATAAGTTATTTGAGTGGGGAGAGAGGAAGCTTTCCAAATCCTGAAACAGAAATTCTGTGATGCTCCTATTTTGTCTTTACCCGACGGCAATGATGATTTCGTGGTTTATTGTGATGCATCGAATTTAGGCCTTGGTTGTGTTCTAATGCAACGGGATAAAGTCATCGCATATGCATCAAGACAATTGAAAGTCCACGAGAAGAATTATACAACTCATGATCTTGAGTTAGGAGCTGTTGTCTTTGCTCTTAAAATTTGGAGACACTATCTTTATGGAACGAAGGTGTGGTTTTCACGGATCACAAAAGTCTCAACACATATTCAATCAAAAGGAGCTGAACATGAGACAACGACGTTGGGTCGAGCTTTTAAATGATTACGACTGTGAAATTCGCTACCATCCTGGTAAGGCGAATGTTGTGGCTGATGCGCTTAGTCGAAAAGAACGTGTTAAGCTTCATTTTGTTCAAGTTTTGAAGCCCAACGCGATTGTGTAACCCAAGGTTTGTTGAAAGACAAACTACCTCATCAACTCGAATTTCAACTCGAAACGAAAGTCGATGGATTACTCTATTACATGAACCGTTTGTGGGTTCCGAATCAACACAATCTTCGTACTCTATTGATGGACGAAGCACACAAGTCTCGATATTCGATTCATCCTGGTGCTACAAAAATGTACAAGGATCTCCGTACCCAGTATTGGTGGCCGGCTATGAAAAATGACATTGCCTTGTATGTATCTAAATGCCTTACTTGTCTCGAAGTCAAGGCCAAGCATCAGCATCCATCTGGTTTATTGGAACAACCAGAAATACCAGTTTGGAAATGGGAGAACATTGCAATGGATCTCATTACCAAACTACCACGCACATCTAGAGGTCATGATGCAATTTGGGTAGTCATTGATCGTCAAACGAAGTCAGCACACTTTATAGCGATTCGTGAAGATTACTCTGCTGATAAACTTGCCAAGATTTATGTTGACGAGATTGTGTCTCGTCATGGTGTTCCTTTGAACATCATATCCGACAGGGATGCTCGGTTCTCATCTCGCTTTTGGAAGACTATGCAATCTGTAATGGGATCTAAACTTAATCTGAGCACTGCTTATCATCTCAAAGGATGGACAATCTGAGATGACGTTTCAAACTCTGGAGGATATACTTAGAGTTTGCGTGATCGATTTTGGTGGTTGTTGGATTCGCATCTCCCGTTGGTCGAATTCTCCTATAACAATTACTTATCACGCTAGCATCGACATGGCGCCTTTCGAAGCTTTATACGGTCGAAAATGTCGTTCACTTGTCTGTTGGAATGAAGTTGGAGAGTCGCAGTTTACTGGACCTGAGCTCATCCACGACACAATCGAGAAAGTCAAAAAAATACGCGATAACCTTTTAACAGCTAGAAGCCGTCAAAAGAGTTACGCGGACAAGCGACGCAAGCCCTTAGAATTTCAAGTTGGTGACTACATCCTACTCAAGGTATCCCCTTGGAAAGGATTAGTGAGATTTGGAAAGAAAGGAAAACTTGCACCACGATACGTTGGACCATTTAAGATCGTTGAAAGAATCAGAAAAGTGGCCTACCGACTTGAGCTGCCTCCTAAACTCGGGAATATTCACCCAACATTCCACGTGTCCAACCTAAAGAAGTGTTTAGCCGACGCAAATCTTCACATCCCACTCGACGAAATTCACGTTGATAATACAACGCATTTTGTCGAGAAACCGGTGGATATACTGGACCGTGAAATTAAGAAACTTAAACGAAGATGAATCCCGATAGTCAAAGTTCGCTGGGAATCCAAACGTGGCCCAAAATTTACTTGGGAACGTGAGGATCAGATGAAAGCGAAGTACCCACACTTATTCTCACGAGTTTCCTCTAATTAAATTTCGGGACGAAATTTCCTGAAGTAGGGGAGACTGTGATATCTGTGACGAATCTAACATGTAACAATTGCGAACAAGTTATCAATGAATGAAATTTTATGTTGTATTTGTGAATTTTGTATATTTATTATATTATTTGCACACAATCAATTCTTGCACGATTTCGAATTCTTGAATCGCTTCTATAAGCGAAACTGTAAGCCGATATGCAAACGGAACCAATTTAACGCAACGTATGTTCCGGAATAGCGACATAATTTAAACATACCTTAAATAACCTTTACATAACTTAGAAATAAGTTTTGGAGGGTTTGGTACGTCAAAAACAAGTTTATTCGACCGTAGGGACTAAATACGACAAACTGCAAAAGTCTGCCGATTCTCACAGTGATGTATGCTCCGGAACAGGAACACAAGCCTAAAATACCATAAATATCCTTTACATAGCTTAGAAAGAAGCTTTGAAGGCTTCGGTATGGCAAAATCATGCTTTTGTAACTTCAGGGGCTATTTTGCAAATTCTGCGATACTATGCCTTTCGCGTATTTCGCTATCCGGAACATGTACGGGCATCCAAAAATTTTTTTAATCATTAAAATATCATGTTTTAGTGATTGGAATGCAAAAATGTCATTCGTTACGCATTTACGGTCACGCACGCGTTCGTTAAATTTTCATCGTAATTAACCGAAAACCGGCTGTATGACCAAACGAACCGACCTCTGGAACATTTTTGAGTGTATTTTCATATTCCCTATGTTTATTCTTCCTTATGGAGCTTAGAAATGAGGTTAACAAGTGTTAGAAGTGCCCGAAACGCGACAAAACGATGCAGGGGCCTGTTCTGCCAACTTTGGAAAGTTTCTGCCAGCTAGGAGCCTTACGGACCGTAAGACCTAGGCCCGTATGGTCCGTAAGCTAGGCCCAGCTCACCAGAAACTTGGAAGCAACTTTTTTATTCTCTCAATGACTCACCAAACGAACTTGCCACCCTTGTTTCTGCATTTGACACCTGTGGGACACTAACCTAACTTGTGGGTGAGTCATCGGACACTTGTCTTGATCCTACAACATCAAGAATCCTATTAATACCCATGTGTTCTTGCATCTTGAACCTTTGATCACCTCAATTTTGCTACAAACTGAAGTTGCAACCATCTTGGAGCTTTCTCTGGTGTTCCTTGATCTTTCCTTTGGTGTTGTAAGTGTTTCAATCATGTTTTGGTTCAATTCTTGTGGTTAAATTGGATTAAAAGTCATAAAGTTTGACTTTTATTTGACTTCCAGAATTAATCATGAATTGATCAATTTGAAATCTAATTGAACCTTGTTTTATGATGATAATCAAGATGGTTATGATTCCTATTGATCATACCTACTGATTTCTATCATTTCAAGTCTCTATGACACGTCAAAGTTTCGGTCAAAATGCGATTTTTGTGCATTTTGCTGGTCAAATCAGTTTGTTTTGATGCCAAAACTCTTTTATAAACTTATTTAGACATGTCAAAACATGTCTAAATCGTCACTCTTATTATTGTGCTTGTTTAGAGTCGAAAGTTGAACTGTTTGACCATGCTTTGACTTTCGAATCTGACCCGTTTGGTGGATCTTTGGACTCGACCAAATACATAATTATGACCCTAATTATAAAAGGAATAACCCTCTGAGGTTATACCTTATGGTCATGTCTTTTGTTTAGTGTTATGATAACTAGTGGTTATGATCTTCAATAATGACCAAGATGCCCTTTTCGTAAACAAATCAACTATAAGCATATGTGAAATAAATTTTGACATGTAATCTGATCAAATAACATTTTCAAACATATTTAGGCATTAAAAACTCATCATAACACGTATCTAACCATCCGAATGCGTAGTTACGCAAATGACGCGTTAAAGTGGCTTAAACTAGTTTAACGGGTCATAACGGGTCAAAAGCACTTAAAAATCTTTCCAACTCAGAATGTTAACTTATTAAAACATGTCATATGTGTCCCAATACTTATTTGGTTTATAAGGTACCATTCTATCCAAATCCTCCGATTTCAAGTTTCGATATTTACACTATTATCCAATTTTAGGACACGATTGATTTCTTGGACATTTAAGCTTGTTTGATCTTTGATTCAGGGTTACAATAGCAATCACCAGTGAGTACATAGTCCCCCTATTTTATGTTTTACAAATTGTTTTGGGGTGATTCATATAAGTTTTCAAAGTACAAATATTATGGTTTATATAAACAATACGATTTCAATAATGTGAACGAACTTGTTGGTGCGTTATATTCATAACAAGAATAAAATTCATTAACAATGGCCAAGCCGACCAGTAGTATGTTATGGTACCATAGGATTGACAATCCCTTTATCGGGCTATTCACTGGAATTTGGTAGATAGTTTAGGGTAACGACAGAATCTGTTATTTTAACAAACCCTTTGATGGTTTGTTATTCGATTTAAAGATACCCTTTGGTGGTATAGGCGAGTCACACAGGTTCGAATTATTCACGAAACGACCAAAAGTTTTCACAATTAAAACAAGGACGATTGACGAATGGTTTTATAACACGGACGATAGACAAATGGTTTTATGACATGGACGAATGACGATTGGTTTATAACAAAAACGAATGACGATTTATTTATAACACGAACGTTGATAACACGGACAAAATGGACGATTGGTTTATGGTAAGTGATTAGATAACGAGACGGTTTAATGTAATAAAAGCATGGTGGATACGCTGCTGGTACTTCCTATATATAAGTGCTTTTATCATCTTCTATACGTGGCGTTATTTAGATCACTTGGACGAATATTTTCAAATGATGTCACACAACAATGTTTACATAAGGATATAAACCATACGAGTTTTCTTCAAGGATGATTTACTACGTGGTCTACGAAAACAAATGTTTTAGTCAAGATTCATGGCAACGAGATTTCATAAACTTTAACCAACGTGTTTTAGTTGGTTAATTATATTGCAAGACCAGGCACTTTTTAATACAAGGTTTTCACTACTCGACTCTAGTAGTCGTGTAAGGTAATGCAATATGTTACATGCCATAAATCTAAATTTACACACAAAATCTATGTACTCGCGACATATTTTTGATGACTTGTTTTCACATATGTTTCAGGGAACGATGCTAGATGATACTGATGCGTGCTCACGTAGGAATGGACTTGGACCTAGTGCCTTAATAACAAGAAAGACAATAATTATGCACGCTTGTTTTTCGTTGTTTAAAAACTTCTAAGAAATTATGACAATATCACCTATGTTTAATATCTAATTAAAACAAAACTTCAAATACCATGTGTTGTTGAAACAATTTGTTAACGTGACTCCCCAAGTGTTTCCGCCGCGTGTTGTTTTACGCGATTTGGGGTGTTACAGCAATATTCTCCCATTTCCATACCGGAATTTCTGGTTGTTCAAGCAAATCAGATGGGCGTTGATGTTCGCCTTGACTTTAAAACAAGTTAGGCATTTTGATACATACAAGGCAATGTCTTTCTTCTTACCCGGCCACCAATACCGGGTACGAAGATCCTTGTACATTTTGTCTGCACCAGGATGGATTGAATAATGAGACTTATGAGCTTCATCCATCAATAGGGTGCGGAGATTGTCTTGACTTTGAATCTATAAACAGTTTAAATAATAGAGTAATCCATTGTCTTTCGTTTCGAGTTGAAGTTCGAGGTTTTGAGGTAGCTCATTTATCAACAAGCTTTGGTTCACACATGTACGTTGTGCTTGTAGGATACGTGTCTGAATATAGGATTGAATTCGAACACAATGAAGCTTGACGCGTTCCTTACGACTAAACGCATCGGCTACGACATTCGCCTTGCAAGGATGGTAACGAATTTCGCAGTCGTAGTCGTTTTAAAGTTTGACCCAGCGTCGTTGTCTCATGTTTAGCTCCTTTTGATTGAATATATGTTGGAGAGTTTTGTGGTCCGTGAAAACCACACGCCTCGTACCATAAAGGTAATGTCTGCACATTTTGAGAGCAAAAACTACAGCAACTAACTCAAGATCATGAGTCGTGTAGTTCTTCTCGTGGACTTTCATTGTCTTGACGCATAGGCTATGACTTTATCTCGTTGCATGAGAACACAACCAAGGCCTAAATTCGATGCGTCACAATAGACAACAAAATCATCGTTGCCATTGGGTAAAGATAGAATAGGAGCATCGCAGAGCTTTTGTTTTAGCGTTTGGAAGGCTTCCTCTTGTTTGGGTCCCCACTCAAATGGCTCATTCTTTTGAGTAAAGTGGTGAGGGGAACCGCGATCTTTGAGAAGTTCGTGATGAATCGATGGTAATATCCAGCAAGACCAAGGAATGAGCGAACTTCTATGGGAGTCGTGGGTGTGTTCTAATCCTTAATGCAGTGATTTTGGAATGATCCACATGTATACCTTGCTCGTTGATTATGTATCCCAAGAATTGAACTTCTCTTAGCCAAAACTCGTACTTGGAGAATTTGGCATAAAGTTGTTCTTTCTTTAGTATTTCCATAGTTAATCGAAGGTGTTGTTCGTGTTTGGCTCGAGACTTGGAATAAATAAGAATGTCGTCGATGAAAACAATGATGAACTTGTCCAAATAAGGTTTACAAACCCGATTCATCAAATTCATGAAAATAGCTAGAGCATTTGTCAAACCGAAAGGCATGACAATAAACTCGTAATGACCATATTGAGTGCGAAAAGCAGTCTTGGGAATATCTTCTTCGAGCACACGAAGTTGATGATACCCAGAATGTAGATCAATCTTTGAAAAGCAAGTAGCACCTTGTAGTTGATCAAAGAGATCATCAATGCGAGGTAGGGGATATCGATTTTTGATCGTGAGTTTTTTGAGCTCATGATAATCGATACACATACGGAAAGTTCCATCCTTCTTCTTCACAAATACGACAGGAGCGCCCCAAGGTGAATAGCTCGGAGAATGATTCCTTTATCAGATAGTTCTTGAAGTTGTTTCGATAACTCTTGCACTCAGACGGTACAAGACGGTATGGAGACTTAGCAATTGGGTTGGCACCAGGTACTAGATCAATGCAGAACTCAACTTGACGTCGGGAGGTAAACCAGGTAAATCTTCATGAAAGACCTCGGGATAATCTCTAATAACGGGGATATCCTTAACAGTTTTGCTTTTTCCTTTCTCCTCTATGATATGTGCCAGGATGGCAACATAGTTCTTTCGTAGGTATTTTTGAGCTTGGGTACGGTCATGAGTTTAAGATTACTAGCGGGTTTCTCTCCACGAACTTCTAAGACTTCACCAGAGGAAGGGGTGTTCGAACTATCTTGTCAAAACAAATAACTTCGGCATGTTGTTTGGTTAACCAATCCATTCCTATGATGAGTCGAAACTCCCGAGTTGCACTTGGCGTGAGGTCACTAGGGAAAAAGGTGGTTATCGAGGTTAAATTGGCAATCACGAATGACAAATCAAGTTTAAGAGGTTCGCCACCAGCTATCTCGACAGTCAAGGGCTTTCCTAGTTTAGTTCTTGGCATTGAAATCAATGGTTCAAAGGCTAAGGATACAAAACTCCTATCGGCACCCGAATCGAAAAGAATAGAAGCAGGATGATTGTTGACAAGGAACGTACGCGTTAACGACTTCGTTATCAGCACGGGCCTCGTTGGCGTTAATGTTGAATGCTCGTCCACGAGCTTGATTGGCATTGGCTAATTTTGGGCAGTTGTTCTTGTAATGGCCCATCTCGCCGCAGTTAAAACATGATCCGGGTGGAAAGTGAGGTCGAACAAGATTTGCTTGGGGTTGGATAGGGTTATGTGCAGCTTGGTTTGGAACAGATCAACACATGTTTGCCAAGTGACCAAATCTCCCACAAGTAGTACATTGACGACATGGTTGATGAACTTGGTGGTGACCGTTGCACCTATTGCACAACGGTGCAGTACAGCATATGGCTTCTTCATAGGAGGTTGAGCTAGTTGGTTTTGGGGAGCTTGATTAGGTTGAGCGGCTGGAGCGAGTTGTGTAGTAACAGCAAATTCTGAGAAGCCTTACGCTTCTTTGATCGTTTGGAAGGCTCGGCTTTGTTTCCCTTTTGTTTCTCTTGAGTGGTTTTGGTGGATGATTTTTATCGCCTTTGCGACGAAGGTTACCCTTTTTGACCTGGGACTCGGTCAAAGTTGCAGCTAGCTCAATGGCCTGTCGGACAGTGGTTGGGTTACTTCCGATAACAATGTCCTGAACAGGTTCAGGCAAACCATCAATATACTTCTCGATCGCCTTATCCAAAGGCGTTACCATCGTCAGACATAACAAACTTAACTCCTTGTACCGATCAGTATAAGCACGATGCTCACCATTATCCTGTTTGAGATCATGGAATTCGTTTTCGAGCGCCCTCTACTCATGACGAGGACAAAATTCCTTCATCATTAGAGCCCTAAGCTCTTCCCAAGTTTGAGCTAAGGCCACTTCAGCACCTTTGTCTCTCATAATACCATTCCACCATGTAAGAGCTCTCTTTTTAATACGCTCGACGCAAACTCAACTTTTCGCTCATTCAGGCATTGCACATGACGAAAAGTACTTTCGAGGCTCTAAAACCATTGCAGAAGCCCAGTGGCTCCCTCGGACCCAGAAAACGAGAGTGGTTTAGCCGAAAAAATTGTTTATAGTTGCATCGAAACTGGTGCATTGTTATTGTTATTGTTGTTCGCTTGATTAAGTTGGGTCACAAGGTTTGGGAGTACAGCAGCAATTTGCTGAGAGATAATGGCTGCCATTTCGGCATTTTGAGTTGTATCACGTCTAGGAGGCATTCTAAAAGAAATCATGACGGAAGATATGTGAGATTGACATAAATCAAGAGAGATGTTGAAAATATCGACGAAATAAGGATGGTGGTCATTCGTTCATTTCTCAATACAAACAAACGACACACTGTGACTAATCAAAGTAAATGGGTCTTCATAATGTATCGCGAAGACATGCTTTAGCCTATAAGTGGATACTCACCCCAAGAGTTCCCAGGTAAGAGTGACTGGTCCGATTAAGTGGATTTGTACGAACACTCTAGCCTTAGATAGAAAACTCACGGTACAGCACCCACCCTTCCAGATTGCATGTGTTCACATAAATAAAACCCAAACTTTGACGAGATTGAAAACCTTGAAGGAATAAAGCAAAAAATGATTCATCTAAGAATAGATGTTTTTCTATCCAAAAAGTTTTCGGAAAGAGATTTTGTAACTTTTTATATTGGTTTTGGTAATCACCTAAGGATAGGTGATAGTATTGTATTTTATAAATCTAAACGCAAGTAAACTCGCGTTAGGGTCCTAGGAAGGTTATAGTCTAGGTCAAAGCATTACTAATAATCCTATTTCCTATAACCAGTGCTCTGATACCAATCTGTAACACCTTGACCGCGTAAAAACAACAAACGTGGCGGAAACTTCGGGGAGTCACGTTAACAGATTGTTACAACAACACATGGTATTTGAAGCTTTTGCTTTATTGAATATTGAGATTACATAGTTACATTGTCTTGGAATTTAAAACAACTAAATAAACTATTGTCTTTCATATTCTAAGGTACTAAGTCCGCGTCCGATCCTAAGTGAGCATGCATCAACATCAAACTTGGTTTCCTGAAACATATGTGAAAACGAGTCAACAAAAATATGCCGGTGAGTACATAGGGTTTTGAGTGAGTCAAATTCATGGCCTTGAATATGTATTGCAATACCCCGTCAGATTACTATAGTCGTTAATTGAAAACCTTATTATCAAAAGTAATTGGTATTGCAATGATAACTAACCGACTAATACAAGTTAGTTATAGTTTATAAAAGACTTGTAGCCATGAATCTTGACCAAAACATTTGTTTTGTAAATTCGAGTAGTAAATCTTCTTGAAGAAACTTTGTATGGTTAATATCTTTAGTTGAAATCGTTGCGTGTCTTTGTTTGAAAACATTTGCTCAAGTGATGCAAATAACGCCACGAATGTAATACGATAAAAGCACTTATATATAGGAAGTACCAGCGGCGTATCCACCATGCTTTTATCACATTACACACGTACCGTTATCTAAATCACTTACCATAAACCAATCCACCATTGTTCATGTCATAAACCAATCGTACATTGTTAGTGTCATAAACCAATTGTTCATCGTCCGTGTAAACAAATCGTCCTTGTTTTAATTGTGAAAAACTTTTGGTCGTTTTGGTAAATACATTCAAACCTGTGTTGACTCGTCTATACCACCAAAGGGTTTCTTTAAATTTGCAATAACAAACCACCAAAGGGTTTGTTAAAGTAAACAGTTTCGGTCGTTCCCCAAACTTCCCCACAAACACCGGGAACCTTGGTAACGGGATCGTCAGTCCTATGGTACCATAACTTACTACTGGTCGGCTTGATCAATGTTAATGAATGTCATTCGTGTCATGTATACAACGCACCAACAAGTTCGTTCACATTATTGAAATCGTCGTGTTTATATAAACCATAGCATTTGTAATTTGAAAACTTGAAAATAATTTAGCACATATAAATCACCCCAAAATATTTGAAAAACATAAAAGAGGGTCGCTATGTACTCACTTCGGATTGCAAAGTAACCTTGAATCAAATATTAAACAAGCTCAAATGTCCGAGAAATCAAACGTGTCCTAAAATCGGATAACTATGTAAATGTCGGGACTTTAGTCGGCGGATCGGATAGAATGACGTTTTGTAAACCAAATGAGTGTTGGTACTCATATGAAATGGTTTAACAAAGTCTACATTCTGATTTTAAAAGGTTCCTAAGTGCTTTTGACCCGTTATGACTCGTTAAGGTACTTTACGCTACTTTAACGAATCATTTGCGTAAATACGTGTTCGAATGGTTAGATATGTGTTATGATAAGTCTAATATGCCAAAATAAGTTTAATATTTGTAACATCAGTTTATATGTCAAAACATTGGTCACATATGCTTAAAGTTGAATTATGCGCAAAAAGGGCATTTTAGTTATTTATAAAGGCATAACTAGCGACTTAACATAATACTAACCAAACGACGTGACCATAAGGTATAACCTCAGAGGGTTATTCCCTATACTAATATGGTCACAAATATGTATTTGGTCGGATCCTAAGATCGACCAAACGGGTCGGATTCGAAAGTCAAAGCGGTGGTCAAGACCGCTCGACTTACGACCCTAAATAAGCACTAAACTAAAAGTAACGAGTTAAACATGTTAAAACATGTTTAACTAAGTTAGAAAACTGATTTGATATCAAAACAAAGTGTTTTGATACCTAAAAATGTTTCCGTCGTAAAATGCACATAATGCGCACTTTTGACCGAAACTTTGACTCGTCACTTTTACTAGTAACATGGTAAATCAATATGTATGATCGCTAAGGATCATAACGATCGTGATTACGATCACGTTGCAAAGTCCAATTGGACTTTGTTTTGACCAATTAATGGTCAAAGCTAAAAGTCAAACATTGTTTGACTTTTTAGCTTGAGATAGCTAAAATGAATGAACAAGGCTAGGTTAGAGCACTTACTTGTGCTCAAGGCAGCCAAGGATGAAGAAAAAGACTTAGAAAACTCATATGGGAGACCTCCAACAATGTGGGAGTCTCCACTTAGAGTTATAGAGAGAAAGAGAAGGAATGAGCAATGAATGTGGTTGCATACCACACCTATTTATAGTTGAGGATGATCAAGAAGATCATTACAAGTGTTAGGGCTTGTTCTAGGATCATTCCAGGTGTTTAGGGAGGTGTCAAGACCAGGGGAAGTGTGGCAATTTTGAAAGATTAGTGTCCAAGGAAGTACACAAGAAGCTGCCAACTTTTTGCTGAGCTGGGGGGTCCTTACAGACCGTAAGGGCTATGGGCTTATGGTCCGTAAGCCCCTTAGCTGACAGCAACTTTTGAAAAATGGCAGAACAGGCCCCTGCACTCGTTTCATCGCGTTTTGGCACTTCTAACACTCGTTAACCATATTTTTAAGCTTTATAAGGACGATAAAGCAAAGGGAACTTTAAATATGTCCAAAAATGTCCCGGGCGTCGGTTCGTTCGGTCGTACGATTGCGGTTTTTGGTTAATTACGACGAAAATTGTAACGAACGCGCAAATGACCGTAAACGCGTAATGAATGATATTTTTTCATTCCAATCATTAAAATACTAGATTTTAATGATTAAAATTTTTTTGGATGTGCGTACATGTTCCGGATTAAGAAATACGCGAATCGGCATAGTTTCGCATAATTTGCAAAATAGCCCCTAAGCTTGCATAAGCGTGTTTTTGCCATACCGAAGCCCCCAAAACTTATTTCTAAGTTATGTAAAGGATATTTAGGGTATGTTTAGCTTATGTAATGTTTCCAGAGTGTATGTCGCATTAAACTGATTACATTTGCATAACAGTTTGCGATTTCACTTCCAGAAGTTGTTTAAGAATTCGGAATCGTGCAGGAATTGAATACGTGCAATTTGACATGATAAAAATACAAATCTCGTAATAAAATACAAAAAAAATTCATTGATTGATAATTTGTTCGAAGTCGTTACACGATCGGATCACCACAAATGTCACACTTGAGCTCAAAAGATCAAGCCAAGTGTCCCATGAGGTGTTATGTGCAGATGAGCATCATTACACATGTCCAATGCAAGAGAAAAGGTGGCAAATTCGCGTGCTTGGTGTCCAAGGAATGCACAAGAAGAAGACATAAAAGCGGCTGTGTTGGTGGGTCCTTACGGACCGTATGGGCTTAGGCTTACGATCCTTAAGCCTTTTAGCTGGCAGCAAGTTTCAAAAAGTGACAGCTTTGGCCCCAGAACTTGTTTCGTCGCATTTTGGCACTTTTAACACCCGTTAACCTCGTTTTTAAGATCTATAAGGATGATAAAGCATAGGGAACATGAAATATGCTTGGAAATGTCATGGATGTCAGTTCGTTCGGTTGTACGGTTGCGTTTTTCGCTTAATTACGACGAACACTTTAATTAATGCGAAAACGACTGTAAATGCATAACGAACGATATTTTTGCATTCTCATCACTAAATCACAAGATATTAATGATTACAAAAATTTTTGATGTGCATACGTGTTCCGTATTAAGAAATACGCGAATCGACATACTTTTGCAGATTTTGCAGAATAGCCCCTGAGTTTGAATAAACTTGTTTTTGCCATACCAAAACCCTCAAAACTAATTTCTTAGTTATGTAAAGGGTATTTTAGGGTATGTTTAGCTTATGTCATTGTTCCAGAGTGTTCGTCGCATTAAACTGATTACGTTTGCGTAACAGTTTACGTATAATTTCCAGAAAAGCTTTGAAGGGTTTGGAACCGTGCAAGAATTGAATATGTGCAATGGTCATGATAATTGTACAAATCTTGGAAATAAAATACAATATTTCATTGATTGATAAATTGTTCGGAATCGTTACATGATCCAGATTTATGCTGACCTAGGCACAACCAGGATATCTTGGAAATAAAATACAATATTTCATTGATTGATAAATTGTTCACAATCCAGATATATGCTGGCCTAGGCACAACCATGATATCTTAAAAGAGCTAAAATCC
Organism: Scalesia atractyloides; assembly: GCA_947069175.1. Taxonomy (NCBI): domain Eukaryota; kingdom Viridiplantae; phylum Streptophyta; class Magnoliopsida; order Asterales; family Asteraceae; genus Scalesia; species Scalesia atractyloides. Next base: position 64,850,270 of record CAMTDV010000024.1, read on the forward strand.
CAAAAACCCAGATATGAAGAAGCTCTCCTAGAGAGTCATTCAAATGTGCAAAATGCATAAATCGTACCAAAATTTGTGGTATTTACCCTAACCCTCGTTAGATGTTGGTCTCTCTGCCGTACGAAAGTACTGACCTGATCAACCAATTATCAAATGTTGTAAAACAAAAGGATGAATTTCGGTATACTCACCTACTACGAGGAAGCTTTGTACATACCTTGATCGTGGGGGCATGTCCTGAAGTGGGACACACTTCTATATCAGTATAATAATACCTTAACGTATCACATGGTAATGGAACTTGAAATGTTCGTGCATTTTGTTTAAGTTGACAAATATACTTGTAGTCATCTTGGACTGTTTTTCATGAAAATTACTTAAAGAATTATCTGATAGTGTGAAAATAGTTTGATTTTGCTGATATGATCTTCTTACCGGTGATTCTCACAAAAATAGAGTGTTTATGTTTCTGTTATTTATTTGCTTTCAGAAAATATAAAAAATCCAAAAATATTGTCCTTTTTCATTACAATTCTTAGCGTACGGAAAATGGTTGTTCATGGAGGTGTTATTATCGATAGGGGGTGTTGGTGCATATGTCTGTTGCCTTCGTCATTAACATCATTATGTATCGAGTCTAAGTGATTAGAGCTTAAACTGTTAGAAACTAGGCGTATTTAAGTAAAGATTAGGACAAGTTCGCTTGAGAAATAACTTGAGAAGTCAAGTTCGGCCGAACTTGACTAAGGTCAAGTTCGGACGAACTTCCAACCATCTTCGGCTGAACATGTGCTATCTTCGGGCGAACTTGGTATTTCACCAGCGAACTTGCAAGTCTATAAATAGGTGCCTTGGTGATTTCATTTGTAACTTCAGAGATTTTGACACAGAGACAGCGAAGCTCTGTCGGATCCGGTTCTTGAATGTATTGAACTTTAGATCAATGAAAACAACCTTTAAATGAGTAATTCTTGTTATTTGATTAACTTGTCATTAGTTTCCGCCTAATCGAATAATAGATAACAAATTTAGGTTCCCGAGCTGTTCGTGGACGTTCCTACAAGTGATATCAGAGCCTGGATACCTAAATTTGCTGGAATCAAGACAAGAATCTCTCTATTTCATCCCCATTCTATCTTTTTTCTTAACATTTTCACATATTTGATGATTTCATGGTAAAAAATGGGTGATTTTTGAATATGTCATGCAAAACACACGATTAACAAACCCCTGAGAGTTTGGACATCAAATTCAATCAAATTGATATCTAAAAGTTGGAAAAACCATGTTTTTGGAACAAGTTATGGCCGAACTTAACATCAAGTTCGACCGAACTTGATTAAAATCTCACTGATTTTCATCAAGTTCGACCGAACTTGATAGGTTTTTCAAGGTTTTTGTGAGAAGTTCGCTCGAACTTGAAGGATATTTCAATAGTTTTGGTTAAGTTCGACGGAACTTGATCGAATCTCATTGAACTTTATTCACAAGTTCGCCCGAACTTGAGAAACTCATTGAAATATTACCTAAGTTCGACCGAACTTAAGTGTTTGTTTTGAAACCTTACACAAGTTCGCTCGAAGTGTAATTTTTCTCAAATTCCACATCAAGTTCGACCAAACTTGATAAGTCTTTGACAAGTTCGCCCGAAACTTGTCTAAGGTTCCTAAAAAAGGCATGAAAATCCCGAAAAACGTCACGAACATTATATATCGTTAGAATCGTATCGACGAGACGATTTTAAAGATATAATCAGGTAAAAATTGTTTTCGGAAAAATTTTAAACGTTTTTAACGTACCGATCGTGCTAAATTTGTCTGTTGCTAATCAATTTCCAAGTGTTTTTGATCATATTTTCAGATAAGTCTTCAGGTTGTCAAGATGGAAGATTTTCACAATGTGTTCGTTTCTCAAATGGCTTCTTCATCAAATGCTAATACTCTTGCGGCGAATCAGATGAATATCGACAATGAAATGGGTACTACTCAGAAACCGCCGAAGCTAATGAGTATAGACAGTTTGAAGGATGGAAGGAAAAGTTTGTGAATTGGATACAAGCAAACCAATTCGACAGCTGGGTTGCAGTTTAGGATGGTTACAAATGGCCAAAGAATGAGTGTGATTAAGATCTTCTGTTGAACAAGTTCTCACCGGGTGATAAAGCAAATTATATCGCCAAAAGAAAATGATTAGCTTGATTCAACAATCAGTAAAGGAAGATATTCTGATACTGTTGCCAGAGTTTGAAACTTCACAAGAATTATGGCAATCTCTTTGTGATAAATTCAAAGGAAGTGATGAAATGATCAAGAGCAAGAAGGCTTTAATTAAGAAAGAATTTGAAATCTTCACGATGATCAAAGGTGAAACTATGAAGCAAATGATTGATAGATACTGTCACCTTATGGTCCAGATGCGAAGACATGATATCAAAAGATCTAATGAAGAAAAAATCGAGAAGTTGGCCGATGCACTTCCAGAAGGAGAATGGACGACATATCTGACGATTCTGAAAAATAGTCCATCTTGGAGACATTTCAAGTTATCATCTTTCATCGACAAATTAGAAGGTCATGAAATGGAATCGATGAAGATTGCTAAATCAAAGAATGCAAATGTTGTTCAAGATGTCGGTGTCTATTACAAAGGAGGTATACAAGATACTCCGATTCAAAGCCCGAAAATTCAAACGGCTTTTAGTGCAAATGAAAATTCTTCTTTGAATCAAAGCTCTCCATATTCTGGCTATTCTAGTGCCAGTTCAAGCTCTTCATTCCAAAATCCGACAAGTCAAGCTAGTTCTGATTCAAATGTTTTCCAGTGCAACATAGCAGTCGATTTGAAGAATGTATTTCCAGAAAAAGTGGCTAAACAACACATAGCACTTCTCACTACCGTCCTTGAATCATATGAATGTCTTGTTGCTGGAAAGATCGGAAATCCAGAAATGACAGCAGAAGAATACGATCAGGTAGACGAAGAAAAATTGGAGCTGATGGATATTAAATGGAGCCTTGTGTCCATCATCAGAAGAGTTACTAAATTCGTGGCACTCACTGAAAGAGACATTGGAACTTCAAGCAACAAGCTTGGATTCGACAAATCAAAAGTCACATGCTTCAGGTGTCGACAAAAAGGAAACTTCAAACGCGAATGCAGTAATCAAGAAGCAAGTGGAAACCCAAATCCTTTCGGAAGCAACAATGAGTACTACAAGAAAGCTCTTCAATATAAGCCATATCCAAAGAAAACGCAAATTGAAGTAGAAGATAAATCTGCAGAGAAATCCGAACAAGCTCTTGTTGCTACTCATGAAGAAGATGGCTTTGACTGGAACAAATACATCGTAAAGAAAACTGGTGTGGCTATGATGGCAGAGGTTGTAAATGAACCAGAGACATCGTATGTTGATGCTGCTTTGGTGAATGCGTTTCTGGAAGCATACATGCGGAGAATTGAAGAAGAAGAGATAGCTTATGCTGAGATGCAAAAACAAGAAGCTTTGAAAGCAGAGGCCAAAATGGTAAAAGCTAAGGTAAGAATGTCTGAAAAGGAAGTTGTGGAGGTTGAAAATCCTTGCACAAAGTGCACAAGTCCTTGTGAACCATGCCTTGATAAGGTCAAAGTCATAAGAGAATTAACTGAACATAATGAAACTTTTCGTTATGATTACAGAAACATGAAAGAAGCTTATAACAAGATACAAGGCAAATATAAAAATGTCGAAAAAGCTAATCTTGAACTTACTGCTAATAAAAAAATGTTAAAAGAAACAGTGATTGATAAACAAGAGGCAATTAACATGTACATTAATGCCATTGCCAAAACAAAACTTGAGCTTCATGACATTAAGATAGAAACAGAAAGAGTAAGACAATTACTGAAAAGTTACACTACTAACGCTTATGTCATTGATCACCTTTTACCTACAATCAAGTCGAAGGAAAATGTTGATAAATCAAAGCGTAAAGAATACGGAAATGTTCCTCCACCATTTCTTTCAAGCTATTCCTGCAAGAAAGATGATGAAGTGGAAAAGGCATTTAATATACTTCTCTTATCAGAAATGAAAGATCAATTGCCTGAGAACATTGACGTAGACTTTACAAAATCAAACAATGACATTAAAGCGGTAGTAAAAAATGTGGTTAAAAACGTTTTGGGAAATGATTCTGATGAAGGCAGCTCTGAAAGCGCTAAATCAAGTTCGAAAAACTCGGAATCACAATCTGAAGATGAAGATACATTATCAGAAAATGATCTAAGTGATGATCCTAATATTGTTATGTACAAGATGAAGGATTCTGATAGATTATATTTTAATGATAGTTTTCCGATTCAGAACGTGAAAGAGAATCAACTTGACAAATTTTTCAAACTTATAGAAGTTTCATCAGATGATCTCAATAAAAATGAGAAAAGATTTTACTCGAACCTAAAAGGAATACTAATAATTATCAAAAGTGTGGTGCTGATTTTCCTGAGAACAGGAGAGCAGGATTGGGTTTAGAGGAAAGTGAAGAAGAACCGAGAAGGAACCAGAAGTTGTCATTTCATGAACACAAAGGTAAACACATAAAATTTGTGTACGGAACGAGTACGTTGAAGAGGAAAGCTTAATCGGTAAGCAATCAAATGATGATTTCAAGAAGGAAAAAAGAGCTTCGGACAAGGCTAAGACCAAGTCCACAAGTGGAGTAAAACCCACTAGTGGAAATGGTTCTGATAATCGAACTTGCTTTAAATGCAATAATGTTGGTCACATTGCTCGCGAGTGTCTGAATCTAAAGCATGTGTTTCCACGAAGAAAAACTGAATCAAAAGATGAAAAACAAAAACAACCAGAGATTGTGAAAAATGTCACAGAGTCAAATAGAAACTATGAATCTAAAAACGAAGTGAAACCTAAAATGAGTTCAAAGTTTGAGAACTCAACATTTGAAAAGGGTGAAACTTCAAAATTAAATGAAAACAAAGATTCTAAGTTTTATGTCAAGAAAGCAAGAAGCAAGCTACAATCTTGGGTTGCTAAGAAAAGGCTTTCATCATCAGAGAAACCAAAGTCTGTTGCTGACAAAACTAAGAATGTCAAATCAACCGAAACAGAAATTAAAAATGGTTTTTCAAAGTTAAATTTTTCAAAACGAACAAAGAAAGAAATAGATGAAATTTTTTTAGAATCGACATCAGACGAAATGTTTGATGATGATTTTGAATACGATGAGGAGTTAGAATATGGTTATGATGCTTATCATGTTAAACCCAAAAGCAAAAGGTTTGGGTTTCATTTTTCAAATAGTTGTTTCATGTGCAGGAGTCCCAGGATCCACTATATCAAATTTGATACAGGATAGCGGAGCTTCATGAGTTTTTAACTTATCTAGAACGTCTTAATCATTGTCGTTTTTGAAATTTCAAGTGATTGAGAAAGAAGAAGTTAGAAAAGAAAATTTGTCAAAAGTTAAATTTTACAAATCCACACCGTTAAAAACAGAACACTGATTGTTAAATTGAAAAATCATTTAAAAATTGATTTCCTACAAGTGGTTTCTACAAGTTGAGGTTATCAAAGTTTAATGATTTGTTCTGCTGACAGGTGATGATGCAGACACTGAAAAAAAAGGATCGGATGACGAGGTCTCGTGATCCGCATTGGTTTGTTATTTTTTAGAATAGAATTTCTTAAATTCAAAAACCAAAAATATGTTTTTGATTTTAGGGGGAGTAAGAAATTTTTAGAAAAATAAAAAACATATGAAAAAGTTGACAATTCAAAAACATTGAAAAATTCAAAAAGTAAAAACATGAAAAAGACAAAAAGAATTGGTTGTCAAAAAGGAAAAGATAGTAATCAGTGGACTATCACAGTTATGCTAAAGATTTGTAAAGTTTAAAAGTGATAAACAAGTCTTACTGTGGATATGTCGATAGGATTTACACATTCAGTAGATTGTTTCCGGGATATAAACTAAATTTTACAACTGCTTAATCTTGTGGATTAACACATTTTGGATATATGGACTTAGTACTCCGAAATTTCGTTTGAAGGGTTGCCTGATTCTGAGATACGAGGTCTTTATAGATGATTGATATCTGGGTTATTATACAAGTTCTTCTGATTTTGCGGAAGCAATAGCCTAGAACTTCTATAATGCTTTTGCTATAAACCCCTAAAAGTTGCATGCAATCTTGAAAGGAATCGAAAGATCTAATCATTTGCAATGCTTAAAAGATTCCTTAAGTGGAACACACCTTAAAGACGAGCCTTCATCTCTTTGTTGGTACGGTAGTACTAACCTGAGCTCTCAAGGTCTCGCACAACCCAAATACAGATATCAATTACGCTATACTCCCTGTAAGATGAAATCTAGGGAATCTGGATTCGGGAGTATATTCAAGAGGTGGGAATCATAGTTAAGTCAAGTTTCATAATTCTTACCTTAACATATCTTGGAACAATTGAGAAACGTGATGAAGTTTAAGTGGACAAACATATTGACAATCTAGGTAAACGAGTTTAAAACTTAAAAGTCTAAAAAAAGGTCAACGGTACTGGTGATATGTCTCAACAAAACTGATATGATCCTTAGACACGAATTCACAAAAATATGTCTGTAAATATGTTTGTACATAGTTTACATTGTTCTGTACATAGTTTATCTGCTTTACAGTTGATAAAACCAAAAAGATTTTCAGTGTGTTTTAGAATAAACTTACAAAAATTCAAAAAGATTTTGTTTCTTCATTATTTTCAATGAGCCAATGTTGGAGAACAGATCTTCGAAGTCTGGTAAGTTTTGAAAAGTTCAAAAGAAAGTTCATTAATTTGAAACTTTTAAAATTGAACAAAACAGTGTTTTCATATCAGGTCAACCTGAGGTCATTAATTTGGACTCGGTTAGACAATATTGGTTAATCAAGGTCATTAACTTGGACTTGGTCAACTAAGTGGATTTCAATGATAATGGTCAATGTTTTAAATGTAAGGAGTTTTCAAGGTCATTAAGTTGAACTTGAATAACTAAAAAGGTTTTAAAATGGAGATTAAAATTTGAATTGTTAAATGTTATAAAATTTTCAAAGTTTTAAATCTAAAACCATGTTCTAGTATGCTCAAGAACTTTGAAACAGGAAGTAAAGTTTTAGGGGGAGCAGGATGAAACGTGACTAACGTAAAGCTTAAAGCAAGGGGGAGCATAGCTCATAGCAAAGGAGGAGCTTTGAACTTAAAGTTTTATCAAGATAAATTTGAAGAAAAAGATGGAGATTGAAGATCAATAGGTTAAAGTTTATTCAAGAACTAAAAAGATCGGGAAATTCAGAAGATTTTAAATGTCAAGGATTGACTACGGCAATATCCAAAGAGAGGATGTCTGGGAAAGTCTGTTGGTGCATATATCAAAAGGATGTTTACATCAAGATGACTACGGCAACATCCAAGGGGGAGTCTGTTGGTGCATATGTCTGTTGCCTTCGTCATTAATATCATTATGTATCGAGTCTGAGTGATTAGAGCTTAAACTGTTAGAAACTAGGCGTATTTAAGTAAAGATTAGGACAAGTTCGCTTGAGAAATAACTTGAGAAGTCAAGTTCAGCCGAACTTAACTAAGGTCAAGTTCGGACGAACTTCCAACCATCTTCGGCCAAACATGTGCTATCTTCAGGCGAACTTGGTATTTCACTAGCGAACTTGCAAGTCTATAAATAGGTGCCATGGTGATTTCATTTGTAACTTCAGAGATTTTGGCACAGAGACGGCGAAGCTCTGTCGGATCCGGTTCTCGAATGTATTGAACTTTAGATCAATGAAAACAACCTTTAAATGAGTAATTCTTGTTATTTGATTAATTTGTCATTAGTTTCTGCCTAATCGAACAATAGATAATAAATTTAGGTTCCCGAGCTGTTCGTGGACGTTCCTACAGGGGAGACGGCGTTAGACAAAGAGTTCAAAATTTTAAAACCTTGCAGGTTATAGTGTGTTGGACATAATTGTTTGAGTGTTGTGTTGAATTGAAAATTGTTTAATCTGTGATACAGTTTTACCATCTCTTGATTAATAATAATTTGTTTAACTATGTTGGAAAATTCTTATGGTTTCTCGAGATGTTTGTTTTATAGTATACAAATTGAAGCAGTGTGTTGCTGAGAAGTTGAAGTAATGAGATGAGAGTTTGTTGCTGCTTGGTAGAACCTCCTTTCAACAATGCAGATTGGAAGATATAAATACATACTTGGTTTGCTGACTTGAAGGTTGAAAGATTTGGTGATTAGATGCATCAGCTTAGGGGGAGTCTGTTGCTGACAGAATTCATGTTGAAGCTGACGTTATCCAAAGACCAAAGACTGTGAGATTCTAAAGACTTAAGTTACCTTTGCAAGCTATTATCAAGGAGGAGTTTGTTGGTGCATGTTATGTGACAATAGCTTTGGCTTGGTCTTTAGATATTAAACAAGATTGGATCATGAATACTTAAAGGAATTCGAGTTTGTTATGAAGCCTAATCAAGTCCAAGTTTGCATACAAGTTGTTTAAGCCCGAATTGTGTTATAATTGTATATGGGCTTAGCCCAATTCGTAGGTATGTTGTGTGTATATAAACAACATTGAGCTTTAGGGTTTAGGTTAGACAGTTAGACGGTTTGTTTGAGGGAGTTTTAGAAAACACATAGAGAGGCTGTGAGTTCTTGTGATCTTGAGTGGTTGTAAACTATCAGTTTGATAATTATAGAAGATCAGTTTGTGAATTGTTTTCGAGTTCTTCATCTAGTTTCTTGTTTCTGGTTAATCTGTTTATCAAGGGGATTCCGCACCCTTGGTAGATTATCAGTTTTGTGACAATCCATATAGAATAGGGGACCTACAAAACACTAATGCCACATATTTATATGATTATGAAAATATGGTGTGTCTATTAATCATGTATCGGCATATGATTTCCGGTCCCCGACTGTATATTGACAAGCATGTAAAATTGAAAACAAGAGATATAGGTTTTGAAATACCAAAAGAGTCGGTTAATTGTATTTACCATTGAAAACTGACGTATTTTCAAAAGACTAAGCGCATGTTAATAACAAATACGGAATAGGCTGGAGCAGGCTTGGTCTTAAGATATTGGAATTTGCAACTCCAGTAAAAGACCCATATTAGTCTAAAGTGGTTTTTTATTTCGATCCACCTATGGATATTTACACGTACAACTTGTATAACTTTATTTATTAAATTCAAGCTTTTATGTTTATTACTTTACTTTATTCCATTTTTCGTTGTCTATTGTGATATTATTATCAATCGTCATGGATAAACCCCATGTTCAGACCCACCTGGAAATCAAATGCGTTACAATAAATTGTAATTAAGCATGGTTAAACAAGGATTTATAAATTTAGAAATGGGCTAAGTGTATTAATCATGTTTATATAAAGTTTTGTTGGACAAATCTAAGTTAAAATAACTAGTGTTTTCATAATACTAAAATGGATATATATATATATATATATATATAATTATATATCGGGCAAAATATATATATTTAGCAAACCATGTATTTGTATATATCTTGTGTGGAATATGTATGTAGTAGAAAGATATAGGAAAATTATATCTAACTAAATACCACTTAAAATACACCTACAAGGACATGTAATATATGTACACATATCTACAAGGATACATGGACAAAAATACAAGAATATACATGTATACCCATGACATTGATATCGGACAATTGGACAAGTTATAAACACACACACATATACATTGGGTGAATATATATATATATTATATATATAAACAAGACTCGGTAAAAATATACAAATTCGGACAAATGCCAAAAATATATATTTTTTGACGATTATAAGAAGTAAAATTCCGGAAAACCAACAAAACACTAAATGTGGGAATATCCCAATAAATACAAGTATATACATATACCAATACACACATATACGTGCCTACGTATACTATACCACACCTAGTAAAATACAAGATTTCAAGTATTATACATGTACATATGTATACATACAAATACGACACAAGTACCTATGAAATAAGTATACATATACGTGGGTACACGTATACGTACAAATACATGACTTATGACTTGGTCAAGTATGCAAACAAGTACACATACATGTATACACTATATCAAGACAATGTTAAAAATATATTATTTTTAACAAAGTACCGGACATGGAAAATATATATATATACACATTTGTACATGAACATAATGAAGGTTTTATTGAAACAACAATATATTTTTGGATAATAAAATATATTTGTTTCACTAAGCAAAACCATCGTGTGATGCACGAAGTTATACAAGGGGCTAGGCCCCGTCTCTTCACAAACAAGGATACAAATATATGTAGAATATATATTAACAATCATAAGGAAGCAGCCTCTCTACCCCTAGAGGTAAGGTTGTCTACATCTACCCTCCTCGGACCCTACCTTAGCTTTTCTATTGGTGTGATTTAGTGAGTATGATGATGATCATCATCATGATGACGGAAAATCAAACTACCAACACGTCTAAACAAACAGGAGTTTCAAACAAACAAAACAAAGACAAGTCTTAACAAGGTTCATTATGAAAGACTTGTACATGATCAAACAATGGACCTAAGTGCCTTAACGAAATTAGGACATGTGTAGGTCGGAATATAAACAAGAGACGAACGTGATTGCTGGCAAGTGTACAAACGCAAACTATGAGTTCATGCCCCCTCTTTTAAATATATTTTGCTTCCAAAATTTGGGGAGATACATATTACAAAATGGTATGAAAGCTAGGGAATAAAATCACCATAGATCATGTGCGCATAAGTATTATAACACAAGTAGCCATTAATCACACATACAGACTGAGGAACGAAATATGTGGATCTATTGAGTCTTGGCGAGCTCCACTTCTGGTCTGTGAGACCCTATTAGAGTGCGTTTGTGTCACGAAGTCGGTGATCACTATAGAATTAGTGGCCTGATAACGACAAACATTGTCTATGTTTGGTTGCTTACTTATGCCGGCACCTATATAATGTCTTAACTACACATTAATTGATCAACGAATTTCATAGACGCTATGCATACTAGTTTTCAATACAACATTATTCAAATATTTTAAAGATTCATTTGAGACAAAACAAAATACATGAATTCACCAACACTTATGTTGACTTTTTAACTTAACATGTATTTTAGGAAAGTAAGCTCCACATGGTTGGAAAACAACGAATCAAGGAACCAAGAAATGATGCCACTTTTGAAGGGATTACCTTTTATATATAGTCTTCGCGCGGGGATATAGTAACTGAAACCTTGGTTTACAAAACTATATTTTGTTAAAAGTCATTTTGTGAACTTGATACATTTGGAATATGTTGTAAACAACATACTTAAATCTTATGTCGTGATTTTATATACCATTTGACAATGGCATCGTGGTTTATTTTTATCATGTAGAATGTTTACCCTTTCGGACAGGGGTGGACCTAGGGACATCCCAGGGATAGCCCGGGATACCCCTCAACCTTTTAAAAGAAGTGCATATTTTTTCTTCTCGTTTTATATATGGAATATCCTTTATTAGGATACTTATGAGCACATTCGTGGAACCATAGAAGGACATTATAAGTGAAAGATAAGAGATCAAAAGATGAATATGTCATGGTGGGTTATTTTGTTATACATAAGAGAAGCTCTGGTTAACAAGAATGAAGAAGATGACTGTACCATATTTAATTATATTTATCTTGTTGAAAACTAAAAAGAGAGTACAACACACAAAAGTTCAAAAGTTGACTGAAAACGTATTATTACATCAAATCAAAGGAAATTTATATATTTTATAATGTGTTTATTGTTTCTTAATATATTTTAGCTATAATGAATTTTTCCGTCATCTATGGCTTATAATTTTATTTATCATAGGTTATAATTTTACTTTGTTAACGTTTAGTTAATATCGTTTATTCCATTTTTTAATATGCATATGTTAGACACTATTTTTTTACATCAAGATTTATTTTTGAAATTAATTTTTAGTTGACTCTAAGCAAACATTAAAGCTTCACTAAATCTGTTAAATACCAATATTATAATAAAAACAAAAGGGTATAGATAAAGGTGGATTATGAGTAAATGAAATTACCATTCGATACATTAACCAACACTAATGATTATTAGGTTAATGTTATATTGGGACTTCCGTTTTAAATTTTTTGGCTCCGCCACTCGCTAAGCAAAGGTATTATAGCACAAAAAGGATGAAATTGTATTTTACATTAAGGGTTTAGTTACTAATTTTTAGTTGTTATTGTGTATTTGATTTTATGAATGTACGGTAAAAAATTATATTGTATGAATGTATGATAAAAAATAGGATACTCCTAATTTTTTCTTCTAGTTCCGCCACTGCTTTCGGATGCAATGAGAACCTTTCATAATCACACACATGCGCTTCCGCTACGAGCAGGGTGTGACACACTCATAATTCCTCACTTTTCTAGCAACCTTCTAAGTAATCCAAGGGTTCTCTAGGTATAATAAGGTGATACAAGGTGACTCAAGGTATAGGAACTGCCAAAGAGCTATTTCTTGCAAGTCTTGGAGCTTTATCTTCAAATATTCATCAATGTTGTTCTATCCTAGCCTAGTACTAGTAGTAAGCCCTTTTATTTTTGTTTTTAAGTTTGATGTAGTGTAGATATACAAGGATTCACCAAGGAACTTGTTAAGACACTTGAATTTTTTTTTTAAAAGAAAAAAGATATAGGTTGACTAATGTTGGTGAATTTGAAGTTGATTATGCTAGTGTCATGATAAACTCATAATTTGATGATCAAAAGTGATTCAACATGTTTAAAAGTTTAAGGGTGTGGATGGAAACTTTTTGAGAAGGAAGATGGTCATAAAATTGTTTTTGAAAATTCTAGGGTTTTCTTTTATATAATTTTTTATCTTCATGAGTCTTGTTTAAAAAGTATAAAGATGATGATGATTAGTGAATGATCAATAAAGGATGAAAATGTTGATATAGCGTTATCATGACAAAAAATAAAAGTTAACAAGTTCATGACAGCATGGTAAACTAGAGTTTTGAAAAAAAAAATATATTTTCCATAATTATGTGATACATGTATAATTAAGAAATATATAAGTTAAAAAAATGACATGGCAAGACTTGGACAAATAAGGGTTTGAAAGTGATAAATGGATATAAATGTATATTAAGTGTTATAAATATATATATATTTTGGTAAAAATATGGAGATATATATAGGGGAGGTTCATTTGAGAAAAATTTTCGTAAAAACAAAATAAATTAATCTAGACCCTATACTTTTTGATCAATGATTGTGAATCAAGATATTATCTTTGTCCATTTTTAATTAATGCATTAACTACTAAGAGTAGTATAGACAATTTGACGTAGAATATTAATAAATATTTTAAAGAGTTATTCAAGTCTAATTAATGCAACCATTATTCCCTCCTTCACCACCGTTAATGTCTTGGGCTCCTATACCAATTTTATTAGAAGCGACAAAATTATTTAAAAATGTTATGTCTTATACATATTTTATTATGAGTCACAACCTTATTTAAAAGTGTTTGAGTCCTACACATTTGTATCCTACACTAAAATATTATTTTAATGGTGTAGGAAACGTTAAATATGTAAGATCATGCGCATGATTGTTTTTATTGTGTAAGATGCACAACTATTTTATAAGATAGACTCATTAAATGATTAAAGTTCATTAATTTGAATAGCAAAAATAAATAATAGACCCATTGAATGATTTGTTCAAATTACCTTTGTATCCTTTATTCTTAATTTGGAATTTCTTCTCAATTGAACTATCCACTACACATATATATATATATATATATATATATATATATATATATTAAGTGTTACATATATCTTTTGGTAAAATATAGATGTTTATACAGATATGTGGACAAATTGAGTTTTGAAAAATATAAACAAGGTTGGTATGGAAACAACAGGTTTTCAAGATCTAATGATATTTTCGGATGAAATACATTATTTGGAAAAAAAATCGGGTTTTCGAGAAAACAACAAAAACATGGAATAATGGGATGTAATCACACAAGTGTGTGTCTATATAACTGGTGAAAAATATGTATGTGTCACATCGCGACCGCGTAAAGCAACCAACCGCGGCGGAAACGTCGGGAAGTCGTGTGACAGAATTATTGTTTCACAACACATGATATTTAGAGTTTAATTTTACAAATAAAATAAATTATTACATTGTCTTGATTCAAACAGAAACATTACATAATGATAATAAGTTTCTTGATTTAGATTTCTAAGGCCCAAGTCGCCCTAAGTGAAGCACGCTCAGATCAGACATCGCTCCTGAAACATATGTGAAAGTAAATACGTCAGCATAAAAATGCCTGTTAGTAATAAAGGTTAGTGTTGAAGATTCATGACTTTGAAAGTTAAAAGAAATGTTTTTGAAAAGTAGTCATGAACTCTATTAAAATGTTTCCTTTTATGAAATCATGAAGGTCCGTGATCAGGCGGTTCTAGACGGAAGTTAGTGGATAAACATAAACCAATTCGGTAGAATGTTATTACAGAAAGGAGTAGAAATAGAATGCAGCGGAAGTCTTCATTCATACCGAAAGAGTATACATCTTTATAAGTACAACTGCCGGAGTTCCTGGAGAGAATCCGGCAGCACCTCCCCGTAGGGACGCCAAAAACTTAAATGACAAATGAACAACACACCTATATATATGGAGACAAGTTCGCTGTAGTGTATGGAAGTTTGGGCGAACTTGACCTAGTCAAGTTCGGCCGAACTTAACTTCCTAAGAGCATTCTCGAGCGAACTTGGCCTGCATTAGTCAAGTTCGAACGAACTTGACTAAAGGCACATCAAGTTCGGGCGAACTTGACAAATACAGGTCAAGTTCGGGCGAACTTGTTCCCTTTTACACTGTAATCTCCGTATTTCGGTCGTGTGACGAACACAAAATGCATCAACAAATCAAATGAGAATCAATATGAAAATCAGATGATATAAAAGAATTATGTATGGTTAAGTAAATAACCAAATGAAAATAATATGTATAAAGTATGCAATGTCTTGTCCTTGTTAAAGTGGTTTAAATAATGCCATGATATGTAATACAATAAAAGCACTTATATATAGGAAGTACCAATGGCGTATCCACCGTGCCTTTATCATATTACACACGTCTCATTATTCAAATCACTTATCAATAACCATCAAATAATGTCTTGTTTAAATCAATGTCAAAAGTCATGTGTAAACAATGTCTAATGTCAAGTATAAACCATGTCTTGTATGGCAAGTAAATAGTATTTACTCAAACCAAATGCATAATGCTCTGTATATTTAATTGTCTTGTACAAAACAAGGTCTTTGAATAAACAAATGTTTAAATCAAAAGTTATGTTTTGAATGCAATTGCTTTTATCGATATGAACATTTATCAGATTTGTTTATCGCATACATTCAAGCCTTGAGACTGTCTCATAAACCCTTATCAGGATCAAGGTTTATCGAATAAAAATGTTATCGGATTCTGTCATTCCCTAACACTGCCCAACAAGCCTAGGGAGCGGGAACGGGATTTGTCAAGTCCTATGGTACCATTACATACTACCGGTCGGCGCGATCACTGTTAATGAATGCATTATTGTCCCGTTAAACATATCAAATGTCATTTTCAATGTAAGCATGTCATGAATATGTTTGAAAACCATGTACTAGACATACTAAGTCAATATGTCAAGTAAAAAAAATGTTTTTGTTTTTGAAATAGTGTATTATATGTACTATGTAATAAAACATGTATAATGTCATGAAAACGGAAAGTAAAATTATGCACATATGTTTCATTCAAAACATTTGAAAAAGTAAAAGAGGGGACTATGTACTCACCTTTGGGTGCGTTTTTATGTGTTAACACAATCCCTCAAATTGTTTGTTCGTCCTAAATTAAGTAAGAATGATTTAATAAACAAAACTCACAAAATACCTAAGTTTCTCCAATACTTAGAATTTTCACATAACTTTGAGATTTTCTCGAAAAGTCTTTGTTCTGATTATGTTGGTGTATTTATATATATGTGTTCATATATATCATGATTTTCGCGAATTGAACAATTTTAGTGGTGACCCTTAATATGTTATATCCGTTATCACACCCGTTTATAGGCAATATATATATATATACATAAATGTGAACATATAAACAAATATCGTCATACACATATTTTGTTAACTTATATATGTAATCATTTTTAAAGCATTCATACATGAAATAACTCCTCTAGTTAACCTATGTATCATTTCATGCTCGACAAACAAGTTACACATATAACGTAATATTCACCGTTTTAACCGCACAAGTGTACATGCATAGTTTAATCTTCTACTATCATGTTATCATATAGCATATCACATAACATATTCTCATAATCACATATCACATCATAATATACCAAGTTCACTTTTGAACAACCCATGTTCGTGTATATTGAAATATGCGTATTTAGCGTTTTCGATATCGTTTTCGGGCGTCGGAAGTCACGTATGACCAGCCAAACACCAAAGATACTTAATATAAGTTAACATACTTATTTTTATATCAAAATATCAGTTTATTTACTGATCTAAAACAGTTTTATAAAAATCACTTGAAAAGACGATTTTTACCGTTTTTAACGCATAGTTTTGCACCGAACTTTACCATAAGCATCCCAAATCGAAGCGACTTGATATTTTAAAACAATACATGTTATATACTGACCAAAGCAATAATTTTAATCATATATATGCAGGTCTCATAAATAGCACAAAAATCATGCAAATATCACCCAATTTACTACTTTTCAAGCCTTAAGTACAACATGCAAAGCTATCAAGTTATGACATAATTTTTATAACTTTAAAATACAATCAAATAACTTTATTTTACATGTTTATTTACTGATTTGAATGAATATTTATCATATCATGTATAAATCATCAAACTCTTGCATTTTAACTATCATTCAAGCACATGCAACAACTTAAAAACTAGTAGACTTCATGACGAAACTTCATGCTTTTTAACACTTCAAATATTATTATTTTTAGTGTTTAAGACCTGATTAAAAATCATTCTCATCATGCCATATTTTATTCATCATTTCATGTCCATACATCCACATGCATGTCTAAGTATCAAACTCTTGCATTTTAACTATCATTCAAGCACATGCAACAACTTAAAAACTAGTAGACTTCATGACGAAGCTTCATACTTTTTAACACTTCAAATATTATTATTTTTAGTGTTTAAGACCTGATTAAAAATCATTCTCATCATGCCATATTTTATTCATCATTTCATGTCCATACAACCACATGCATGTCTAAGTACAAGCATCTAATGCATCATCTTTCAAGAACCCGATCATACAAGAATAATCATTTTAACAAGAGTCAAAACACAACCACTAACATATATACATATATATTCACGGCCTTACGTACATATATATACACTTGCATTTTTTTTAATTTAAAACCATGCTCTTGTTTAAAGTTTAAGTTTGTGAAGAAATCCAAGTTTTGAGAAACCTTCCATCAACATCACCACCAAGAAGCAAGAACACTACTTTAAAAGAAATTTTATACCTTCCAAGTATGTTAGTGGGTTTTGATGATTTCTTTAACGTTATGGAGGTTGCTCTTCTTTGGAATCACCTTGGAAGCCTTCTTGGATCTTCAACACAACTTGAAACTTGCAAGAAATGAGCTTGAATCTTCAAGAACTCATCAAAAATCATCAATGGAGGAGAGAGAGGGGGGTTTACGGTTTGGGAAGAGAGAGAGAGTGGAAGATTTGTTTTGATTTTGTTTTCTTGGTTTATGAAGGATTATGTAAGAATATGTAAGATTTGGAAGGATGCATGCAACACACAAAGCCAACAAGTGTCATGCATGTGTGAGAGGTGGGAGAGAGAGTGTCATATGGCTGCCATATCTCATGTATATACACACCACACACGCATACATATATGTACATATAACTTATATTGGCTAAAAACTTGTATTTAACTGGTTACCGGGTATTTTATCTAGCGTTTTAATCCCGTTTTAAGGTGTTTAAAATTATTTTTAACGCTCTATAAAAATAAACTCACAAAAATATTGACAATATTTTATTTGTCTGGACACGCAGCGTTGTCGTATTTGGCAGTATGCGCGCTGTGCTGCGCAGTACGCGCTTAAACTCGAAAAATAGAGTTTTTAAGCGTTTTAAATAATTTTTCTTCACGAACATGACTAAATATAATATTTTAATCATAACAAAATATTTTTAGGATTTTAGCATTAATCAAGCGGTCACCAACGTTCGTTTCGCATTTTAACCGTTACGCGATAAGCGTTTATCTTAAAATTGCCAACATAATTTTCAATAAATTTTAAATGTATCAACACATCAAATAACATCAAAATACATCATATATAATATTATTTGCCTTTTTATTTAATCATAACATGTGTACAACAGTACAGGTTCAAAATATCCGGGTGCACAGTCTCCCCTACTTCAGGAAATTTCGTCCCGAAATTTAATTAGAGGAAACATGTAAGAAAAGGTGAGGATACTTCGCCTTCATTTGATCCTCTCGTTCCCAAGTAAACTCTGGGCCACATTTGGATTCCCAACGAACTTTGACTATCGGTATGCGCTTGCGCTTGAGTTTCTTGACTTCACGGTCCAATATTTCCACAGGTTTCTCGACGAAGTGCATAGTGTCATCAACACAAATTTCATCAAGGGGGATGTGGAGGTTTTCATCAGCCAAACACTTTCTACGATTGGACATGTGGAAAGTTGGATGAACATTTCCAAGTTGTGGAAGTAGCTCAAGTCTGTAGGCTACTTTTCCTATTCTTTCAACGATCTTGAATGGTCCAACATATCGTGGTGCAAGTTTTCCTTTCTTTCCAAATCTGACCACACCTTTCCAAGGGGATACCTTGAGAAGGACGTGATCACCGACTTGAAATTCCAAAGGCTTGCGTCGTCTATCCGCGTAACTCTTTTGACGGCTTCTAGCTGTTAAGAGGTTGTCGCGAATTTTCTGAACTTTGTCTGTAGTCTCTAAAATGAGTTCAGGTCCAGTGAGCTGAGCTTCACCAATCTCATTCCACAGACTGGTGAACGACATTTTCGACCGTATAAAGCTTCGAAAGGAGCCATGTTGATGCTGGAGTGATGACTATTGTTGTAGGAGAATTCGATCAACGGTAAATGTGAATCCCAACTACCACCAAATTCGATCACACAAGCTCTAAGCATATCCTCCAGTGTTTGGATTGTTCTTTCAGATTGTCCATCCTTTGAGGATGGTAAGCTGTGCTCAAATTGAGTTGGGTTCCCATAGCAGATTTCATGGTTCTCCAAAAGTGAGATGAGAATCGAGCATCTCGGTCAGATATGATGTTCAAAGGAACACCATGTCGGGATACAATCTCATCTACATAGATCTTAGCAAGCTTGTCAGCAGATAAATCCTCACGGATTGGCAAGAAGTGTGCAGATTTTGTCAGACGATCTACAACTACCCAAATGGCATCATGACCTCTAGGAGTGCGCAGTAGTTTGGTAATGAGATCCATGGCAATGTTTCCCATTTCCAAACCGGTATTTCTGGTTGTTCCAATAATCCAGAGGGATGTTGATGTTCCGCCTTGACTTTGAGGCAAGTAAGGCATTTGGATACGTATAAGGCAATGTCTTTCTTCATTCCCGACCACCAATACTGGGTTCGAAGATCCTTATACATTTTGTCTACACCAGGATGAATGGAATATCGAGACTTATGAGCTTCATCCATCAATAAGGTACGGAGATTGTCTTGACTTGGAATCCATAAACGGTTCTTGAAATAGAGTACCCCTTCGTCTTTGGTTTCGAGTTGAAGCTCGAGATTAAGTGGTAGTTCATTTTTCAACAAGCCTTGGGTTAACATGTACGCTGAGCTTGAAAGATGCGGGCTTGAATATCAGATCGAACTTGAACACAATGAAGCTTAACTCGTTCTTTTCGACTTAGTGCATCGGCTACGACATTCGCCTTGCCAGGATGGTAGTGAATCTCGCAGTCATAATCGTTTAGAAGTTCAACCCAACGTCGTTGCCTCATATTTAGTTCTTTCTGGTCGAAGATGTGTTGGAGACTTTTGTGGTCTGTGAAAACCACACATTTTGTTCCGTAAAGGTAGTGTCTCCAAATCTTGAGAGCAAAAACCACAGCACCTAACTCAAGATCATGAGTTGTGTAGTTCTTCTCGTGGATCTTCAACTGTCTTGACGCGTAGGCTATGACTTTGTTTCTTTGTATGAGAACACAACCAAGGCCTAAGTTTGATGCGTCACAATATACGAAAAATCGTCGTGTCCCTCAGGTAAAGATAACACAGGAGCATCACAAGTTTTTGTTTCAAGGTCTGAAAAGCTTCTTCTTGTTTGGGTCCCCACTCAAAAGGTTTGTTCTTTTGAGTTAAGGCTGTGAGAGGAACCGCAATCTTGGAGAAGTTTGCAATAAAGCGGCGGTAATAACCCCGCGAGACCCAGAAATGAACGAACCTCAGTAGGAGTAGTAGGTGCATCCCATTCCTTAATCGCACTGATTTTGGTGGGATCTACATGTATACCTTGTTCGTTGACAATGTGTCCCAAAAATTGAACTTCCTTAAGCCAAAATTCACACTTGGAGAATTTAGCGAAGAGTTGTTCCTTCTTTAGGAGTTCCATTGTTAAACAGAGATGTTGCTCGTAGTCAGCTCGTGTCTTTGAATAAATCAAGATGTCATCAATGAAAACGATGATGAACTTGTCCAAATAAGGCTTACAAACCCTATTCATCAAGTCCATGAAGACGGCAGGAGCATTCGTTAAACCGAAAGGCATAACAGTGAACTCATAGTGGTCGTATCGTGTGCGGAAGGCAGTCTTGGGAATATCTTCTTCGAGTACACGAAGCTGATGATACCCAGAATGTAGATCAATCTTCGAAAAGCAGGTAGCACCTGAAGCTGATCAAAGAGATCATCAATGTGAGGTAGGGGATATCGATTTTTGATAGTGAGTTTGTTAAGCTCACGATAATCGATACACATTCGGAAAGATCCATCCTTCTTCTTCACAAATAGAACAGGCGCGCCCCAAGGTGAAAAGCTTGGACGAATAAATCCTTTATCAGATAACTCCTGCAGCTGCTTCGATAATTCTTGCATCTCAAACGGTGCAAGACGGTATGGAGATTTGGCAATCGGGTTGGCACCAGGTACAAGGTCAATACGGAACTCAATTTGATGTGCTGGGGGTAAACCAGGTAACTCTTCAGGAAACACCTCAGGATAATCCCGAACAACGGGGATGTCTTGAATAGTCTTACCCTTGTCTTTCTCTTCTACGACACGTGCCAAGAAAGCCACGTAATTCTTTCGTTGGTACCTTTGTGCTTCGGTGCTTGTAATCAATTTAAGGCTACTATTGGGCCTTTCTCCACGAACCTCTAAGGTTTCACCAGTCGAAAGCGGCACACGAACAATCTTGTCAAAATAAACCACCTCTGCACGGTATTTGGTCAACCAATCCATTCCTACTATAACGTCGTAATTCCCAAGTTGCATTGGCTTGAGATCAATGGAAAAAGGTGATTATTGAGGTTCAACTGGCAATTTCGAATGATAGAATCGAGTACAAGGGGTTCACCATTAGCTATCTCTATTGTCAAAGGTTTTCCTAGTTTTGTTCTAGGCTTTGCAAGTAAAGGTTCAAAAGCTAGGGATACAAAACTCTTGTCGGCACCCGAATCAAAGAGAATAGAAGCAAGTTGGTTGTTAACATAGAACGTACCATTAACCACTTCGTTGTCGGCACGCGCTTCGTTGGCATTGACATTGAATGCTCGTCCACGAGCCGAGTTCACATTAGCCAACTTCGGGCAATTGTTCCTGCAGTGAGTCAGATCCCCACAATTGTAGCAAGACCCAGGCGGAAAGGGAGGTCGTGCAGGATTTGCTGGCTGTTGAGCAGGGTTCTGAACCACTTGATTCAGAGCAGGAGGAGTGCGACATGAGTTAGTCAAATGGCCAAATCTTCCACAGTTGGTGCAAAGAAGACACTGAAAATGTGGTTGATGATGATAGTTGCACTTGTTACATAGAGGTGCAGTACCAACATACTGTTTCTTGGTGGGTGGTTGGCTGGCTGGGTAGGAGCAGCTTGATTGGTCTGTGCAACAACAGCAAAGTTCTTGGAAGCATTACGTTTCCTAGACTTCTTTGAGGTTTCAGCCTTCTTTCCCTTCTGCTTCTCAGTCTTGGCAGATGATTCCTTGTCACCCTTGCGGTGGAGTTTACCCTTCTTGATTTGAGACTCAGTCAAGGTCGCAGCTAACTCAATGGGTTGTCTCACAGTGGTATGGTTGCTGTCGGTGACAATATCCTGAACAGGATCAGGAAGACCATCTATGTACTTCTCAATCCCTTGTCCAAAGGCGTGACCATGGTGGGACACAGCAGGCTCAGTTCTTCGTATCGGTCCGTGTAAGCACGGTGCTCTCCACTATCTTGATTAAGATCATGGAATTCGTTTTCCAGTGCCCGTAGTTCATGACGAGGACAAAACTCCTTCATCATAAGAGCGCGAAGCTCTTCCCATGTTTGAGACATTGCCACATCGGCACCCCTGTCTCTCATCACACCATTCCACCATGTAAGAGCCCTTTTCTGAAATACACTGGACACAGACTCAACCTTTCGCTCATTCGGGCATTGAACGTGACGAAACGTGCTTTCGAGACTCTCGAACCACTGTAGGAGCCCAGAAGCTCCTTCACACCCAGAAAATTGGAGCGGTTTAGCCGAATTGAATGTCCTAAAGTTGCACGGAACAGGTGCATTGTTATTGTTGTTGTTGTTGGCTTGGTTTAACTGGGTTACTAGGTTTGGAAGTACACTAGCGACTTGCTGAGCGATCATGGCTGCCATAGCGGCATCTTGAGTTTGATCACGTCGAGGAGGCATTCTATTAGAAAAGGGAACACAAAGAAATGTGTGAGATTGGCGTTTGGCTAAAACAAAAGGAGTATTGAAAATATCAACAAAGCATAAGGATGGTGGTCATTCGTTTGTTTCTCAAAACAATCAAACGACACACGATGACTAATCAAAGTACATGGGTCTTTATAATGTATAGCGAAGACATGCTTTAGCCTATAAGTAGACACTCACCCCAAGAGTTCCCAGGTAAGAGTGACTGGTCCGATAATGTGGATTTGTACGGACACTCTAGCCTTAGACAGAAAACTCAGGGTACAGGCACCCACCCTTCCAGATTGCACGTGTTCACATTATTAAGACCCAAACTTTGACGAGATTTGAAAACTTTTAAAGGCATAAAGTTGATGATTCGTTTTAGACATTACGCCTTCAATTATGTTTTGTTTTTGGTAATCACCTAAGGATAGGTGATGGTATTGGTTTAAGAATCTAAACACAAGATAACTTTGTTAGGGTCCTATAAAGGTTATAGTCTAGGTAAGAATTACTAATAACCTAATTCTCTATAACCATGAGCTCTGATACCAATCTTTCTGTCACACCCCGATCGCGTAAAGCAATTAACTGCGGTAGAAATGTCAGGGAGTCGTGTTGCAGAATTATTGTTCACAACAAATGATACTTAGAGTTTAGTTTTACAAATAAAATAAATTATTACATTGTCTTGATTCAAACAGAAACATTACATAAAGATAATAAGTTTCTTGATTTTAGATTTCTAAGGCCCAAGTCGCCCTAAGTGAAGCACGCTCAGATCAGACATTCGCTCTTGAAACATATGTGAAAGTAAATACGTCAGCATAAAAATGCCTTGAGTAATATAGGTTTAGTGTTGAAGATTCATGACTTTGAAAGTTAAAAGAAATGTTTTTGAAAAGTAGTCATGAACCCTATTAAAATGTTTCCTTTTATGAAATCAAATGAGAATCAATATGAAAATCAAATGACATAAAAGAATGATGTATTGTTAAGTAAATAACCAAATGAAAATAATATGTATAAAGTATGCCATGTCTTGTCCTTGTTAAATGGTTTAGATAATGCCATGATAGTAATACAATAAAAGCACTTATATATAGGAAGTACCAGCGGCGTATCCACCGTGCCTTTTTCATATTACACACGTCTCAATTATTCAAAATCACTTATCAATAACCATCAAATAATGTCTTGTTTAAATCAACGTCAAAAGTCATGTGTAAACAATGTCTAATGTCAAGTATAAACCATGTCTTGTATGGCAAGTAAATAGTATTTACTCAAACCAAATGCATAATGCTCTGTATATTTAATTGTCTTGTACAAAACAAGGTCTTTGAATAAACAAATGTTTAAATCAAAAGTTATTTTTGAATGCAATTGCTTTTATCGGTATGAACATTTATCAGATTTGTTTATCACTACATTCAAGCCTTGAGACTGTCTCATAAACCCTTATCAGGATCAAGGTTTATCGAATAAAAATGTTATCGGATTCTGTCATTCCCTAACACTGCCCAACACGCCTGGGGAGCGGGAACAGGATTTGTCAAGTCCTATGGTACCATTACATACTACCGGTCGGCGCGATCACTGTTAATGAATGTATTATTGTCCCGTTAAACATATTAAATGTCATTTTCAATGTAAGCATGTCATGAATATGTTTGAAAACCATGTACTAGACATACTAAGTCAATATGTCAAGTAAAAAAAATGTTTTGTTTTTGAAATAGTGTATTATATGTACTATGTAACAAAACATGTATAATGTCATGAAAACGGAAAGTAAAATTATGCACATATTTTCACCCCAAAACATTTGAAAAAGTAAAAGAGGGGACTATGTACTCACCTTTGGGTGCGTTTTTTGTGTTAACACAATCCCTCAAATTGTTTGTTCGTCCTAAATAAAGTAAGAATGATTTAATAATCAAAACTCACAAAATACCTAAGTTTCTCCAATACTTAGAATTTTCACATAACTTTGAGATTTTCTCAAAAAATCTTTGTTCTGATTATGTTGGTGTACTTTATATATATGTGTTCATATATATCATGATTTTCACGAATTGAATAATTTTAGTGGTGACCCTTAATATGTTATATCCGTTATCACACTCGTTTATAGGCAATATATATATATAATACATAAATGTGAACATATAAACAAATATCGATCATACACGTATTTTGTTAACTTATATATGTATCATTTTTAAAGCATTCATACATGAAATAACTTTCTAGTTAACCTATGTATCATTTCATGCTCGACAAACAAGTTACACATATAACATAATATTCACCGTTTTAATCGCACAAGTGTACATGCATAGTTTAATCTTCTACTATCATGTTATTCATATAGCATATCACATAACATATTCTCATAATCACATATCACATTATAATATACCAAGTTCACTTTTGAACAACCCATGTTCGTGTATATTGAAATATGCGTATTTAACGTTTTCGATATCTTTTCGGGCGTCGGAAGTCACCTATGACTAGCCAAACACCAAAGATACTTAATATAAGTTAACATACTTATTTTTATATCAAAATATCAGTTTATTTACTGATCTAAAACAGTTTTATAAAAATCACTTGAAAAGACGATTTTACCGTTTTCAACGCATAGTTTTGCACCGAACTTTACCATAAGCATCCCAAATCGAAGCGACTTGATATTTTAAAACAATACATGTTATATACTGACCAAAGCAATAATTTTAATCATATATATGCAGGTCTCATAAATAGCACAAAAATCATGCAAATATCACCCAATTTACTACTTTTCAAGCCTTAAGTACAACATGCAAAGCTATCAAGTTATGACATAATTTCTATAATTTAAAATACATCAAATAACTTTATTTTACATGTTTATTTACGGATTTGAATGAATATTTATCATATCATGTATAAATCATCAAACTCTTGCATTTTAACTATCATTCAAGCACATGCAACAACTTAAAAACTAGTAGACTTCATGATGAAGCTTCATGCTATTTAACACTTCAAATATTATTATTTTTAGTGTTTAAGACCTGATTAAAAATCATTCTATCATGTCATATTTTATTCATCATTTCATGTCCATACATCCACATGCATATCTAAGTACAAGCATCTAATGCATCATCTTTCAAGAACCCGATCATACAAGAATATCATTTTAACAAGAGTCAAAACACAACCACTAACATATATACATATATATTCACGGCCTTACATACATATATATACACTTGCATTTTTTTAATTTAAAACCGTGCTCTTGTTTAAAGTTTAAGTTTGTGAAGAAATCCAAGTTTTGAGAAACCTTCCATCAACATCATCACCAAGAAGCAAGAACACTACTTTAAAAGAAATTTTATACCTTCCAAGTATGTTAGTGGTTTTGATGATTTCTTTACATTATGGAGGTTGCTCTTCTTTGGAATCACCTTGGAAGCCTTCTTGGATCTTCAACACAACTTGAAACTTGCTAGAAATGAGCTTGAATCTTCAAGAACTCATCAAAAATCATCAATGGAGGAGAGAGAGGGGGGTTTACGGTTTGGGAAGAGAGAGAGAGAGTGGAAGATTTGTTTTGATTTTGTTTTCTTGGTTTATGAAGGATTATGTAAGAATATGTAAGATTTGGAAGGATGCATGCAACACACAAAGCCAACAAGTGTCATGCATGTGTGAGAGGTGGGAGAGAGAGTGTCATATGGCTGCCATATCTCATGTATATACACACCACACACGCATACTATATGTACATATAACTTATATTGGCTAAAAACTTGTATTTAACTGGTTACCGGGTATTTTATCTAGCGTTTTAATCCCGTTTTAAGGCGTTTAAAATTATTTTTAACGCTCTATAAAAATAAACTCACAAAAATATTGTGACAATATTTTATTTGTCTGGACACGCAGCGTTGTCGTATTTGGCAGTATGCGCGCTGTGCTGCGCAGTACGCTCTTAAACTCGAAAAATAGAGTTTTTAAGCGTTTTAAATAATTTTTCTTCACGAACATAACTAAATATAATATTTTAATCATAACAAAATATTTTTAGGATTTTAGCATTAATCAAGCGGTCACCAACGTTCGTTTCGCATTTTAACCGTTACGCGATAAGCGTTTATCTTAAAATTGCCAACATATATTTCAATAAATTTTAAATGTATCAACACATCAAATAACATCAAAATACATCATATATAATATAATTTGCCTTTTTATTTAATCATAACATGTGTTACAACAGTACAGGTTCAAAATATCTGGGTGTCACAGTATGACCGACCTATTTGTGAAAATATATATATTTTGAACAAATCATTAAAACATATAATTTCTGGTGCTGTTATATATGTGACATTTGTACATTTTCAGTCATTGAACAATTCCGGAGCATTTTCGTATTCAATAAAATCTTTATTTTATTTTAGAGAATCCATGATTTCAATCGTTGCACAAATTCGGTCATTTTCGTGTTCAATAAAGTTTTATACTTTATTTACGAAACGCGTAACCGTACGATAGAACGAACCGACATCCACGACATTTCTGGACAAAATCCAAGTTACACATGCCTTAACACCTTTATATAACCTAAATATTAGGTTAAATGGGTTAAAATAGCAAACCAGTGAAAATACAAGTCCAGGGGACAAAATTGCCAAAGTATATATATATACTATATATATAATATATAAAGTAAATATATTTTTTTGCTTGATCACCAAGTTTGGACACCTTGCACTCATTTTTGCCACATCTAATATGTGATGACACATGTTAGGACACTAATCCACACTTGGTAACACTTGTCATCACTCCTTAATCCTAAAACACTATAAATACCCCTTTAATTCATCCATTTTCATCAAACTCAACACTTCAAAGCTTGTATCCAACCTTTGGAAGCCTCCTAACTTGAGTTCTGAAAGTGTTCTTCAACAAGAGTAAGTACTCATCCTAGTTCTTTCATTATATTAGCTATTTTTAGCTAAAAGTCAAATAGTTTGACTTTCAGTTCTGACCATTTTGGTCAAGTCAAAGTTCAAATTGAACTTTCAACGTGATCGTAATCACGAATGTATTAATCCCTTGCGATTGCACCTTTTGATTACCATGTTTAGTAGGCGAGATGACGAGTCAAAGTTTTACTAATTAAAAGTAAAAAAAATGTATAAAGGTGCATTTTACGACGAAAACGTTTTTGGGTATTAAAATTTAAAGCTTTTCACATCAAATCAGTTTTATAACATTATTAGACATGTTCAAACATGTGTAACTCATCATTTCTAGTTTAGTGCTTATTTATTAGTCGTAAGTCGAGCGGTTTGACTACCGCTTTGACTTTCGAAAATGACCTGTTTGGTCAATCTTAGGATTCAACCAAGCCCATTTTTTATGACCATAGTAATATAGGGAATAACCCTCTAAGGTTATACCTTATGGTCATAAGGTTTGTTTATTATATGATGAGTCGATTTTTATGTACTTTAAATTGATCAAAACGCACTTTTGGTGCATAAAATGTTTTTAAACATGTAAGACCATAGTTTTGACATCTAAACTGATATTACAAAATAATCAAACTTTTTTGACATATAAGACTCATCATAGGACTTATTTAACTATCTGAACCCATAATTACGCTTACGACCCGTTAAAGTAGCGTAAACTACCTTAACGAGTCATAACGGGTCAAAAGCACTTAGGATCCTTTCCAAATCAGAATGTTAAGTTTATTAAACCATATCATACGAGTCCCAACACTCGTTTGGTTTATAAGACTTTCATTCTATTCATTCCTTCGATTAAAGTCCCGACGCACTAACATAGTTGTCCGATATTAGGACACACTTGAATCCTTGATCTCTTGAGCTTTGTTTAATAATTTGAACAAGACTTATACACAATCCCAAGTGAGTACATAGCCCCCTCTTTTACGTTTTCAAATGTTTTCGGGTGATTCAAATGTGCCTATCACTACTTTCTTGTTTTCATGACATTATACATGTTTTGTTTATCTAGTACATATAGTACATGATTTCAAAGACACTTTTGCTTCGTATATTGACTTAGCATACCTAGTACATGATTTCAAAGACATTTTTACTTCGTATGTTGACTTAGCATACCTAGTACATGATTTCAAAGACATTTTAACTTGGTATATTGACTTAGTATGCCAAATACATGATTTCAAAACATTTTCATGACATGCTTACATTGTTCAAGATATATTGGTGCGTTGAATATACAATGATACATTCATTAACATTGATCACGCCGACCGTTAGTATGTAATGGTACCATAGGTTTGACACCCCATTCCCGCTTCCTAGTTCGTTTGGAAGTATCCATAGGGAATGACTGAACCCGATGAACATTTGATAAACCTTTATCCTTATAAAGGTTTATCCGACAGTCAAGAAGGCTTGTATGTATTCGCCAACAATCCATATATAAGTTTACACGATAAAAGAGTTGATTTATAAAAAAAACCTTTGATTAAACAAGACTATTGTTCATTCAAAAACATTGATTTATACATGACATTGGTTTACACAAGACACTGGTTTACACATGATAATTTGGTTTACACAAAGACATTGGTTTATACATGACATTGGTTTACACAAGACATTATTTACACATGACAATTTAGTTTACAGAAAGACAATATTTTACACATGACATTTGGTTTACACAAGACATTGTTTTGCACATGACAAATTAGTTTATGCAAATAAATTGTTTTACACATGACATTTGGTTTACGCAAGACATTGTTTTAGACATGACCTATTTTATACCATATATGACATATTTTGGTTATTAAATTAAGCACGCATCATTCTTTTAAATCATTTGATTTTCATATGATTTTATAGAAGAAACTTTTTTATAACGATTCATGGCTACTTTTGAAATAGTCAAACATTTCTTTAACATTCAAAGCCATGAATCATCATCACCAAACCTATGTTACTCACAGGCATTTTTATACTGACGTTTTATTTTCACATATGTTTCAGGAGCTTATGTTTGACCTTGAGCATGCTTCACATAGGGTGGACTTGGGCCTTAATGAGTTTAAAAACAAAATTTTGCATGACAATTATTGTACTTTGTTGTATTATTTCCAAGACAATGTAAACAATTTAAAAACAAAACTTTATGTGCCATGTGTTGTGAAACAATTCGTAACGTGACTCCCCAATGTTTCCACCGCGTGTTGTTGTATATTACACGATTGGGGTGTTACAAATTGGTATTAGAGCCATGGTTATAGAGAATTAGGTTAATTAGTAATGCTTTTGACCTAGACTATAACCTTTCTAGGACCCTAACACAATAATACCATCACATATCTTTAGGTGATTACAAAAAACAAAGCATAACACATCCTTGAAAGACAATTTTTTTCCAAAACTTCATAAGAAATCATCTATCCTTAGATGATTTGTTTTCAGGCTTTAAGCCTTAAAAGTTTTCAAAATCTCGTCAAAGTTTGGGTTTTAATAATGTGAACACGGGCAATCTGGAAGGGTGGATGCCTGTACCCTGAGTTTTCTGTCTAAGGCTAGAGTGTTTGTACAAATCCGCATCACCGGACCAGTCACTCTTACCTGGGGTGTTTGTACAAATCCGCATCACCGACCAGTCAGTCTTACCTGGGAACTCTTGGGGTGAGTGTACACTTATAGGCTAAAGCATGTCTTGGCGATATATTATAAAGACCCACTTTCTTTGATCAGCCACCGTGTCATTTGTTCGTTTTAAGTAACGAATAAATGATCACAATCATTATGTTTCGTAAATATTCTTAACATTTCTTTTTTACTATCCAATATCAAACTCACTCATTTCCATTCATATTTCCCCTCTCTTTTAGACTGCCTCCTCGTCGCAACGTTACCCAAGACACCGAAATGGCGGCTCTAATTGCTCAGCAGATAGCTGTTGTACTCCCAAACCTTGTGACCCAACTAAACCAAACCAACAACAACAACAATACACCTGCTCCGTGCAACTGCAAACAATTCAATTCGGCTAAACCACTCAAGTTTAGTGGGTCTGAGGGGCTACTAACGTTAAGTACAAAACTAATCAATTTTGAAGGTAAAGGATACCGCCTGTAATTTTGGACATACATAAAGGACAAAACTTGTAATTTACTCAAAAATGTATAAAGGTGCATTTTACGACGAAAACGTTTTTGGGTATTAAAATTTAAGCTTTCACATCAAATCAGTTTTATAAACATTATTAGACATGTTCAAACATGTCTAACTCATCATTTCTAGTTTAGTGCTTATTTATTAGTCGTAAGTCGAGCGGTTTGACTACCGCTTTGACTTTCGAAAATTACCTGTTTGGTCAATCTTAGGATTCAACCAAGCCCATTTTTTTATGACCATAGTAATATAGGTAATAACCCTCTAAGGTTATACCTTATGGTCATAAGGTTTGTTTATTATATGATGAGTCGATTTTTATGTACTTTAAATTGATCAAAACGCCCTTTTGGTGCATAAAATGGTTTTAAGCATGTAAGACCATAGTTTTGACATCTAAACTGATATTACAACATAATCAAACTTGTTTTGACATATAAGACTCATCATAGGACTTATTTAACCATCCGAACCCATAATTACTCTTACGAGTCATAAGGGGTCAAAAACACTTAGGATCCTTTCCAAATCAGAATGTTAAGTTTATTAAACCATATCATATGAGTCCCAACACTCATTTGGTTTATAAGACTTCATGCTATCCAATCCTTCGATTATAGTCCCGACGCACTAACATAGTTATCCGATATTAGGACACACTTGAATGCTTGATCTCTTGAGCTTTGTTTAATCATTTGAACAAGACTTATACGCAATCCCAAGTGAGTACCTAGCCCCCTCTTTTACTTTTACAAATGTTTTGGGGTGATTCATATGTGCCTATCACTACTTTCTTGTTTTCATGACATTATACATGTTTTTGCTTATCTAGTACATATAGTACATGATTTCAAAGACATTTTTGCTTCGTATGTTGACTTAGCATACCTAATACTTCATTTCAAAGACATTTTTACTTTGTATGTTGACTTAGCATACCTAGTACATGATTTCAAAGATATTTTTACTTCGTATGTTGACTTAGCATACCTAGTACATGATTTCAAAGACATTTTTACTTCGTATGTTAACTTAGCATACCTAGAACATGATTTCAAAGACATTTTTGCTTGGTATATTGACTTAATATGCCAAGTATATGATTTCAAAACATTTTCATGACATGCTTACATTGTTCAAGACATATTGGTGCGTTGAATATACAATGATATATTCATTATCATTGATCACGCCGACCGGTAGTATGTAATGGTACCATAGGTTTGACACCCCATTCCTGCTTCCTAGTTTGTTTGGAAGTATCCATTAGGAATGATGAACCCGATGAACATTTGATTAACCTTTGTCCTTATAAAGGTTTATCCAACAGTCAACAAGGCTTGAATGTATTCACCAACAATCCATATATATGTTTACACAACAAAAGCATTGATTTATAAAACAAAACCTTTGATTAAATAAGACAATTTTTCATTCAAAAACATTGATTTATACATGACATTGGTTTACACAAAGAGATTGGTTTATACATGACATTGGTTTACACATGACAATTTGGTTTACAAAAAGACAGTATTTTACACATGACATTTGGTTTACACAAGACATTGTTTTACACATGACAATTTGGTTTACACAAAGACATTGTTTTACACATGACATTTGGTTACGCAAGACATTGTTTTAGACATGACATATTTTATACCATATATGACATATTTTGGTTATTAAGTTAACCATGCATCATTCTTTTAAATCATTTTATTTTCATATGATTTCATGAAAGAAACACTTTTATAATGATTCATGGCTACTTTTGAAATAGTCAAACATTTCTTTAACATTCAAAGCCATGAATCATCATCACAAAACCTATGTTACTCACAGCCATTTTTATACTGACGTTTTATTTTCATATATGTTTCAGGAGCTTATGTTTGACCTTGAGCATGCTTCACATATGGTGAAATTGGGCCTTAGTGACTTTAAAAAAAATTGCAAGACAATTTTTGTACTTTGCTGTATTATTTCCAAGACAATGTAAAGAATTAACTCAATAAAACAAAACTTTATGTGCCATGTGTTGTGAAACAATTTGTAACGTGACTTCCCAATGTTTTCGCTGCGTGTTGTTGTATATTACGCGATTGGGGTGTTACAGTATATATATGCATATATATATGTGTGTGTGTGTGTGTGTATCAGGATCGATTACAAAAATATAATATTTCTAAGTGATCATAAGAATTTATTTTTTCAAAAATATATTTTTAAAAACCGACAAGTTACTAAGGAAGGATATAATTCTTGACATGTTTCCGAACTCGGAAGATATATGTATATCAAAGGATAAATATATATTTTGGATAGATTACCGATTAGGTAATACGATATCTCACAAGATAAGATATATATTTTTAGACATAAAAATACATTATTTTTACTAAACGAATCAATCGTGTGAAGACATGAGTTTATACAAGGGGCTAGGCCCCGAATATGATACAAACAGGGGGGGTGTGTGTATGTATGTATATAGTATACATATATAATCATCCGGATTATCACCCACCAACATGTCATGACAAACAAGGCTTTTCGAAAGGAAAAAACAATATTAATTCTTACCAAGAATTGGTGAAAGTGATGCAAATTCTTAGCAACCCAAGTTGGATCAAGAGAGAACAAGCAGGCTCAAAGCACAATGTGCGTAAACTTATAAAAATTCAATCAACGTTCATTAGGAAATAAAAGACAAAATATAAAGAGCTTTCTCAGCTAAAAAATAGCAAACAAGGAAACAGACCCAAACAAAAAATAAAGTCAATAAAATACTAAAGAAAGGATATCAACTCCAAAATACTCCAAAAAGGAACTGGCGGCTGTTTTAGTTTTGAGACATTGGGCTGTTCTTAGGCATGTGACCAGCTTCATGGATCAGGCCCAAGATCAAAGCGTTGGGCCTGCTTGTCCGCATCATTCTCTCCTCTTCAAAAGGACTCGTCCTCGATTCAAACGGGTCATCGTATTCGGGAACAAAAGGTGAGAGATCAGCAACATTGAATGTCGCGGAGACTTTATAATGGCCCGACAACTCAATTTTGTAGGCGTTGTCATTGATGCGCTCCAGCACCCTAAACGGACCATCAACACGAGGTTTCAATTTCCAGGACGCCCTTTTGGAAAACGATCTTTACTCAAATGAATCCACACGAGATCCACCTCAATAAAAACTACTTTCTTCCTTCGGATATTTGCACGACGTTTGATAAACAATATTGTTCTCAATCTGTTCACGCACCTGTGTATGAATTAACTTGATTTGAGCTGACCTTTCTTCCCCTTTGGTACTAAAATGCTCAGTTGTTGGTAACGGTGTAAGATCTAAGGGCGTGAAAGGATCACGACCATAAACAACCAAAAAGGGGCTCATACCAGTAGACCGATGTGAAGACCGATTATATGCAAACTCAGCTTGAGGAAGCACCAAATCCCACTGTCGCGGATTAGTTCCCACAAGACTCCTAGGAAGGTTTCCAAGGGTTCGGTTTGTGACTTCAGTCTGACTGTCACTCTGAGGGTGATGTGCACTACTAAAATGAAGACGCGAACCGAGCCGTTTCCACAATGTCCGCCAAAAGTGACCAACAAATTTTAAATCTCGATCAGATGTCAAAGACTTGGGAACCCCATGTAACTTAGCAATTTCAGCAAAATAAAGGCGAGCAACTTGACTCGCGTCATAAGTTTTAGCACACGGAACAAAATGCGCCATCTTTGAAAAACGGTCAACCACCACCATTATTGGGTATTTCTGGCATTGAGTTCAGGGAAGACCCACTACAAAATCGAGGCTAACGTCCTCCCAAAGACCATATGGAACAGGAAGAGGAGTATAAAGACCGGCATTGGAGTGGTGAGTTTTGGCCACATGACAAATTCTGCAACAGTCCACAATTCGTGCGACATCAACAACCATTTTTGGCCAATAAAACGCTCTTGTACCAGCTTTAGTGTTTTGTCTCTCCCGAAATGACCTTCTAATCCCCCTGATGGCTTTCCGAAATAATAGCATCACATAACGAAGACTCCAGGACACACACCTTATTTATTTTAAACAAAAACTCATCGTGAATCGAATATTCCTTTGTAGGAGCTTTTTTGCAACATTCCCACATCGTCAAGAAGTCGGGATCATCGTGGTACAGACCTCGAAACGCATCAAAGGCCTCGACCTGAATTTGTAATGAAGTAAGTAGTACTCGTCGTTGGCTCAAGGCATCCGCGACGGTATTAGTTGAACTTGCTTTATTTTTTATTACAAACGAAAAATCTTGCAAATACTCGACCCACCTAGCATGACGCGGGTTCAACTTATGTTGACCATTAATAAAACACAGGGCCTGATGATTTGAATATAAAATAAACTCACCTGGTAATAAATAATGATGCCAATATTCGAGACTCCAGATAATTGCATAGAAGTCCTTATCGTATGTACTATATTTTTGTTTCGCTTCACTTAACTTTTCGCTAAAGAAAGCAACGGGCCTGCCTTCTTGGCTAAGAACACTGCCAATTCTGAGTCCTGAAGTATCACACTCTATTTGAAAGGCAATCTAGAAGTTGGGTAATGCGAGCACAGGCGCTTGGGTAACACATTTCTTTAATTCTTCAAATGCGTTAGTAGCTGCAGGAGTCCAAACAAAGGTGTTCCCTATAAGACAATCAGTTATTGGAGCCACAATTGAACTAAAATTTCGAATAAATCATCGATAAAAGAGGCTAGGCCATTGTAACTCCGTACTTCATGAATCGACACAGGTGTAGGCCAAGTGGTAATTGCCGCCACTTTGGATTCATCCACGCGTATGCCCTTGGACGAGATAAGATAACCCAAAAAAAGAACTTCTTGCGACAAGAAACGGCACTTGGTGCGGTTAGCATATATTTTTTTTATCTCTAAGAATGGAAAAAACCAGTCGGAGGTGACAAAGATGTTGTATGTCTTGACTGAACACCAAAATGTCATCGAAATAAACGATAATGCAATGACCGATAAGCGTTTTAAATACTTGGTTCATTAGCCGCATGAACGTGCTCGGGGCATTCGAAAGACCAAACGGCATGACCATCCACTTGAAGAGTTTGTCACGTGTTTTAAACGTCATCTTCCATTTGTCTCGGGGCCGCAATCGGATCTGATGGTATCCGCTACGTAAATCAATTTTAGAAAAAATTGATGACCCGTGTAACTGATCAAGTAGATCCTCGAACCGCAGTATAGGGAATCGGTACTTAATTGTAATTTTGTTGACGGCCCGATTGTCGATATACATTTGGTAGGCACCCCCGGGTTTTCGTACTAGTA
The DNA here is from genome assembly GCA_947069175.1 of Scalesia atractyloides. NCBI lineage: Eukaryota > Viridiplantae > Streptophyta > Magnoliopsida > Asterales > Asteraceae > Scalesia > Scalesia atractyloides. Next base: position 64,886,937 of record CAMTDV010000024.1, read on the forward strand.
GAGCGCAGGAACGTTGGGCTCATGCTCTCTCGGATAATACCTTTGTTAAGGAGTTCGCTCACTTGTCGATGTAATTCTTCAATTTCCTTTGGGTTCATACGGTATACAGGCTTATTTGGGATAACCGAACCCGGCACAAAATTGATACAATGTTGAACCTCCCGATGAGAGGTAATCCGACGGGTATATCATCTGGAAACACATCCTGAAATTCGAGGAGGGGTTGTACTTCGGCTGGTGCCTCTCCGGATGGGCTGTTTTGCTCCAAAATCACTAGGGTATACATGAAAGGTGGTCTGGTACATTTTGTGAAGTCAAGAAAGGCTGATTTTGTTAAGATAAAGGCTTCGGTTCCTGTTTCACGGGTGTTGAGTGGTGCTGAAGTAATGGTGTGCCCATCTTTCCTGAATGAATATGTATTTTTGAACCCATCATGTGTTGTCTTCCTGTCATACTGCCATGGTCGTCCCAATAACAGGTGACAAGAATCCATCAGGATAACTTCACACCATACCGCATCCGAGTAATGATTTCCGATCGAGAATTGAATGAGACAGCGTTGGTTAACTTTGACGATGTTTTGAGCCACGTTAGTTGATAAGGGTCAGGATGAAGTTCTTCTTTTAAACCCAACTTGTCTACCATGCTTGTGGCCACCATGTTCTCGCAACTTCTGCCATCAATGATAATAGTACATATTTTCCCTTTCGAGGTGCACTTTGTTCTAAAGATATTATTGTGGAGCCAACGTGTTTCATCAATAGGGGAGGTTGGAACACTGCTAAGAACCAGTTGAGTGATTAGCGACTCCTCTTTGTTAGGATAAGCAATCTCGTCAATTGTTTCAGCTTTAGTTTCTTTCTCTGTATCGTAGATGGAAAGAGACTCTTCAGTGAAAGTGATAAGGTGTTTATTTGGGCACTCCCGAGCATAATGCCCAAGACCGTGACATTTAAAACATTGAGCCATTTGAGATGTTGCAGATGACGAACCAGCTTGACCCCTGATGTTTCTGTTTTGCTTGCGCTGAACCGATTGCCTGGTGTAATCGTGGACGGAACAGCCCCGGGTGTCCATGAGGATGGGCCGTGTGGGATCTCGGTTCTATTTAGAAAGGTCTTCGGAGTTGTAGTCTTGACTTTTGCCTTAAGTTATTTTTCCACCTTCATAGCTAATTGACAAACATCATTAAAGTTCCAATAGGAATGGAGTTGAACCGTATCCGAGATATCAGAACGCAAAGCCCCTAAAAACGGAGCAATCACTTGCTCCTCTTCCTCATCCGCCCCACACCGCATCCTAAGCCTATCAAATTCAACAATCAATTCCTCAACGGTGGAGTTCCGTTGGGATAGATTGTGATATTCTAAGAACGCTTCTTGATGATAATTAACTGGCAAAAATTTCTCTTGCAATAATTTTTTCATCTTCTCCTAGGTAACAACTTTCAATCTCCCCTCTTGAGCTCTTTTCTTTTTTGTATGATCCCACCACAACGAAGCATAATGACGGAGTTTAATAGCTACAAGTTTTACCTTGTGTTTTTTGGGGATATCTTTCAGATCAAAGATGCGTTCAACCGTACTGATCCAAACAATAAACGCATCAGGTTGTTGTGCTTTCTCATCAAATTTTGGAACTTCAATCTTCAACCCCATATTACGTAGGGGATCAGATTCAACAGGACGGTGGCGTCCAACCCTCCTGCCAAAAGGGTTATCGAATCTTCCTTTGCCATCCCAGATGTCGCTATCGGTTTCGATTTCTTCATAAAGCGTTGCATTTCCAGGTCCCGGGCCCGTTGTTGCACCTTGCAATCTATGCAATATCACATGGGTCTTTTCCTTCATCCTCGTTGCATCGATCGACGTTTCTACGGTGATGACAACGAAAACCTCCATGATCTCCCATAATCACTGCTGGGCTCTAATACAAACTTATGCAAATTCTTAGCAACCCAAGTTGGATCAAGAAAGAACAAGCAGGAACAAAGCACAATGTGCATAAACTTATAAAAATATAATCACCGTTCATTAGGATATAAAAGTACAAATATAAAGAGTTTTCTCAGCTAAAAAAACAGCAAACAATGAAACAAACCTAAACCAAAAATAAAGTCAATAAAATACTAAAGAAAGGAAATCAACTCCAAAATACTCCAAAAAGGAACTAGCGGCTGTTTTAGTTTTGAGGCTTTGGGTTGTTCTTAGGCATGTGACCAGCTTCATGGATCAGGCCCATAATCAAAGGGTTGGGCCTGCTTGTCCACATCAGAAAGACTTGTACACGAATCAAACAATTGGACCTAAGTGTCATAATGAAGTAAGACACTCGTAGGTCAGAGACTAGACATTGGACGTTGATTATTGCTAGCATTGCATGGAATGCAAGTTGTGAGTTTCACGGCCCTCTCTTAAATATTTTTACTTTAAAAATTGGGGGGAGATACATGTTGTTCAAATGGTATGATAGTTAGGGAATGAAATCAACTAGATCATTTATGTGTGCATAAGTGTTAGGATTGCTCTCGGGGTGAACCACCCGGGGGGATATGAATTATCGTAGCCATTAATCACATCACGAACCTTGGAACAATTTAATAGATCTATTGAGTATTGACAAGCTCCATCCTGGTCCTCGAGATCCTGTGGGAGTGCTTTTGTGTCCCTAGCCGCGCGTCACTAGGATTCAGTGGCTCGGTAAGGTTTGGTTACTAGCTTATGTCAACACATACGTTAATTTCCTTGCAAAACATTAATTGATCAACGAATTTCATAGCCACTATGCATACTAGGTTTATTCAAAAAGCTTATCAAATGTTTTAAAGATTTATTCGTGTCTAGCAAAACCTGTGAACTCACCGACATTATGTTGACGTTTTACTTAACATATATTTAGGGAAACGAGTGGTGTCACATGGTTTTGGAAATTAAGAACACGGATTGCATGAACTATTTCATTTTGGGGGTTTGTCTTATATCTAGCGCCTTCGTGTGGGACATATAAGCCAAAGCCTAGTTTATTAAGACTATCATTTTGTTTAAATATATTTTTTTGAAACTTGAAATTATTTGGTTCATGTATGCAAACGAACATACTATGGTTTTGTAAACGTCTTTTTCAAGTAATATATATTTGACCTCGTTGGTTTATTTTTAAAACACGTAGACGTTTGCTATCGAATGCTATAAAAACCTTTCGTGGTCGCACCTCACGCTTCCGGCTCGAGCAGGGTGTGACAAAAATTTAGTTTTTTATAAATATCAAACAAGTGACCAGTTACGATCTCATAAAAATTTTAAAATTTATTTTTTTATTACTAAAAACTCAGTTACTAAGTAATTATATTTATATAAGTAGTTAGAAAACCTAATATTTATATAAATATAACTATTTATGTATTTACTAAAATTTAAATGAAGGTTCACGAACATAAGGTGTTTTTATGTTCGTTCATTTATTAAATAAACGAACTGCCCGCCAAACAAGTTCATGAACACTTCATGAATGTTCGGTTCATTTACAAGCCTAATAATACATCAACGCTCAAAATGGTATGTTTGAAGTGGAAAATATGTGGGAAAATTGGTGTAAACATGTCTTGCATAGGAGGAAGGTAGAACCTCACAAGGGTATATTCGTTGTAATTAAGCTAAAACTCATCTTTATCTCTATATTTCGTTCATTGTTTTTAAAAATCCAAAGCACCCTAGAAGATTGTGTTAAACTACGTTAATTAACTATAAGTTGTACTTCATGATATCTATGCTAACATGATGACCCTTAGTAAGACTTTTCAAGTTGTAACCATAATTAAGGAGTTGCCTTTATGTTTGGTAGATTTTAAGAACGACCTAAAGCACAAGTGTCACACCCCTAATTTCCACGTATAACCCGGTGGGCCCGGTTGGGGAATATCGTGACGTAAGTTGATATCATCATTACCAAGCAATACAATAATATACAGCGAAAGTCTGGATAATTACTATTACAAACGTTTGAATGTTCAAAGTTCAAAAATAATAATACAACGCTTGTAACTAGATCCACAGGCGGATCGAAATGTGAATACAAAAGGAAACTTGACAGACTAAGGCCTTCTAAGCAAAGGGTTGCAATTCCTCTTAAGCTTCGCCGAGCACTTCCAGCCTAATTACGTATACTTGTCACCTGCGCTTAGTCTTTTGAAAATACATCAGTTTTCACTGGTAAATACGTTTAACAGACTCATTTTGAAAACATTTCGAAAACATTTAGTGTACACAATGGTACTTTGTTTTATATATAACTTCGGATAAATAATTTCATGTTATCAGTTTTACATGCTAATAATACATTTAGAGCCCGAAAACTATGCCGGCATCATGATTAATCGACACACCACTTTAACACCTTTAATAGGTGCACCCCTAATGGGTCATAATTTTAATTTAGCATCTGACGGGTGTATGCCTACACCCCGTGCTTAGGTCATGGCCATTTACAATTAAATGAGCCGTGGATATACAGGACACGGTCGTTTTAACCCCCAAATGTTTAATATTTAAGCAATACGAATTAAAATGGATTATTTGAATTCCCGACTCATTGGTCTTTGATCCCATATCCAACCATGTGGTATTAGTATACCGTATCCCAAGCCCATATAAGGGAAAATAAGTTAAAGTATTTACCTGGCTTGCAAAGTCCTTAGTAATAAGAAAATAAGCAAAGCACAACCGTAATCAAAATAAAATATCTTGGCGACAATCTACCGGAAGTATCTAGTCTGGAATAGATGGTATTATTAACCGATTAGTTAGCTAGCGAGTCTTTATTTAGTCATTGACTTAGACCGGCTAACTTAAAATAAAGATGACGGTACAAAACGATAGATTAAGCGGTGACCGGAAAAGATGTACTTTGGACACGACAAGTACTAGGACTTGTATACTATGGGTACTATTTTTACATTCTGGAATATGAGAGTACTTTGAAATGGGAAACCAATTTCGATTAAATTACGTAAACTAGTCACGTAGGCTTAACCGTACAAATATAAGCGAAACTGGGTAACCGGGTGAGTCCTACACAAGTTCCATATGCCATTAAGTTTAAAATATGTTATTATAACCATAGGTTATTGATATGACGGCCCGTTATGGTTTGAAAAGTAAATTATGCCTTTAAGGGTATTTTTGTTATTTATAAAATGTAATAAACGGGCTTATATGTAAACTGATGTTTTTAATATAAACATCTGTACAAATAACTATTTTATGGTGTTATATCAATAGCACATCAATTATATGCGTGGTTTATAGTTTAAGACCAAACTATGTCCTGAAAGGGTAATTTGGTCATTTCACATATAATTGATAACTTATTTGGGAATCTGAGTTTGGGACATGTAACTACTGTTAATAATTTGAAAATATGTTTTGAAATCAGTAGGTATCAAGTCTCAATGCTCCAATATGATTTTAAACCACATTATGCACCAAAACGGCGATCAAGTCGCTAAATGACGATTTAAACGGTATTTAAGTAAAACTGTTGTTGAGACCATGTTTGTATAACCAAAATATGTTAATACATATATTATATTAGTAAGCATAAGGTTTTGGTTCATAAAAATGTTTATAACTCATTTTAAGTGCCGAAAGGGCGATATCGTCATTTAAGGACATAATGTGTAAACTAGAGATTAAACTCAGTTTGCAACCTGAATAAATATCCCAAATAACCTTAATAATGATATTACATCATTAGGAATAGAGTTTTGATAACAAGTTTAGGTTTAGACCATTTTATACGTAAAAGGGCGTTTTAGGCATATTTAACGGATACTTGCGTAAAAACTCGGATTACTATATGACCATGTCCTATAACTCCAGAGGGTTATAGTGTACTATATCATGGTCATAATGCAACTTAGGGGCAGAAGCTAATGTTGTTAATTCGGGTCAGAACTGAAAGTCAAAGCAGAAGTCAAACTTTGCGACTTTCGGTTGCGAACCGAACTTAGACCTGGAATTGACGAGCCGAACATGTTCCCACATGTTCTTACAATTATTACTAAGTTATTAGAGTGTCAAAACAGGTTTTATAACATCTACATTGCTAATTATGATTTTATTTCAAAACTGACCCGTTTGACTTTTTATTAACATGACTTTGACCCGTCAATTGACCAAGCAAACGTGGTAATCAGGAGATGCCCTCTTGAGGGATTAATACCTACCCTATCACGATCACGTAGCCATGTTCGTTATGAACATTGGCTGGACCATAATGGTCTTAGCTCAAAGTCAAAACGTTTTTACGTCGACGCTTTGACATTGGCTTAAAACTTAATAAAACTGAAAAGGATGGCTAAGAACACTTACACAAGGTCCTTAGCACGAAATAAGACTAATTTGGAAGTCCCCAAGGATCAGGAACCTCCAGAAAAGATGAGAGGAATGTTTGAAGAAATGTGCAAGTCTCCATGTTGCAACTACAAGGGTATTTATAGTTGGAGATGCCTCATAGGATTGATCCAGGTGTTAGCATGGGTCAGAGGATGAATACAAGTGGCTAGGATCGTGGCATAAGCAGGAGAAGGGTGGAAATGGCGAGCAAGGTGGCAGGGTAGCAAGGTGGCAGGGCAGCAAGCTGCCATGCATTCTGTCGCTGGCACCCACTTACGGAGCGTAAGGAGTGAGCCTTGTGGTCCGTAAGGCCATGGCGCGCCCACATATTTGAATTGGTTACGGACCGTAACCAATAAGGCTTGTGGTCCATAACCGCCTTACTGAAACCATATGATGATTGCCTTACGGTCCGTAACCATTGATGGTTACGGTCCGTAAGGACTTCCCAGAGATGAAATTTTTGGAAACTTGCCACTTCGATCCTTCGACTTTTTCTGATGCTCGTTCAGGGGTTAATTAAATAACATGACGGCATCTTTAGTCCTTCTCGGCTACTCGTGGAAACCAAGAATTTTCGGGACACGTGTCGGATTTTTATTGGACGAAATTTTCGAGGTGTTACAACAAGCAAAAGGAGATGGTCGAGGAAGAACTCATGGCATGCCTTCGTATTGAATAGGAAAACAAGATGGCCAAAAATGGCAACATTTTACATATCTTGACAAACGAAAATGTTGTCAAGATGTACATTCTTGCAATATACATACTTTCATACTACTTTAAATCCCTAATCTAACTCAATACTGAAACTCCATATCTCACATGCCTTCGTTTCCCCTTGTAGGGTGACCAACATAGTGTCCATATGAGTGATTTTAGACAAGATCTACTTTCTTGCAATATTAACGACCTAAAGCACAAGCAAAAGGAGATGGTCGAGGAAGAACTCCTGGCTTGCCTCCGTATTGAATAGGACAACAAGATGGCCAAAAATGGCAACATTTTACATATCTTGACAAATGAAAATGTTGTAAAGATGTATAGTCTTGCAATATACATACTTTCATACTACTTTAAACCCCTAATCTAACTTAATACTGAAAC